>JAEQBH010003424.1:0-445003 GCA_016808115.1 Tetrastigma voinierianum
TAGACTATTCATGGGAAGTACTTTTAAACACGCTAGACATGTAAAGGTGAGTTCATGGTGGGGCGGGAATGATGGTATGCTTCGTCACGTGGCAATTCACGAGTTGGAGCGTTTAGAGGATGATTATGTGGCCTTTGGCGACGGGTTAGGAGATCGGGGATGGGCTGAGTTGTCCATCGGTGGGATTCGCGGGACATAACCTCACCAGATATGGACTATAGATGGTCGATTACTGATAATCATTGAGCGAGAGGTAAATCGCGCTAAATGTGGCATGTGGGATGCAGTCTTGAGGCTGATGAAGAGGGCAGGCTTAACATGGGGCTCGGGAAGTAAAGGACTTTTGTTCCACGGGGGTTTCAGGGGCGGGGCCGCGAAAACCACAAGGCGAGAGCCCGGTCAGATTACGATCGGTGGGCCCGGATGACATGTGTTTCGCGCATCGTGGGACACATAAAGGCGGGTGTCGTGAATCTGAGTTCCGAGGATCGAGGGACGCACGGTCCGTCATCGATCAGGACATGAGGCGGGTTCCGGTGTGAACATCATACCCGTCACGGGCGGAGAGCGGTGTCGATCCTCATGCGACACAAGCGTAGTGTTTCAGACCAGGCCGAAGGCGAAGTATGGGTGGTCGAGGGCGGAGTGTGCAGTACGGGACTTAGGAAGCTCGGGCGTGTTTATGCCATTACTCTCATGACCCGAGCGACATATCGGGTTAGTGATTGCAGTGCGTTTCTCTCTCTTTCGCTGTGAAGCCGAGTGTGTTGGCTGGTGCCTTCGCATTCCTTGTTACTACATCTTGTGGCAGGAAATGTGCAAGGCTTAGAGGTTGAGACCTTAGACGAGCCACTACATGTCAAGTTCTCCCTAGGAATTAAAGGGCAGGGTGATCGGATATATCGGGGATGCTGGTTAGAGATCCTCAGGATTCTACTCATAGTGGACCTTGGGTCGTTGACATGTCGAGTTAAAGTCATCCTCGGGGATGGATTAGTTGTGTACGGCCGACCGTACTTGGGATTCTGCTGCACAGGACAATGCACTTGTATTTGTGACTCAAGGGAATAGGCTGTCTTTCACTTGTCTGTGTCACGATTCCGTGTGCGACCCGATTGTCAAGTTAGCTAGCTAGCCTTACCCTTGAGGGCCAGGAGTGAGAAATGAAGTGTGAGTCTACCTCGGGTGGTTTGCAGTATGGGGATATTTTAGGAAGAAATTATCGATATTACCTCCAGGGATGTAGACTTCCACATTGAGTTCGTCACAGTACGTCACCCCATTTCTATGACTCGCGTAGCATGGCGTTGGTTAGCAGATTCACGAGGGCTGGTCAATCACGGGGTTCTGGGCGAGGGTTTCGTGGGCGGAGCGCACTTCACCATGGTAGCAGTTATTGCGAGAGATAAGACCCTTATTTGTCATTCCCGATTCTGACGATTGAGCGGGATTCTGATGAGAATGGTATCCATTGCGAGATTGATGACTTATTTAATCCGAATTTGAGAAGTGAGTCTACTCGAGATAGACCTTAGCACTTATTTACCATCGGTTAACAGGGTGGGAGAGTGAACATCCACTAAAAAGCGGTGAATACGGTATGGGCACTTTGAGGTTTTGTTGATGCCCTTTGGTTAGCCGAATGCAACGCTTGACATTCATGGACCTCATGAATAGAATTATTCCAACCTATTTGAATCAATCTATGGTAGTCTTTGTTATTGAGATCTGACCTACTCCTAGTCGGAGGTAGAGCATGAGATCCTTGAGAATCGTACTCTGACACCCCAGGGATCATCAGTTTGTACCAGGTTCGGTGGGGGTGCGGGTTTGACTGCGGGGTGGGCTTCTTAGGACCGCGTGGTGTCGACCCCTGAGGCGATGTCGATGAATACAAGGAAGGTTGGGGGTACATGATGGGTTGGGAGTGCAGAGTTAGTCTTCGAGTGTCGTCGGCACTTGCATTGGGTGGTGGGTCAGAGGATGACCGGTGCAGGAGCATGTAGGTGTCGTCTCAGTACATGCATGTAGTTTTTTCCGCGATAGGACAACATGTATGCGCGGCGGATTAGTTGTTAGTTTTGGCGCCAGAAATGATCATTTGCATGTGCACCTAGGTGGGAATAACCCTTATAGGATTATCTTCCTTTGGCGTTGGCGCTCACCCGTCAGTGGACCCCCGCTTCGGTCTGAGCAGTCACGAGACGGGACGGCGCTCCTTAGAGGCCAGGATTATGAAGCGTGCCGGACTGTGGCCTTGATTCTTATTTGTGTATATTTTAGAGTGACTGGATTTTAATACCATGTGTATTAAGGAGTGATGTAATGAATTCTTGGATCTATAGAAATGTATAGTCTTATGCTTAAGTAGCAGATGAGTATGGATGATAGGCCCTATTGGGTCATTTTTACTCATGTATAGGACACCACAGGGTTTAGTAGGTTGACGGTAGTCAAACGGGACCCGGGTTTTGAGATTATCACGATTAATATCGATGATATATAGGAGTTTATCGGGTTATCGGCGATAATATCGGCGTAAATCTCGCACCCCATAATCAAGTAAGATTTTAAAGAATTTTTTTATGAAATCTAGGGAAATTTTGCACGGGATGCAACAAAAATAATGATTTTTTAGTAAAATAGCTTTTCAATTTTGTAAAATTTTTCAAGTAGAAGAAGAATGGGAAGGAAATAAATAAATAAATAAATAAAAATAGGAAACCTATCGCTAGTAGGAAGTGTTGTAAATGACCATCAACATAGGAATTAGGGCGTGAAGAAGGGGATAGACGATAAATAAAGAACAAAATGAAAAGAAAAATGAAGGGTTAGGCGTGCAGAAGAAAGGGGATGGTAGGAATATGACAACGCCTTGTCTGACCCGATCAAGAAGACAGGCCGGACGGGGGCGCAGTCCCTCCTCTTAACTATTTTTATTTATTTTATTTATTTTAGATCATTTAGATAATCAAATACAATTACTTTTCTAAACACATTTCAAATACTCAATGAAAAAATATATATCACGTAAGTACCCACTTTAACATAAAGGCCCATGGTTTCAAATCCTGAAACTCTTTTCATTCGATATGGCATTTTCATACTCATTTGATCCATTTCCACCTTTATACGAATGCACGGCATTATTATAGATTTCCAATATCAAATATTTACAAAGAACATAATCGGAGTTGATTTTCATAATAGTGTTTATCTGAAATGGAGTGAATAATTTCATGTATGCATGTGGCTGAGACTTCTTATCCTCTAGTGTGACTTTGTGATGACTCTTAATCCATGTGGTGTCTTACGTACGTATTCACTCATTACGAGCGATGTCAGCGTAGCCCAAGCATTTAAATGCTTAGTAGTTCTATATGATACTCTTGCATTTAACATTACGTCGAATCATCTGATTTTCTAAATAATGCTTTTAAGCCCTTTTGAATGATCAAAATGATACAATACATATATTCATTTCACTTACCATTCCCTTTCCGATTTGTTAGTCATTTCCAAATACACTTTCCTTATACAATAAATGTTTAAAAATACAAATCATGCATACAAGAATTCCTTTATCAATTTGCCTTTAGAAACAACTTTGCTATGCTTTCAATGCAAAGGATAAACGGAATCAAAGCACATGATCCATAGAAAACAGAATGGTATAAAAACATTTTATTTTATAACAATTGCAGTCCCAGGACTCTGTTGATTATTAAAGAATCAATTATTAGACACTCACGGAAATCTCCATTCAGGCGTATCACAGTTGGGTGACAATCATTAACGTTAGATTCATAGGTCTCTAAGATTTGGCCATGGTATCGTCGCTATATTTCGAATTTAACGATTAACATTACAGCCAAGAGCGTTCAAATCATTCTGGCAAATACATTATAGTATGTACATTATACAAACAGTTTGTTTCAATATTCATTTTTAATTTTTCATATGCAAATCATTTCACAATCAATTACCTTAAATAAATTAAAACAAATCAATATAATTTCTTATAAATCATTTCTTAACTCAAATCTGTTTTATTTATCATTTCAAACACTTTAAATTAGAGAAAGTAGAGAACAAGCCAAAAAGCTTATTTGCGCTGAATTTCAATCCTCGGAATCTTGATCAATTCGGGCTTTTCTCTGTCATTTGTTCTAATGCAATTAACAATCATATTATTGATGGGTGTCTAGGAGTTCTATTTAGGTTTATTTTCTACTGGCTCCGGCACTCCCGCCACATTCTGCTTTCTTTTTCCCCTAATTCCTCCTCCTTAGAAAATTCTTAACATTTGTTTTAGAATTATTATGCCTCATTTTAATTCAATTTGTAGACGTGGGACGCCCACATGGTTCCATACATAGGGGACTCGAAAGGAAACTCAGCAAACATCAACCTGACAAGCAATTAGTACACTTAGGGTACTACAATAAAATATTTAGAAAATATGAAATGGCATATGGATTAGATTCTAGACTCAGGCTTTTCATGTTAAACCCGACCTTTAGAGTCCGAGCGAGAATCGGGTTACGATGAAAATTATGGCGATTGAAGTTTGGTATCAAATTCAAATCACGGAGGCTCTGCGAAATTTGCAAGCTCTGGAAGGTGTATTCTTAATTACACCGCAAGTGTTACGAAATTTCGCGAGTTACGAAAATTTCCTACGATCATGTTTTTCATTTTCTTTTTCCTCTTGTTGCATATTTAATTCATGAAACAGGTTACCCGAACCTCAAATCAGTTAGTTTGAAGTTGAAACAAAAGCGCGCAAACATATTTCATCTCGACATTTTGATTTTGACAAATCGAACACAAAATTGAAGCCCAGAAGAGGCATGGAAAGAACAAATAGAAAATCAGTGGTCTGACTACAGATTTCGATTGGTGATTTCTACCCCCGTCCATTAAGCTTGCACCATAGATCCGGGCTAAATTTACACTTACCTTACAAGAAGGGTGAAACTAGTTTTCTTGCCGGCACCGTATGACTCTCACCGCAGATAAATCCTTGATTTCTAGACAGAAGCGATCAGTCTAGATTTAGGCTGGAACCATTGACAAGAATAGAAGAAGAAAATCAAGTGATTTTTGGTTTCTCAAAGTGGAAGGTACGATTGGTGCGAGTTGGGAGAGAGAGAGATTTATGTGAGATAGAGAGGATAAAGCGATTGAGAGAATGAGGAAAGAGATAAATATCTCTCAAGACCAATGTTGGTCTTTTTAATCAAAATCCTTAAGCTTGCTAAACTTGTTTGGCTACATAATTTCCATTTTCTCACTTACAAAGCTTCATTTCAATTTCATTTCCATAATTTCATTTCCCCATTTATACTTTGGCATTTATTCTCTGTTTATGACATCAGCGGTCCCTCATTTGATATTTTACGAATTTATTTGGCTCCTGTATAGTACAGGTTTTATCTATTTTTAGTTTTTGTATTAAACTCCAGAAAAAGTATAATATAATTTATTTTACATAGACATATTACAAGGCAGTAGTATTTTAAATTATTACGACGATAAAGAAAAGAATAAAATAATAGAAAAAATAAAATGAAAGGATTGAATTAGTTGGAATTTGGAAAGTCTCAAACCTGATAATATATTCGATTATAATTTCTACAAAAATTAGTGTCATCCAACCACTAAACTTATCAAAATTTAATATGAAAAAATTATTTATAAGTTTTTTTAAAAGAATAAATTTGTTTATAATTTATATTTATTAAATTTTAAAAAAATTATAAATGGCTACATATGATAATTTGTTTCACATTAATAATTTGTTGAAATTTAAAAAAATTTGATTTTTAATATAATTTAGTTTCATAAAATATATATTTATTAAAAAAATGACCCAAATAGTCAATCAAATTATAATTTATAAATTAAAATTAATTTAAAGTATTAATATAATTTCTCATAACATCAATTATTCAAATAAATTAATGTCAATATCAAAATATTATCACAACAACTACCAAATTTTAAAAATTAAATCTCAAATAAATTATTTTATACAAATTATAGAATAATATAATTTTTGTATATAAAAATGTAATAAAATATATTTAATAAAAATAATTTTCAATTATAATAAATAAATATAGTATAACATTAATTTTTTAAAACTAATAAATAATATCATTCATTATACTTAGCAAAATTAATTTCCAGCATGAATATTTTATTCTTTTCAAAAACATTAATATTCTTATTTTAATGTTATTTAAAAATTTAATTATTTTTATAATATGATTTAAATATAATAATTTTTCTTGATATTTATATAAAAATATCCATGGAGTATATATCGTCGAGCAGGTGTTTTATCCTTGGTTGTATATTGGCCAAAATTAAAAGAGTGCGAATCGGTAGCACAGGATCAACGAAATCTTGGTTATGCTTGATTCAGCAATGCCCAGCGTCGATTAGAAATTGAAATGTTTATGAATTTATGGCATGGACAACATCCAAGGTCAGTAAGGTTTCGACAAGTGGTATAAGAGCCGGGTTCATGCTTAATCATGTAGGTGGATCTGGGGTAAAATGATGTAGTGCAGGCCCTAGCGGTGATGTTTTATGTAAAGGCGTGTGTACCGACGCAATGAAGACAAAGGAAGTCACCCTTTAGGAGGAGATAATGGAACTTTATTCGATAGAAAGATTGGTAGGTGTGTCAAAATCCCCCGCGTTAGTTAGAAATGGGAAGATTATAAAGTTAATAGGATTGAATAACATCTAATTGGTACAAATAACCTTAGGGAAAGCCAAAAAACAAAACCATGAGGCTTAGGCTCAAAGTGGACAATATCATACAATGTGGAAGGATCATGTGAGGTTTGATAATTTAGTGATCAAAGCAAGGTTCCAGAACTTGACAGCCCTTAGAGTAAAATCCTCAATTATTGAATAAAGGTGGTGAGCCTTTGTTAGTCGGTAAGAGATCATCCATGGTTGTGCTCTATTGGATAGGCGATGTGCTTCAGATCTTCATCGATTAGAAATTGGAAGACTTATGAGTTTATAAGCATAGACAACATCCAATTGGTATGAGACCTTTTGGGTTTAGGCCCAAAGTGGACAATATCGTACCAATGTGGATGATGAGTATACCCCCAAACTCATTTTTATCCTATGTTTGCCCATGTGCTGTTAGTTTTATTATAGATCAAGTGATATAATGCTCTAAATGTTCTAGATTTTGTGATTAGAGTCATCCATAGGCCAATACTCGACAAAAACAAATAGATAAAGCCAATCAATAAATATTTTGTGCAGCATGACTCACGTATTTTGATATTTTAGCTACAATGATCCCTAATTGCTTTAATGATATGGATAAAATGATAGACTTATCATACTTTCCAAGAGACCTTATTCCTCCATTTAGTTCAAATGACAAGTTAAATCTTTAGTAGTTGAAGGAAGAGAAGAGACGAAAAGTAGTAGTTGGGTATGTTTCGATCCTCTATAATGATTTCTGAGTCTTTTCAACCGACGCTATCTGGATTCTGCTGAATCTTTTAGCCAGTGCAGAACACCGAATCGGGTTCGGATGGCAAAGTTATGACACCCAGAGTTAGATGAATGGGGGGACTACGACGTGCGGCGTTGAGAACCAACGTCAAGCGGCGTTGCAAAGGCTCTTGACACCAGCATCCTGATCTCCTTGAGGTTAGGGTTGATTTTGGGTCGATTTTTGGCCCATTTGAGCCTGATTGTAGGTTTTAAGGCTGAACCCTAAACGACAAAGGGAGGACGTTTTGGAATGGATTTTAGGGGCGTTTTTAGGGAGAACAAGCTCCTTTGGGTGAAACACCTAGGGCTTGTTCTTGGAAGATTTCTAGGAGTTCGTTCTTGGAAGGGAAGAAAACTTGAGGAAAGAAGATAATGGAGGAGAAGAAAGGCTTCAACGCCAAATTTGTTTTCTATCTTTCCTTTCCAGTTTTCTTTTCTTTTGATGGATTGTATTTACTTTTCCATATGTTTTAGTTAGTTTTCTTAGGTTTAGATGTAGCGAGGAACATGTTGTATGAATTTCTCTAATTTATATTGATTGATGTTTTATTTCATATTTATATTTAGGTATTTCATTTTGGATCCTTATTGCCATGAGTGGTAGTGATTTTATGTTATGGATGTGTTTGGATTCAAGTTAAAGTAGTGAGATTGAATTCATTGTGGTGGGTTACCATAGTTATCATGAGATAGATATAAGAGTGAGATTAGGTGTGGTATTAAAGATTTGTAAGGAGTTCAATGCATCCTTAATTATGATGGTTTGAGACGGGATGTGGTATAGCCATACTACAAAGGGTAGTGTCTGGTGCTCGAGAGAGATTCGAGATACATTGGTAGAATCGCCATCTTCGCGAGTAAAATTGATCATCGATTGATTGGGTTAGGAGGTTCATACATCATTGTTTAGGTGGGAGAATCACATGTCGCAAGGCTTTTTAGTCTCTTTATCACAGTCATTCTTGCATGCTAGATTAGTGTCTTTTGAAGGTTTTACCATAGATTTTCCAGCATCAGGCCAAAGCATAGGCTAGATTAAGTCGATGTAGTAACCCGATTCTACGTAGAGCGATACTCCTTATCATTATATTGTGAAACGACCGTGCACTTGCACATGGCATTACATTTACATAGCCTGGAATCGACATAAATTGGAGTGGGCGGAAAGTCCATAAAATTTCTAACAAGCGAGTCTAAAAATGGAAGCGAATTTTAGGCGA
The DNA here is from genome assembly GCA_016808115.1 of Tetrastigma voinierianum. NCBI lineage: Eukaryota > Viridiplantae > Streptophyta > Magnoliopsida > Vitales > Vitaceae > Tetrastigma > Tetrastigma voinierianum. The sequence continues at coordinate 8,760 of JAEQBH010003424.1, forward strand.
AAGATCTTTAAAACATTGCTAAACAATGGCCCGAATGATCAATGTGACCCCGGCTACCTAAAGAGCATACACCTAAGTCAAAGAATCTTTAAAACATATCAAAACAATGGCAAATTTGGTCATGCCAAGCCAGATTAGATAAGTATGAGCAAGCCAATAAGGTCTCGGGTTATGACTAAGGATGGCGAGTGCCCGTAAACTAAAGCGAGGTTACTAGAGATGAAATGGCTATGTGAGTTATTTCATCAACATTCCACCTTTAGTAAAGAATATGCTTAAAATAACTACCCTAAAAGCCGTTCATCATTCGTATGAGCATATAAGTAAATCCACACCATGGGAAAGTTTAGAGAATCACACATAAAGAAAGATTTTCCTTCCTTTTCTTTTTTATTTCCTTTTTATAGAGTTAAAAGGTTTTTTTATTTCCTATTGCTTTAGAATGCTCAACTAATAACCTCTTCCCTCAAAGAGCCTCTTCTTTGTTGGCACTGATCCTCACAAGACAAATGACTCCGACAACCTAATGAAATGAAGTTTGCATGTTTTCTCTCATTTGAAAATCCTTTTCTAAAAAATAAAATCCTCTCTCTCTCTCTTTATATATATATATTAAGATTCATGCAACAATTTTGATATAATCGGAGTAAGGAAAAACGAAGGAAACCGCGTGGTGATTTTCATTGGTTTGGCGATTAATGCCTATATCCATAGGGTATGCACGGATTTCAGTCCGCCGAGATGGTGGACTGAGGCCGATCCGGTATGAGACATATCTTGGGACTCTTTACAAGCTTTTTTTTTCGCGAATCAAATATCATATCTGAAATAAAATTACCCTTTGGAGTGGGTGTCCATGAAATCTATACATATCTGAGTCCATTTACATATACAAAGCGTACTTTTACATTTTACAAATCAGAGACGCGGAACCCTAGATGTAGTAGACCCTACTAGTGTCTTTGGCCGTGATATCTGGAGATTTTGGACGTCTTCTCCTGTGTCTACCGGATTAAAACTCGTGCTTTAAGCTTCGCTTAGTGGAAACGGAATGACTTATACGAAACCATTGCACTATTACTCATTTACAAGGAGCATATAACGTTAATAAGATATCGTAATATATATCATAATTTTCATCCAACTCCATACGCGGAAACCTTACACATTTTTCGTACTTATAGTAGCGTATTCTTGTTCAAGTCTCTCACGGGACCATTAGCACCACGCCTGTCGAGTCTGCCATTGAATCCAAGGATATATGCTCCAGACTTATTCTTATGCTTTTCGGACTTATAATTATTAGATCTCCCCAGAAGGACATACACTTGAACTTCTTTAGGACTAATGCCATTTACAGATCTCTATTAAGATTCTGAGCTTAGACCTTTACTACCAAGAGTACGTGGAAATCTTGCCCGAACTTATCGCATACTTTTAGATGTATACTTGCCTTCTGAGCGCGCCGCCTCTTCCCGGACCTTGCCGCCGCCTTATTGGAACTTATTCTTGTATTTGGATCTTATACTTGCCTTCTGACATACTTGTGGCCCCGGATCTTATGCCTTATTCTGGAACTTATTCTGCCCCGGATCTGCCGCCCCTTGGCCTGAGCATATACTTATCTTTGATCTGCCACTTGTATTCACAGAACTTATTCTTGTGTTTGGATCTTACCACTTGTATTCTGAGCATATACTTATATTCTGAGCATATACTTTATGTTGGATCTTATCTTGTATTACAGAGCTTATTCTTGTATTTGGATCCACCATCGCATATTACAGAAGCATATCCTCCTAGCGTCCCCGAGATAGTCATCTCTGGCGGCCATCTGTGGATGAAATGTTATCTTTGAGAATGAAGCGAGTCTAAATTTGTTACAAACTAATTGAAACACGGATGTGAACTGGGGTCTCGATGCAGAACTATCAAGTGAATGGCTGAAGTCTCAACTATCTCATCCATCTGATTTGTGACTTTTCCAAGAATCTTCAACGATGGCCCCAGTAGAAAATGGCGGAACCGTTAATCGATCTACTACTCCACCCATATTGCATCATATTGCCTCACGAGTCACAGCGGAAGACTGTCACAAAATCATAGTAATATTTTCCCATTTCCACATTTAATAAGAATGGCCATATCTTCCCAGGAGCCTGATGCTCTGCCCTTCACAGCCAGGTTAGGCACACTTTCGGCTTGAACTTACGACCTCTTTCTTCACATCCCATTCCACGGTAATGTTCTTTGAAGTCTGTACATCTTAGCAGTACTACACAGATGCATAGCATCTGTGATAGATATACTTAACATAATGTCTCTCACCCATTTCGCCATACTCTGGCATACATTCTACATCACTCACTATCATACCATCATCTCTAATACGAAACTCACTTTCTTTCCTTTTCTATCTCTTCCCTTAAGCAATCATTTGTAAGATCCGATGGCGCCTGCTAGAATGCAGTCGCTCAAACACAATCCCCAACATGAAATGTAGTAATAAGGCTCTGAATCCTCAACCTCGATATCACCCTAAAGCTCTTAGATCCGCTGCGTTAGAGATAACTGATCTCATGGGGAATGAAAGAACTCTCACAGTCGCCTACTCAGAGGCATACGCTCAGAGCATTGGCTTTCCTGGATGAGTGTACCATTCGTCACGATTGTGATCCTTAATCTGACTCGAGCCATCTTTGCTTTGCCTCGGGTTTAACTCTTTTAGGTGAAATATAACTGAGACTTTTATGATGCGCAAGATCCTGCAAGGGAACACCATATAAATAATGTCTCCATGTTTTTAGTGCAAACCACATTGCTGCTAGCTCTAGAGTGGTATTGTGAGATAATTCTCCTCATTTGCTGCTTCTTTGGGCATGTGTGGCCATATGCAATCACCACTATCATTCTACATCAAAAACCTGACAAGGCCTTGCGAAGCATCTTTATAAACCCTGAACCATCTCTCCCATTGGGTGACTAGAGCCCCAGGTTGAATCCCGATCACCCATAAACTCCTCGAACTCTTTGTGACATCCACCCAATCATGCCGGCATCTTTCCCTTGTCGGCAGTCGATTAGAAATTTGCTATCTTAGAGAACCCCTCGACAAACTTCACCAGCAATATCCTGCTAAACCAGGAAGCTTCTAACCTACGACACATTCTTTGGCGGTTTCCGATTTGCATACATTTTACGGATCCCATCACCCGTAAATGAAATCCATGACTGAGAATGCCGCGCATCGAGCCAGCGCCGCACTCAACTTGGCATATAAGCTGTCGCTCCCTCGAGTCACATGTTTTAATCCTCAGTGCTCGGGTCTTCGCTGAACTACCAGATATTTTGTGGGATGTCATCGATACAAGAACTATGGCCAGAACTTTACTTAAAATCCCGGTTTGGAATGCTGGTTTCTTGATCCATGCTTGTTGCTGGAGCATTAGTCAAACCAAATAGCGCATTACAAAAACTCACTTAATGCGTAGCGTCACTGAATGGTCTTAGGTACATCACTCTCACTGCACTCTCATCCAGTGATGCACGAGCCTCGAGTCTATCTTGGAGTACACTTGGGACCACTGGTGATCGAATAACTCATCGATCCTAGGAGTGAATCTTTTGATTGCGGATGCAACTCTGTTTAATTACTGTAATCTATACCCCTGGCATAGACTCCCATCTTTCTTTTTCACGAGAGAGACTAGACTCCCATTTGAGATATGCTCAGTCGAATGAATCCCTTACTTAACAATTCTTCTTTGGGCCTTAAGCTCTCGACTCTCACTGGGGAGCCATCCTATGGGGAGGAATGGGGAAATGAGGCTCAGTCCACAGGATCAAATCAATGAGTAGGAACTCCACCTCTCTTTGGAAATCCTGTAATATCATTTGGGAATACATCAGGAACTCTCTAACAAAGCTGGGAATCTCATCCACTAGAATCCCTCCTTCCCACTGTCTCATACCTTAAGCTAGATAACCACACAATGACCCTTATGGCATTCTTTACTTGCCATGACGGAGATCATGTTGGAAGATAGCTGTCTATATTCCTGTGAACTTTACCTCAATTTCCTGGCCTATTCGACTACTTCCTTTTTATAACAATCTAATGTGGCTCTGCTTGAGATAGCCAATCAATCTGAGGAACCACGTGAAGTCCCTCATATAGAAACTCTACGAATCATTTGGGAACTCCTGTCCCTCAATCGGGAACTCTCTTATCTCTGGCCTGCATGCACGAAATACTTGGATCTCAATTTTGGAAGAGAACTCCTCATCTGACCCTCTAATGGTTTGGAGTCTCTGTAAAAGCGATCTAAGAATGGCAGGATGCAAATGAATGCGCTGGCTCCACAGGTCCGCTCGTATATGCGTCATGATCGAGGATGAAATAATCCCCAGGTGACCACATTGAGCTGCGTCTAAATCTTGCTGAGTCCACGACCATATACTCTGCTTTGAAATCTGGGAAGACTCTTATGTATCCTGGGAGCCATGCCTCTACACCTCTGCCCGACCGCTCTTGCTCTTTGTTATGCTGGCCCCTCTGTAGGAAACCTCTCTGACGACTTGTATGCTCGTCTACGAAATGAGGTAGCTAAATTTGACCTCTTGATGTCTCACTTTCCAATCAATTGAGGCACTCCTGATATAATGGCCTTCCCACAGCCACAGTGGAAACTTGCCTATAAGATCTACCACAGTCTGTGGGTGTAAACCGACACATGTAGTCTGGGAGGAATACTGCAGGTGCTGCTAGTATTTAGGGAGCCCTCATTTGATCCTGACTAGAGATGGCTCCTCGGCTGCACCTCGGCCTCTATAACCTCTTGCTCTTGCTTTTCTTTACTAACATGCATCTTGGGCTTTATTTAGGAAGTGCACAGTGCGCTCCTCTTTTTCTACTTTCTTATCTGCTACGTGCATGGTTTGTAGTACTTTTGCTCGACTCTCGGGAGGCGGCTCATTCAGTCCCCGAATCTATTACGGGAACTCTTGATAAATGCACTCACGATGCAGTCTTTTGCCAGTCTGATAAAAACCCTCTTGCGCCCGGGACCGTACGGCAGATGTATGGAACCCGATCCCAGCTAGTTCCAGTAGCTATACTCGCATACTCGGATCACGACATGTTCTTAATTTCTAGCTTGAAGAACTCCTCAATTGAATCCTTATGACTCTCTGAGAAGAATCGGTCGGTGAATTCTTGTGGGGTGGTCCAGTACTATACATTCAGGATACCTCCTCTCCTGGCATCCATGATCCCTTAGCCTGTATTACATTGAGAGAAATTTGAAGAAACAAGACTCTTTGCACAAATCCCTTTGCATTATATCTTCGTAAACCTTATTTACTTTATCCTAACCATAACCAGTGCCTCTAGATGCTCCCACCAATGATCATATGGCTTAGGCGCTGGCTCCCAGTACTCTCTATCGACCCTAGGTTCTTAGGAACCTTACTCTCTGGGTTGCGAGTGGAGTTCTTGTTCTTGTGGTCATTATTATTTCTATCTGTGCAATCGCCTTTGCTCTGCGAAAGTAAACAATCCAGCGCCAGGCTTTTTATACACAGTGCGTGTGGATGGTGACTGACTGCTCACGGAGGTGATTCATAGATACGGTAGTGGAACTACTGCGTGCTGCGTCCTACCGCGTCACTATACGGGGCCTTTCGGAAGCCGTGGAATAACTCTCCTATGGCGACCTCTACGTCCTCTCACACGACGCTAGTCTTTATAATTTCAAAATATGAACTATTTAATGCTTTGAAACTCTCATATGTATGTGGCACAGACAAAAACTTGTGGTTGCCCGATACTTGTATACGTGATACCACCTTGCGTGGTATCATTTTCTGATCCTAGGTCATTGTATACAGCTTTGCTGCGATACCTTATTTTTCGCCTTCCAGGTGGCGGCGTCACGCCAGCATCAAATCCCCAGTAATTACCTCTGCATTTGAAACTCTTTGTGAAGTGAAGTAGTATTACAAAACCTCTATAAAAGAATTTTCTTTTCTAAACTTATGATTTTATAAAATTTGTGACCTCGCAGTTGCATATAGGATTATCATCTAAATCCACCATCTCCCTCGATTTACACTTTATATCGAAATATGTGACCTTGACACATTCTCACAGCTACTTTCTATGCTTTATCGTATATTTCCATTACTACCAAAGTTCAAAGTATTTCATACACAGTATTACTTTAATTCGACCTTGATATAAATCTTCAGGAGAATCCTAATCTACTCCATTTGTCCAGATGCTCTGTGCAGAAAATAGTTTTACAAAATACAAAATAATAAATTAACTGAGCTCGGTGAGTATATTTTATAAAATATTTTTCTTTTAAGGAAAACATCATTATAAAACTTTCTTTACAATTATTTTTCAGAAACACTTTAGCACCTTACCCCCTTTTAAAGTTCTAAAACTTTTTACTTAGACACTTGCTTGCCTCTTTAAAAGCTTATAAAACTCTTATTATTTACTTGCTTAGAAGTTTATAAAACTTCTCAAATTTCTTTCTTGCTTTCTTTATCTTGTTTGAAAGTTTCTGAAACCTTTTCACAAACCTTTTGCTAAAGTTTCTCAAAACTTTTTCATAAAAGCGGGGCACGAACCGGTAGCATTCTTTGAAAATAAAGCGGGGCACAGATAATGGGTTTGCTTTAAAATCCACGGGAACAAAGCTCGGCCGTTCGTTTGAAATCTAAGCGGGGCTTGGCTCAATAGATTTGCTTCAAAACTCTCGGAAGCTGGGTGGCCAAGGAACCCGATAGTTGATTTTTCAAAGCGTATATTATGCTTATAGAAACGCCCGATGCTTTGGAGGCCTGTTACAACTACTTTGTGCCTAGTGAACCGCGGGCACGGGCGTAGTGCGGTGGAAGGACCTGTGTGCACATCACTTTTAAGTGAATGTGGTGGAATTGTGCGAGTCAAATCATCACCCTTATGTAGTTAGAGCTCATAACCTTATATGCTCCTGTCGTTACCCACGGTCTCCTTTAAATGCATGATGTATGTCTCGTTTGCAGGCCGGTAAACTAAAATCACATGTATGAGATCTATCCACCCATTTTATCTGAGAATACCTCTGGCCAAGTTTTCTTACTTAAACCAAGGGAAAGCACATTTTTCTAAACATTCTTTGCCTTGCCTTGCCTCTTTGAAAATAGTTTCTAATTTAAAACCATTTGCTTGCTTAACGAAAAATGGTTTTAATTATTGAAACCATTTATACTTGTAGCAGAAAGATAGTTTCTGATTTAGAAACCATTTACTTACTTTCAAAAATGGTTTAACTTTCAGCGAATTTCTTCTTCTTAAAAAATGGTTTAATTATTCAAAATCGTTCTTGCTACTTTGCTTGAAAGATGGGTTTTGAACTCGAAACCGCATGAAATATCGATTACAAAGCGATTTATAATAATAATAATATCTGCTAGTATTTGGAAAATGAAGTTTAGAACACTCGCCTCTTTGCTTACTTAAACTTGAGCACGATTCCCCAGCACCGCCTTTCTTTTGCTTCACACTCGTGTATTAGATCTACACATCGGCTAACCAAAGCAATTTGCACACTTGAATTTTCACAATTAAAATTTCGAATGCTGGGCCCCCAGTACCATTCACGGGCATATGAACGGTCTGACTAAAGGGACTTTTATATGATAAAAACACGAGACATTTAAAAATTATATAGAAGCGTATTTGAATAAAATCCACGAATTTAACGAGCGTAAAGCAGATCAAGTGTTGAATTTATTAGAATAGTCTGAGAATTTCTAAATTTCTAAAAATTCCCTAAACTCATTTAAAAATTTTGGGGTAGATTTATAGCCTCTAAGAATATTCAAGCCATTATATAGCCTTTAGGCTCGAAATAATACAAGTAGAAAAATTTCCGCCTCTTCAAGTTTGTGGCAGAGATTTTGGTGTCACGCGTAGCTCTAAATCGCGTAGAGTAATAAACTTTGATAAAAAATTCTAACCACTAGAATGATGAGAAAAACTAAAATTTGGGTTTTTTATATTTTCAATTCTCGTGAAATCCATGTTTTTGGTACTCACGCGTAGCGCAAGTCGCGTAGAGACGACCGTGTTTATCAGAAATGAAATCCAGCGATGATTTTTCGTAAATGGGAAAAGATAAAGAAAAATAAAACTCAAAAATCGCCCACTTTGCCTCTCTCTACACCCTCAATCAGGCACTGCCATCCTTTTGGATTCTTATTATTATTTTTTTTCTGCTAGGTGGGACCCACGTATCCACTATTCCATGTAGTAATTTCAGCCTCGAAACAAATTATTTTGTCGATTTAATTTTATTTATCACAATTGAATGTGCTATATACTTGCAATTTTTAAAGATTTTTCATAAAATCCACGGTTTAATTTCCTCTAAACCATCGCTGAAATTAAATAAAATATTAGTATATAAAGTTAAGCGAAACTTTTCTAGGTCGCTCAGACCAGCGAGACCAGACAGCGCGATTCAGTTTGTCGTCAGGGATCTGAAATTTCGAGGCTGCAGAAAGATTACAGCGATTAATTCAATATTAATTTACTATTTAAACTTCCAGTAATTATACTTTCCGCATCGACTTTCCTTAATTGCAAATCCTGACTTTTGAAATTCACCACCATATGTCCCTACAACAATTATGCCCACGCATCCCTTTTTGCTAAATGACAATTGTACCTTATTTTAAGTACAAGTCGGGTTCCAAAATTTATAATTTCCTAATTTCATCTCAATCTTCTGATGCTGTAGCTTGGTACTCTTATACACCCTACGAGTATCATATATTTATGCACTCTCAGGGCCGAGGGTGTTACATTATTCTAATAATAGCACACATAATATTTAAATGTGATTCGTATATACATTTCATAAGCATAGCCTTGGCCCCTTGAATGGATGATATTTGATCAGTGTATTATTATCATACCCTTTTCCAACTTTATCCTTAATGGTAGTAGTTTAAGACCCTTTTAAATAAAGATCGATGCTTTTACATTGGTATAATATATATATCTTAATTTCTGAATCCATGATAAATTAATAATTTATATTATTCTCAATATTATTTATTTTGTTTTATATTAATGTGATTTTCATTTATATATTACATTAAAAGCTACGGGATTTTTATTTTGATTGTAAGTCTATATTGACATTTAATGTAGTTGATTTTAATTATTTTGTCGTATATAGTTTGTCGCAATGTCAAATCTCACAAAATTCAAGTTTATGACATTTTGACATTTTCTGAAAAATTATAAATTTTGGATCCACGATGCTAAATAATTTTTTATTTTTATTTTGGGAAAATCATCAATATAGTCAATTGGAGCTTGAAGCGATTCCCTTAGTGAATCAATATCATCGAACTTATGGACATGGATGGGATGGTCATAGTTTGCATTCATGGAAGGAAATTCCCAATATCATATTGATGATCCTCGAATCTTGAAAAGGAAAATCTACCACGAGTGGATTGATATTGAGTAAAATGGGAAGTACATATAAGAAAACCTTTCGAACCATGAGAATAATTTCCCATAGATGTAGTAAGAAAAGGGCATTAGTTGCATACCTATAAATCGCCCAAATATTTAGTCGACCTTTACTTAAACATAATGCTACAAATGAAACTAGATTTCATTTCAATGATCGTTATATTCTAGAAAATCCTGAAAATTTGCTCGACTTTAAAGATATCACGTAAATGGATATCACATTGAAACTCATGAATGAAGAGTAATTTTTAATGTCTTTTATATGACCTCTATTATTTATGAAAGAAACTTATAATGGAAAAAATCTCAACCTTACTCCTCTAGGTATATCATCTGAATATAAAAGTCTATCAAGTCATGTATGTTATTGTAGGCTAGAGTTCAACGACGAAAAGAGTTTTATTCTTTTGGCATGGCCAGGCCCTAGGTAGCACATGAATCTCTTCAGTAGTCACGGACAATCATGAAACACTCCACATAGACATCCACTAAAAACCAAAGATTCTTTTTGCCCAATGAATACCATATGCTACACTTTCGAGAGGTAAATTGATAAATCGGACCATCTTTTAGCAAAGTAACATTTGAGTTTACCAATCTTCTTAGAAGAATATAGGGATATATATGACTTATTCTACATCCATCATCATTCGATATTTATTATTCATTATCTTAATAGATGCCTTTGAGGTTGTCACATGTTTTATCTCCTTTCTACGCTATAATGTTGCCTTTATTAGGCTTCTCGCACAAATAATCAAATTAAGGCTCAATTCCTAACTTCTCTGATGAGAACTGATAAGATTAGATAATCACGGTAATTCAACTCGAACATTTCTTGGCTTCTTCATATCAATTGAAATAAATGTCAAGCATCCGTTGAAAATACTCACTTGAAATAGTTTTAGTAGAGTCACTAATCGAAAGTCTTTAATTTATAACGATATTACTAATGAAAACAAAATTATAGACTTTATTTTGGGGACATGCTATATGCATCTTCTGAAGATTAGTTTGTATTTGACGACTGACTACGGGAATACTCATCTTCATAACTGTAGCAGACAACCCTTGAAATGGCTCTCATTTATAGATATTTGGTTGTTCTGATATATATACCCGATAAGCACCTACACAGCGCATTAAAATGGATCTGATAAGAACTTAAATTTGTAGATTTTGATTCTAAAATCCATCACCAAGATATCACCAAACCATAATAAGAGATGTTTTCTCACTTTGTTGATTGTCATTTTGTGAGTGCATTCCCACCATTAGGGAAATTTTAGTTAGAAGAATGAAATTCGCAGGTGCATCTACAATGTCTCATTTTGATCATAGCCGTCATTATGGTAGAAAGATTGAATCCGTTCGTTTTACGAAATCTTATAAATCAATTTATCAAATGTTTTATAGATACAAGAAAGTAATAAAGAAGTCACATATAAATTCGCGAGTACTCCGGCCACGAATTGATATCCTTGAAGGACAATTAGCAAATAAGTCTAAAATAAGCCTGAAACGTGGGAAACCTATTGGCTCAAAAGATATAACTCCCTAAAAGAGGAGAACATAAAGGAGAATAGATACCCCTAAAGAGGTACATGATAAAAAAAGGGCCCCTGTAGAGGCATATGATAAACAAAAGCCAGAAGAGAGGTATATGGTAGACAAAGAGGCCCCTAGGAGGCATATATTGAACAGAAACCATTGAAGAGAGGATTAGAGATAGAAAAATACTGAAGAGACGCAGTGCAGGAAGGGCTGAGATCTCATTAGGTTATATTGCATAAGGGATATAAATGGGATCGAGAATGATATTGTGTGATAATGTTTTCCTTCCAAGTGACCTTAGACATCATAAGAATGATGAGGATCCCAAGACCACGAATGTGGAAGGAATATAGACATAGAACTAATTGGCAAAATGGAAAGAAGCTATCACGAGGAAAATTACATAGTTAATGAGCGAGGAAGTTTTGGAACACCCTAAAGTTGTAAAGCATTGAGTCTGAATATAGATTATTTTTGCAAAAGTGTAATGAATAATGAGATCATAAGATATAAACACAATTAGTAGCCTGAGAGTTTCTCTTAAAGACATAGTGTGACTACGAGGAAACATATTCACTTGTCTTTGTATGATTTACTTTTCACTTTCTAATATTAGCAATCTACGAAGGACTAGACATGTATCACCATGGATGCCATCTTAGCTTATCTATGTGGATCCATATATAATGACAAATATAAAATCCCTAAAGGGATTTAGATAAATGAAGAAAATAATACAAAGTCTTGTGGTAGCCATGTGGCCAATCAGATTCTGCTTGATCTCTATGGATTAGGCAAATCAGGAAGCATGTCATACAATCGCCTTAGCGAGTATTTTTTAGAGAATGAGTATACAAACAGCCCTATATCCCATGCATCTTTGTCAATCAGCGGATTATCATTAATGATGTATATTGATGAATTTAAATCTTATTGCCTCTTGAAGAGCTCACAAAAACAACAAAATATTTGAAAAAGGAATTTAAGATGAAAGATCTTGGGAAAACAAAATTTTATCTCGATTTGTAGATCTAGCATTTCCCTACTGGTGTTTTGGTTCACCAATCAACATATATTAAGAAAAATTTAAAGTTCTTTTATATGGATAAAGTACATCTTTTAAGTTCTCCAATGGTTGTCCGTTCACTTGACGTGAAAAATGACCCATTTCGTCCTTGTATGAAAAGGAGTGAAGAATTACTTGATCACGTGCAATATCTTAGTATCATTAGTGCATATGTATCTTACTAAGCGTATTACTTGGATATTGCTTTTTATGTCTATTTATTAATCGAGTACAGTTAAAAACTCCTAGCAATGACATTAGAATTATATCAGACATATATTGTATTATCTGCAAAGGCGGCTAATATGGGACTATTTTACTCAAAGAATCAAAGCAACAATTGATTGGATATGCCTAATATAGAGGATACCTTATGGATCCACATAAAGCCAAATCCACATAAACGAGTATAATAACAATTGTAATGGAAGCTATTATTTCACGGAAAATAATTACTTTTTATATAATATCATATATATATTCTTATTATATATATAATATATAACCTTATTATATATATTTGTATACCTTTGTTATATATATTATATCTTTGTGTGCTCTTGTATATCTTTTACTCAGTATTTTATTTTTAATCATTTTTATATTTATATAATTTTTTAAAAACAAATTTTAGAAAATTAAAAGATAATCAAAACAATATTTCTACATCCACACATTTAATTTAGTGATTAGGTAGGGATCACATCCATATATTCAATTTGAAGTTTTTATACGCATTGCTTTTTTTGAAAAGATACGCAGCTTATTTAAAGGCACAAAATAGGATAATAGTTTATTAAGTACTAGATGATAGCATCATTTGGTACCAAATTTAATACAATATAGAAGGTGGAAGGAAGCATGGAATGAATATAGATGGTACAGCCAACGATAATGAAACATCATTACTAGCTAAATCCGTACATAGCTCTTGACTTTTAGGAGAGTCTTGATTTATGAATGAGATTTGGCACTTGAGAACAAGTCATAAAGCTTGTAGTGGATGATAGATAGAGTTTAGTCACGGGGAATAGAATGCAAAGCTTGGGGTGGATTTTGAATGGGATTCGGGCCACCAGGAACATAATGAAAGCTTGTGGTGGATGATGAATGGGATTTGGTCCACCATGAATAGAATGCAAAGCTTGGGGTGGATTTTGAATGGGATTTGGGCCACTAGGAACAAAATGAAAAGCTTGTGGTGGACATTAGATAGGTTGTCCACGGGGGCGAATGCAAAGCTTAGGGGTGGATTTTGAATGGTTGATCGCCGGGAACATAATGTAGAGCTCAAATCTCGACTAAGCTAAAACAAGAGAAGAGAAAGATGAAGGTTCCATGAAAGAAATTGGCTTGGATAAGTGCTCTTGCAATTAGTAACTTCTTATTATATAAGCATTCTTTAAGTATTTTGGGAATTTGAAAGTTCTAGCAATAAGAGTATGAAATATCTTAAATCGATACAAAGAAAAGAATTATATTTTTGTTATCTTGATCCTAACTTTTTAGAATATGATCTTTTTCCTTCTAGAATTATTGTAAATGTTAAAATCTAACCCAATAAATTATCTTACCTAAAGAAAATATAAATTTACTAATTTAAAGCTATGCATATTTTGTAAGACAAGAAAATTCAATTTTATAAATAAATAATCGTAATTTCGATAAAATCAAAATTTATTCTCTAGATCTCGGATAGCCAGAAGCGGATTTCTTTATTGGAGGCCGTATACGTGAAATCTAGCCACCACGTCGAATTTAGAGTGATTGAGACGTTAGATTTGCACATTTTCAATGCATCATGTTTGGTCACGTAAAGCGACATGTGATGTAATGAAGTCACTTACCCGCATGTCTTTACCGTGATTACTTATATTGTATAGTGAAATGATGAAATGGGCCAGTGAGATAGTATCAAATGTAAATCCAGATTTGGCGTTAGGTAGAAAGAGATTAAATGATAATAAGGCAAGAATAGCCAGCCCAGTGTCATCCTCTGCTTTTGAAATCTGAAGAGAGCGTAGGGAGGGAGAAACGGTTACAGTGGGCAGGTGGAGTTTTAGAGTGGGAGAGAGGAGACTTCTCAGGTTTACAGGCGATCAGGCCAGTCGGAATTCTTCGGACGAAGCAAAGTCGCTGCAACGGTGGGGCCTACAGGTGGGCTCAGGTTTTAAGGAGTTTAAATGAACTCAGTGGGTAGAATTTCATCCTACTTGTTTTGCCTATTGATTTAGGCTTTATTGATGTATTTCGATTAGTTTGGGCCTTGAGCGGCCGTTTGATTGAATCCTGAAACTTGGGATTTGAAGTGTGAAAATTTTGGGGCCAACAGACGGTTCTGGTATTTGTGTGGGTGTTTTAGATTCTTGTTCGTGGATTTATGAAATAAATTGTATTATGATGTATGAGAGTAGGAATGGCTGTATGAATTCGTGTTCACGAAGTGGAGGCCGATGTTTGGTGATTTGCAGTGAGCGATGTAGGGTTTTTCTTTGTTCATGTGAATAGTGACACGAAATAATTTTGTGTGTAGAAATGGGTTTGGTTAAGTGATTCCAAAGATGAATTGCTCGTGTTTATTAATTAGCTCATGTAGGCTAATTTTGATGGAATGAATTGTGAAATAGCATAACATGTATATTATATTAGATTATTGGGGCCAGGTTTGTTCTTAGGTAGAGCTCCGTCTGAAGGGACTCTGCTTTGATTTTACGTGAGAGATGTCGGGTCACGGTGAGCGCTGCGAAGTGTTCAGCGAGGTTGGCGGGTAGTCAGCGGGCCCGGGTTTGCGTCGGCGGTATGAGACCTGGGTATCACGAATGCAGGGGCTTGGGTTGGGTATCCATCGCTTTGACGGTAGCGGTTCGATTAATAATAGAGTTAGGTATGGGATTACCTAGGAGGCGCGGGATAAAATTAGAACCAACTGCGTATGTTTTTTGAGTTATGATCATGTGATTGAATGTGGTCCAGTGTTTTATAACGTAATGATCGTGATTATTTGATGAATTATTTGTGAAGAGTTTTGAAACATGAATGATGTGTGATCATGTATTTGTGTGGTTTGTGTGCTTAGTGTGAGCACATAGGAGTATTAGAAAAATTGGGAATTTTAATATAAAAGCTGAAAAAAATAAAAAATAAAATATAAATAAATTTTATAAATTTATTTGGTTTAATCAGGAGAAAAAAAAAAATTTTCCTAAGGTTTCTGAGGTGTAAGTGAAGAAAATTGAATAAAATAAATTTTTATAAATTTATTTGGAGTAATTATTCTCTAGAAAGCGAGGAATATATATATATATATATATATATATATATTTTTTTTTTTTTTTTTTTTTTGATAAATTTGAAATTTATGTGTAGAAAAAAATTTAGTGGAAAGCAGAAAAATTAGTCACAGTGATTTGAGCTCTGTGTGTATTCTGAAGGAATGGGTTTTTATGTTGCAATATAGAGGTGTATTCACCAAGTTAGGAAAGCTTAGATAATTTGGTTTGTGTTCTGTGATACAACAATTATGTTATGACAAAGAGAGGCTATAGTTAGAATTTTGAGAGTATATTGCAATGGGAGAAATTTGAGATTGTATTACGATAGGAGGTGTATTACGAAGCTAGGATGCAAAGTTTGGTGAGGAATTATGCTCCCTTGTCCTGATAAGTGTAATTAGCGTGACGGCTGTTTGCTAGAAGCTATGTTATATCTGATTTATTGTATTATGTGACGAAAGGATTGAGGCATGTTCTGTCTGACCTGTGAAGCCAGACTCTGGCGACGGTATGGCAGCCGCAGTGTCTTTGCGACATGTAGTATGCACATAGTGCCTTGGCGATTTTATTTCGATCGCATTTACGAGTCACTAATTGAACCTTTATTCCATGAACCTTTGTTCATCCGCAAAAAAAAATTTGAATTTTTTTTAATTAAATTAAATTAAATCAAATCAAATCAAATCAAATGAGAATAAAAATTTTTGGAAAAATAAAATTTTAAGAAAAAACTTTTGTTGATAAAAATGATTTGATAGATTAGATAATTGACTTACATTCTTAGGAATCACGAGGGCGTAAAAATATAGGCGTAATGCAGGCATGATTAATTATCCTAGAAGTACATGTTTATGCCTTAGAATGCGTATGTTAACTTGTCATTTGGCAATATGTAGATGGCTAGTAGAGGGCGGGGCGTAGAGGCGTCAGGGTGATAGTCGACCTGCTGGCATTTGACCCGATGCAGTATTTGATCAAGCGAGGCCTTTGTGAAATTTGTAGGTATTGCGTGGCAGGCTCATAATACGCAATTTGGTATAGCGGGTAGTCGAGGAGAGTCCTAGTAACCTCCGGAGGTTTAGGGCATCATCCCATGCATTTCTGAGGGGAGGAGATCGGAGTGGTGGCGGGACCATTGGTTAAATACGATTGAAGGTGTTGGGGCGTGGGATTACAGTGGCCATTTGCAGGATCGGAGTTAGGCTGCGTTCCGGTGGGGTGGAGGGCCGAGTATGGTGGAAATGGAGCGGGACCTCTAGAGATTTAGAGGTATGGCATGGAGTTTGAGGGCTGTTCATGGTAAAGTACTTTTCCAGTCTTTGCAGGCATCGAAGGCTCGGGAGTTCCTAGAGGCAGAGCGGGGTGATGACGGTGATGGATTATGTGGCTGGGTTCATGAAGTGTGATTCTGATGATTCGTGGCCACGAGACATGGCGGGGTTAGGAGTTGAGAATGGGTGAAGAGTTGTCCATTCGGGCGGGAGATTAGTAGGACTTCGCCTCGGGATGCCAGACTCGTAGTTGAGGTGACCGGCCGTGAAAGAGATAGATTATGGGCGCTCCGGGATCTGAGTGTTAGTATGAAGGAAGGAAGGAAGTCAGTCATCTTCCGGTTCGGGAAAGAGGCGAAGCCCACAGTTCAGGGGTTTCGGTCGCGGCCGTAGACGAGGGACGGATAGAGTTGCGTCGGCGATCACGGATCATTATGCATTGCCCGGCCGGACACGCGAGGAGGGATTGCCCCGGGGGACGGGGGGATCCCGGGGGTTTTGGGACCTTGGCCAGGTCTAGTCGATTAGTAGAGACGGGAGAGGATCTAATCCGTTCTCACGGCCTGATACAGGCCCAGGAAGGCCGATCGATTTGAGGAGCTACACGGACACCTCCACGTTTCACGGGGAAGGCCGAGAGGCGGGTATAGGTAGGAGGTGGGGGCCAGGCCCGCGGCGGGGGACGCCCGGGGTTCGAGGCGTGTCTATGCCATCCTGCCGTGAGAAATTCGTCGTGGTCGGCCCGATTCTCTGAGGTATATTTTGCTATCTCGCCGTGAGAAGTGTTATTTGATTATGGTGCCAGCGTTTCATTTCATTGCCATCCCGATTTATGATAGAGTTGGGGAACCAGAGGTTGAGACCTTAAAGGGCCTTTGTAGCCAGCAGGTTCTCATAGGGATTAGGCGAGAATAGGGATGATATGTCGGGTTGCGAGTTTGGAGATCTGGGACTCTGCTCGGTGGACTGAGGATCATGGACATGTCGAGTTGATGCCATCCACGAGGATGGATTGGTGTGACTTCTGGTCGTGCCGATTGTGAAGGCGTCGGAGGGTTGCTTCTAAACGGGGCCCAGTACTCGTGCCATGGTATTTCGAGGGGGAATGACATGTCTTTGCCCCAGGATAGTGTACGAGTTTAGGTGTCGAGGGACCGGGTTAAGCGGAGTTGGCTAAGCGGGCACTTACCCTGGAAGGACGGAGAGGCAGGACTTGGATATCCGCCGGCGGTTTGCGAATGTGGATGTTTTTGGGATGATTATTTCATAATTCTTATCAGGGTAAAGTAGACTTGTTGAGTTACACCTGGTAAATTTGGCAATCTGTGGTCGAAATTTAGAATTTGGTGAAGACAATGATCAAATTTAGACTGATGAGATTGTGGAGCTGAGTGGCGGATTTTTACGGCCCAAGGTGCTGTGACCAATGCCTAAAAATCGAGTTTGGTCAGACCAGATAGCCTTTTGAAAAATTTAGCGGTGAGCCATCACAGGCCGGGCCATTATTAGGTAGACGGTGCCTGATTTTTCGACGATAGATTTTAATGGCCCGACTCGGCCACACAATTTGAATTGGAGGCCGTTTGCAGCCGGGTCGAGCGATTTTGCCACCCTCTGGCTGGTATAGCGTCTCTGAAGCTGCATGGGGATGGCGCAGTGTGAGTTGTAGAGACTCGAGTCGGTATGAACTCTTGGACAAAGGTTCATTAAGGCCAAGGCACTTCACCGTAGGCGCTCAAATTCTATTTGCAAGAAGAAGAATGAGGCCAGCCGGTATGCATTGACTACGGGCCGTTAGACGGGGTCCCGATCAGAATCGATACCCATTCACAGGGATTGTGATTTGTTTGATCCCGATTGGGGCCCGAGTCCTACTCAGAGATAGACCTTATGGCCCCAGTTACCGTAGCTGAGGTTAGGGATAGATATCCCCAAGGCGGTGTTAGGATGCGTTATAGGCACTTTGGTTTCTGACAGTGCCCTTTGGATTGTGAATATGCGACATTCATAGATCTCATGCATAGGGGTGTTCGACCTATCTAGATGGGTTATCGTAGTCTTCGTGGATGACATCTTGTTCTCCCGATCAGTGGGAGCATGAGTGTCAGCCAGGGATCATATTCTGATTGTTGAGACCATCGATTTTTATCACCATGAGTTCGATGTAGAGTGCGAGTTTGGCTTCTTGAGGTGGGATTTTAGGACATAGAAAGTGTGGCGTTCATGAAATCCAGTTGGACCGGGAGAGATTAAGATGTGATAGGTTGGAGGGCTAAAGATTGATCTTAAGGATCAGTAGTTTCTTGGGATTAATTTGGAGTCTTCTGAGTTGACAGGATTTCTCAGGTCGGCGACACTATCGGGGAGTTGACCGGAAGGAGGTCAGGATTTGATTAGGATGATTGATCGAGGAGGCATTCGGGGGTTGAAGAGGAGACTTGCGCCCGGCTCCCATGCGTGATCCGGACGGGCGGGTCTGCGATATATTGCTTGATGCCTCGAGGCGGATTAGTTATTTTTGATCTCTTTTGATCCGGGAGGGTAGTAAGCTTATAGTTCTCGTCGGTTGAAGGAATCCTTCAGGCGAATTACACCGACATGGAGTTGCGGTGGTAGTGCCGCCTTGAAGATTTGGGGACATTCACTTATATGGCGAGAGTTAAGTGTACTCGAGACCCACAAGAAATCGAAGTATATTTTCCATATGACGAGACCTCAATATAAGGCAATGCAGATGGATGAGTTCTGAGGATTGCAAACTGCTTTGCATTACCACCACTGGTAAAACAAATGTAGTGGTGATGCACTCGATCGGAAGTCACAGAAGTCTTATGTTTGCATCAGCTTCGAGTAGGCGGATGCTCGAGGTGAAAGCCAGAACCCACGATTTGGATTACAAGTCGTAATGAACCACCAGGGTCGATCGGGGTTGGAGTGGCTGCAGTCTCTGTGGCGAGGTGGTGGAGTCGGTGATGGCGGGGCCTTGGAGATCGTATCCATCGGGGGTGAGTCTGATCAGTCACAGTGTGAGGCTAAGGCCCAATCCACTCGGATCAGATCTTCCCGAGTATAGAGGGGCGGGTAGTAGTTCCCCGTTGTGGGCCTTGAGAGGGGAGATTCTCGAGGATTTTCAGCTCTCGATTTGCTTGTGCATCCGGTGTACGAAGATGTACGGGGATCTTAATGCGCCGATGCCCTGCTGGAGTGGAATGAAGAGACACGTAGGGGACTTTGTCATGACAATGCTCCTCCGCGTGTCGACGGAGTTAAAGTGACCAAGGAAGCGATGGGACCGCCGGTAGGTGGAAATTGTGATGGATAGAACGCGCGTCACGATGGATTTTGTGACCCGGCACCGCGGACAGCGAGACATGATACGGTATGGGTGATGATGGGCCGAAGCTCCGCAATCAGCGCATTTCTAGCCGTCTGCGGATGGCGCTACTCATTGGAGAATTTGAGAGATAGTCCGACTACATGGAGCAAATTTATCCAGGTGCTGATAGACCCGAGGTTTACTTCGTGCAACTTTTTGGAAGAGTTTCCAAAGGCTATGGGCACACGACCGACGATGAGTACAACTTTCCACCTCCTCAAACGATGGTCGGGCCCGAGAGGACTATATTGTGTTAGGAGGACATACGCGAGCATGCGCCCTGATCGTAGTCAAAGAGCACTTGCTCCTTAGTGGAATTCGCCTACAACAAGATCAGCGAGTATACGCATGGCACCATATGAGGCAATGTATGGGAGGCCATGCAGGCCACCATTATGTTGGACCGAGGTGGGAGAGAGCTCCATCACTCGGTCCCCGATCTCGATTAGAGACACCTCTCGAGAAAGTGAGCTTGATACGACAACGCCTTCTCACTCCGCCAGCCTGTGAGAAGAGCTTGCGTCGATGTACCGACGTCAACCCTTAGAGTTCGAGGTCAGGGGATCACGTCTTCAAGGTGAGGCCTAAGAGATGAGTGATAAGGTTTGGTGTTTAGGAAGCATCGAGGTTCATTGGGCCTTTCGAGATCACTCGAGAGTGGTAGGCAATCAGCGTACCGCTTGATGCATCGCTAGCATGTTAGGTGTCCACGAGGTATTTCACGCCCATGTTCTAAGTATACCTGCATCCGCCTCATGTGGTGGATCGGGGGACACTGGGAGATTGACACTGATGGGACTTTCGAGGAGGGAGTGTGCATTTTGGATAGCCGTGATCAGGTTTTACGACGCAAGACCGTGAGGCTAAGTGAGGGTGCACGTATGCACTATGGAGTGAGGAGTCAACGGAGCGAGGACACGGCGTGGCCACCTATCCCTTCTGTTTAGGGACGAAGGTATGTGGTTTTTAGTCGCTTAAGATTTAAATGACGAAGCTTACATGCATGGTAGTGCGCCATTACATATGCATGTGAAGTGATTAGATTGGCCCGTAATTTCGTGATCGAAATTCCTTTTAAGGAGGGGAGAATGTACCCGAGAAAATCACCTTTCTCAACAAGGGCAAAATCATACTTTGGTAAAAACTAAAATTTATTCCTCTAGATTCGGATTTATGAAACGGATTTCACCGCTAACTGCCTCACGAAATCTAGCCACCACGCTTCAATTTCGTCAATTCCGATACGCTTGAATTTGCACGTTTTCTAGGCATCGCTGCCGGGCAAGAAAACGACATGTACGTGACTGAAGTCACTTATAACATGTACCATGTTACTTATGTTTCATGAGTAGAGAAACGACGGTTCACTGGCCAGATATGCCAAATGCTCGAAAATCCAAGATTTAAAGGCATTAGGTGAAAAGTTAAACGATTTCTACGGGTATAAAATAGCTAATAAGGTCATCCTCTTCTTTGAAATACAAAGAGAAACGAGGGAGGGAGGAAACCGGACACAAGGCTAGAGAGCTCCTGGCTTTAGAGTGAGAGAGATTCTTCTGCTTCGGGCGATCCGGACAAATGGAATTCTTCGGAGCAAGAAGCAAAGTCGCTCTACGCGGTGAGGCCTACGAGTGGGCTCCAGTTTTAAGGAGTTTCGACAAACTCCGTGAGGTAGGGGTTTCATCCTACTTGTTTTACTCTTGATTTAAGAGCTTTGTTGATGTTTCGGTTGGTTTGAGGCCTTGAACGGCCGTTTGATCGGTCCCAAAACTTGGGACCGAAGTGTGAGAATTTTTGGGAGCCCATTGGACAGTCCGTGACTGTAGGGGCTGTTTTGGGTGCTTATTTCATAGTTTATGAAATAAATTGTGGCCAGGATGTGTATGAGGCCAAAAATGGTTATGAACTGGTTCACGTAAGTGAACCCATGCTCATGATTTGTCGTAAATAGTAAACCGAGGGTTTTACTGTTCATATGAATAGTGACACGAAATAATTTTGTGTGAAAATGGGTTTGGTTGAGTGATTCAAAATGAATTGTTCGTGTTTGTTAATTAGCCCATGTGAGCTAATTTTTGGTGGAATGGATTGTGAAATATCATAACATGTTATGTATTATATTGGATTGTTTGGGACAGGTTTGTTCTTGGGTAGAGCTCCCCGTACAAATGAGACTTCCGCTCCACTTCGTGAGAGATGTCAATACCCGACATTCACGAGTGTTTCCGCTGCCGACGTGAGAGTCACCTGCACTCTGGGCCTGGGGGCGCCACATTCTTTCAAAATCCAAAAATTTTATTTTTTTCTGTATTTCTATTATTCAAATTTTATTGTGCAATGACAATAATGGGAAGTGCTCTAGAAGTTAGAGGTTGATTCTCACATCCAATTAACTCGATAACTCTTCAAGGTTTGTCAAATAAACAAGTGAGGTAGGTGGTCGTATTATAGCAGTTCCATCAACATGAAGATTCCTTAAGCCCGCATAGGCCCATTATTGCTCCCGTTTACAGGAAGTGGCCTAAGGCGGCCCATCAGATAAACCACACGAACCCACTGCACGTAAGGGCCCCAAACTGGCAGGGATCCCGAGTCCCCCCAGCCGGCCACCTCACCACATATGGGAAAATACGCATAGTATATATTTATCCCTGAATTTATTTGTAAGACCCGAGAAAATTCCAATTTTCAGAAAAATGGCAAAATCATAATTTTGGTAAAAATCCAAAATTTTTCTAGATCTCGGATGACGAAACGGACTTCACCGTTGAATCAGTCTTCAATAAATTCAAATTTAACACGTTTAATTTCGTCAAATTGAGACGTCAGATTTCACGCTGAGGCACTAGGTATCGGGTGTCGTAAAACGATATGTGATGTGACAAAAGTCACCTATAACACGTGCACTCTCACAAAGGACACATGTTGTACGCAGTAGAGAGAGGATGAATATACAGATAATGCCATGTACGCAATCCAAGCAGGTAATGGACATGGATGGCATTATAGGAAAGTTAATGAGGAAAAGGACAAAAAATGTTGAATAGTGGTCATCTCCTACATTTGAAGAGACCAAAACGTGCAGAGAGAAATGTGATGCAATAGCTAGGTTTTGTGATATTTTTAGAGAGAGAGTCTGTCACTTCTCTCTAAGATTCCTAAGCACCTTAATCGTCGATTTCTTCTGAGCAAGAAGGAAAGTTGTTCTATGTGGCTAGGCAACACGTGGGCACCTATTTCTTGAGCCACAAACTCTGTGAGGTAGGGGTTTCATCCTACTTGTTTTACTCTTGGTTTAAGTGTTTTGTTGATGCTTGAGTTGATTGAGGCCGTGAGTGGTCGTTTGATCGGTCCCAAATCTTAGAACCGAAATGTTGGAATTTATGAGACCCATTTGGACAGTTTGTGACAGTTTTAGGACTGCTTAGGTGTTTGTGCTTGCAATTTGTGTAACAAATTGTGTTTCTCGTGTGCATGAGGCTCAGAATATGGTATTTTCTCCGGACATTCCACAAAGTGGAACCGATGTGGTTGAGTGGTCGCCCAGAAACGCCCCATCGTCAAGCTGGGATTGTTATAAACAAATTCCGGTTGCTTGAAATGACCCAAAACGCCCAAGTGTGTTGGGTGCTTGAAATTGATGAAATGAATGGCTTGAGTTGTATAGGAATTAGTAGGTTAATGCATGAACTTGTGTATTAATATTAGAGGTCGCCACTATATGAATTATAATCTGTTCAGGTAGGTCATTGGAGATGAGTTTATGATTAGCTCAAGTGAGTTAATCAGTGATGGTTGACCAAAATTGGTATCGCTATGTAAATTGTGCTTGAAATTACATAAAATGTTGTATGTGATTTAAATATATATATATATATATATATATATATGTATGTATGTGAATATATTAGCATGAATGACATGAAATGGCATAATACCTTTCCTTATACGCGGTAACACAGAGGCCAGGTGGTGCACTCGACAATTTTCGCGGCATGTTGCGAAAAATTTCACTGTATTTTCCGGGGAGACGGGGAGGAATCTTCGGTGTATTTGAGGATTCTCGGCATTAGCGGAGAATAGTCCATATTTTTGCCGAAGATCTCGATAGTCTCACCAAGAACAGCGAGATTTTGTTTTGAAAATGATATTTTCTCATACATGGCAGAGCAGTAATGAGAGTCGATGAGCTCGGGTGTGACCGAGCATATAGTATTGGTAAGGCTCGTATTTATGATATGTTTAAATCTGGCATTGCGTGAGTGCCGTTGAAACGATTCATGCGAGCGATAGCTGTTGAGTGTGGCCCCGGTGCAGTGCGGAGAGGAGCGGCTACGTCTGAAGGCGACACGAAAGAGAACCGGAGATTTGTGGCTTTGGTATTGTTTAGTTGGACCATATGACAAGTGTTTAAACTTAATATATGTTGTAACAAATGGTAATAACTCTTGAAACTATGATATACCAGACAGTGTATATTGATAGTATTGTTAACAATGGCACGGTAACGTTACGCCTCGTAACATATGTCTACGATGTTGTGTTAGGAACGAGTATTAGGCAAACTCCCAAATACGAAGGGAACTACGCGATTTTAAATGGTGGTGTGAATTACCCGGTATTCGCATTGTCAGCAATTGGCTGGTGTGGCTCATCTGTTCCCCGGTCAGACCGACTGCAGATCAGCAGCGGGAGAAACACTTCGTGAATGGAGTGACCCGGCATTTCTCACGAAATGAAATGAGTCTCCTTTAATGCGGGAGCTCTGCAGGGATATAACACAATATATAACTGTCCAAACAATCCAATATAGCGATCATAGAGTAAACGACCCTTGGGCCCCTGAGCCAATACTCGATCTAATAATTCCCAACTATATACAATAGTTTCAAGAGTTAAGAAATTACTCTTATACAAACATATATTAAATTGAAAAAAACATTCTAATACATGTATACATAATAAAACCAAAGCCACAACCCGGCTTTCTTCTCAAGCTCGGCCTCTAGGATGAGCCGTCTCCTCGTACGCTCCCTGCACCTGAAAATGATATCCCTCGACAGGGTGAGCTAATGCTCAGTAGTGGAATCACCCTAAATGGGCTACTCTCGCTTTAAGTGTATATCTGATGCTTGAAAACACGCATTCAAGTAAATGCATGATCTGCTTGAATGTCTACTGATATCCCTTGCGAGTCCTCACGACTCTCACACTTGCCTAAGCCACATATAGAAACATTATTTTCCAACAAAGATATTTGTTTTTATTTGTGGACTACCCTCCGATATATATAGTGGACCGACTCCAGATGTTATATTTAGTGGACTACCTATGAGATATATCGAATTGGGCCGACTCAGGCGATTGATATGGACTACCCTCGGAGTAATTATTATTATTTTTGTCAACCTACGAAACTATTCTCTCGAGAATCACCTCATGCACTCACTCTATTGTTCTAGGGTTGCCACATTGCCATATCGATGCATGATGCCAATTCAATACAATTCATATAACACATGCGAATATATATAACATGATATACATTTACATAATTTAATCCACACAAGCATGTTATGTAATTTCACAATCCTACGCGAAATTAGCTCACTTGGGCTAATTATCAAACCTAACGTTGATTTGAATTCTCGACCGACACATTATTTCCGCAAAAATTATTTGTGAACGCATTCTAGAATAGTGACACCCTCGAATTCTTGTTCGTGGTTCACGGCCTAAGCCATTCCGGCCTCACACCATCAACACAATTTATTTCCTTAGAATTTATGAAATAACCACCCAAAACGACCCTACGATCGTAGGCGTATTTGGAAACTCCATAAATTTCACGATCATCGGTTCCTTTGTGAACCGAATTTCCATGACCATTTCGACCTCATATAAACCAACACACTGAATTTATTTGATGACACAATCCAACAGCCCAAACCAGCGTGCTCCCGATCCACGGGCTGCCTGGTCTGGAGGCTTCAAAATTCTGACAATTCGGTCCCCGAAGTTTTCAGGACCGATCAAAACTATTGAGCCTCAATCAAACGAAACATTATAAAACACTTAAATAAAGTGTAAAACCCCGTAGGATAATTCCTACCTCACGAGTTTGTCAAAACTCCCTAAACCGGAGGCGCGCGTGAAACAGCTCATGCATTAGAAATTCGACGGTCGGTTTCTGAAATTTAGAGAGAAGGCTGTTTTACCATTAAAAGCGAATTCTCCAACATACAATTTTCTTCCCTCTTTCCCATTTTCTCTCCTTTTACAAAAAAGGTAGGAAGCGCCTTATAAATTTTTTGTCTTTTAGTGCCATTTAAAATTTAAATAATATTGAGTATATGTACTTTACTAGTTTTGACACTTATATCTCGTCGTCCATTTCCATCATTTCTCTTTCTCATGTAACTTGTATAACATGGTATGTTATATGTGACTTTAATCGCGTCTCGAAGTCGTTTTGACACGAAACTCGTCTTATCGAGAAAAGCGTGTAATTCCGTATGCCCAGACGAAATTCAACGTGCTAGCTAGATTTTGCGAGACGATAACAACGGTGAAATCTGTTTCGCCATCCGAGATCTAGAGAATAAATTTCGGAATTTTTACCTAAATTACGATTTTACCCTTTTTCCAGAAATTGAAATTTCTCGGGTCTTACACGGGTTGTCAATGGACCCCCGGGTTTTGGGGCGTCACATTCCTAATTTCTAAATCCTTTTTTTGGAAGGATAGTCTTCATAAGGAAAAACATATATTATCCTTAAGGATGTCGGCGATAAGGAAAAACAAATCTTATCGTAAGGATAATCTTTGATAAGGAAAAATAGATCTTATCCATGAGATAATCCTTAATAAGGAAAAACATATATTATTCCTAAAATAGACGAGGAGATTTGGGAACGAACCCTATAAGTGGAAGACTGATAGAAGAAGGTATGCGAATTCTTATCTCAACCTCTCCTTCTTGCTCTCCATGTCTTGGCTTAATCATCGGGTCGGCCCACCCTTCTTGGATCGCCTTTGCGAGTTCACATTGCGTCATGAATGCCGGAGAATCAGACGAACAAAATTGGTTCTTACATTTATCTCGGTCGATGGTCTTTTGGTTTCATATATTGTGTCTGCCTTAAATGTTTGTAAAATGCAAAGGGAGTGAGATTGATTTTCTTGTAAATTCCTTAATTTATGAAATGCCAAACTCCATGTACTCCCTATGTGTTTTAGAAAAATATGCTTCATTGTTTTTTTTTTTTTGTAAATTCCTTAGAATTTTTTGTTTGGGTTTGTTAAAGCGAGATTTTGCTTTACATAATATTGCGCAAAGGGAGTGAAATTGGAGGTGGAGAAGCGATTTTGTTTGAATATTTATGATTATTACAAAATTGTTAAGTAGAAAATGAAATAATTCCTGGCCGTGACGAGAAAAAACATGTCTCCTGTTACTTCATCTTCAAGTGACCAATTACAAAAAATAAAAGAGAAAAAATTTGTGCTAGCTAAACTTTCATTGTGTTGCTACAAATATGTGAGACTAAAAAAAAAGACTTATGTCCCTTTTAATCCTAATCAGAAAAATGAGGAACAAATTAGAAAGAACTTCGATAATATTTTCTAGTAATCTTTGTGAAAGAAAGAGGGTTAAATCAGTTTGTATGATGGTGAAATGGGTAAATTTGTTAAAATGGTGAAAATATCCTTCCTTTTTGTGTTTTAAGAAAAATGGTTGGTTGTAATTTTTGCTTTTGTCCTTTTAAATATGACCTTTATTTTATGATCCATTTTAAAGATATTTATTATAAATAAAATTAAAACCAACGGTCATATTCATATTGTAATTTATTATAATAACTGCAATAAAATGGTGAAATTGAAGAAAAAAAATCATAATTTTCATTCAAACAATGAAAGGGAAACTATTAAGTGGGCCTAGGCCCAATTACATTCATGGGCCTTATACCATTTTCTACCCGATAGTACTGGTCAATGTGAAGGTCTTGGACATTTTGTGTTAGGTAAAAGTAATAGCCTTAACTGTCACATTTTGTACACCTCCTTCTTTTAGATCCTTCGGAAGCAATGATGCTCCGTTTGTTCCCCAATCTTTTTCAAGAAAAATAAAAAAGTTTTAACAATGGAGTTAATTGGTTAAATGAGCTATTTACCCGATGGCCATAAGACCCGAGAAATTCCAATTTCTGGAAAAATGGCAAAATCGTAATTTCGATAACAAAATTGTAATTTCGGTTAAAAATAGAAATTTATTACTGCGGATCTCGGATGTGAAGCAGTTTCCGTTGGAATCGTCTCCACGAAATCCTAGCTAGCAGAAATTAAATTCGTCGAATTAGGGGCAGTCGAAATTTACCGCGTTTTTCGAGGGCATCGCGGTTGGTCTTGATAAAGCGATTTTCGATGCGAAAAATTAGCATAACGCGTGCTCATGTGCGCATAAATTGGCATAGGTAAGAAAGTATGAAAATGGATGGCGAGATAGTCTTGAATCATGGGAAAAGAATGGCAAATGGTCATTTTGAATTTGATTAGAAGGAAAATGTTAAAATAAGGAATAGTGTCTCTTCTCAGGTGAAAAAGAGCTTAAAAACGTCTTTGGAGCGAGGAGAAGAAACTGACGAGGAAATGGTGATTTCTAGAAGGGCCTCCTTCTCTCTAGATTTACTAAGGGAGATCAGAAGCGGAAATCGGCGATCGTCGGGCGAAGGAAAGGCTGGCTGCGGAGGAACTTCTGTGTGGGCACGGTTGAGGAGTTTGACAAACTCCAGAGGTGAAGTTATCCTGCTTGCACACTTTATTCTGTAATTTATATGTTCGATTGGTTAACACGTGGTTTCACCGTTGATAAATCCCCTAGTATGGGATGGTGTAAACTAGACATTATAATTCAGTCGTGGCTGTTGAGTACCCCAGGTGTTATATGATGACAGGAATAAATTATGCTTTGGTAATATTATAAAGTAGGAAATAGCCGTAGTCGGGTTCACAAAGTGGGCAGAAGCGATTATTGATTTTCGGAGATAGTGACTTGGGTTTCACTATTCCCGAGAATAGTGTTCTAAAATAATTTTTGTGAAATAATGTGTTTGGTTAGATGAGTAAATCAAATTGCTCGTGTTTGATCGTTAAATGCGCGTGAGTAATTTTGATGTGATTGATGGTGAAATTACATGACATGTTTGTGTGATTTAAATTATGTGAATATATGCATGATTATATATTTGCATGTGTTATAAGTGAAATGAAATTCGGCATCAGCTGCATTCCATATGCCTTTGGGGCACCCTAGGACGATGAATTGAGTGCATGGTAATTCTTGAGAGAATGGTTCGGGTTATCCCAAAAATAATAAATATCGGAGGAGTAGTCCAAACATAATATCAATCGTGGAGCGGCGGTGATATACATGGTAGTCCACACATATATCAATCGTCGGTCGGCCCAGATTGATATACGCCGGAGGGAGTCGGGTGTGAGGGAGTCGGGAGGACACAAGTTGAGATAATCCAGTTAAGACATTCCGTGGATTCATTTGCTTGAATGTGTTTATTTTTGTGAAATTGCATATGCACTTAGGTGGAGAAGTAGCCCACTTAGGGTGATTCGCTCTGGGCATTAGCTCACCTTTGTCGAGGATATTTCACCGGTGCGAGGGCATTCGAGGGGAGCGTGCGAGGCAGTATCCTGAAGCCGAGCTTTAGAAAGAAAGCGGATTGTGGCTTTATGATGTATGACATGTATTAGAATTCTCTAATTTTAATATATGTGTTGTATAAAAATTTGAACTCTTGAAACTATTAGATATAGTTGGATGTAAGATATTGTGATGAGTGTTGGTTAATGAGCCCAGTGGCGAACTTTGTCGTAAATTGTATATTGGATTGTTTGAGACAAGTTTTATACGGGTGTTGTATTTGGGTGAAACTCCCCCGTACAAAGGGGCTACGCTCGATTTTGTGAAATGGGTCACCCGACATGCAGTGTTTCAGCGGGTGACGAATTGATCCAGCGGACCCGAGAGGTTTGGAAAAATCACAGTGCATGGCTGTTCGCATGCAACGTTCTTAATCCAGAGGTTGGTGGCGTTAGGGCCGATGGAGACACAGTCGTCGGCGGCAATTGCCGATTCAGGAATTTAGTTCAGAGGGGGTATAAATTGACAAATTTGAAACTCTATTCTAATGATACACAATCTTCCAAATTCACGGCAAAATTAAGGTTTGGAGTTAGTTGCTGGATATAAGAAATTATTAGCTAGATCGGAATCAGTGCGTGGAACTTGATCTCTATGTCCGTTGATAACTATACATGGATGCCATCGGTATTGAGGCTTTTGCTAGGCGGGCCGGTGCGCGAGCCACTATAGTAGGGGGGCATATGCCCTATTTCGAATTACATCTAACATTTTTTATATATGGTTTCCCTTTTTCTATTTATGGTGTGCCATTGAATTAGTTTTTTTTTATCCTAATATAGTATGTCATTGAAATTATCCATGCAAATTTTTTTATCCAACATTTTGGAACCCGGAAAGTATTAGGGAAAGAAAAAAAATATTAAGAAAAATAATTTTCTTATATTTGATTTCACTATAACAAAATATAAAAGAAAATCAAATATAATCAAGATTCTTAAAAATTTATATATTTTAAATTTCTTAGTCATTCTTTGATAAAGAAAACTAATAAAAATGAGTTTGAATAAATATATATTATTAATTTATTAAATTTAAACCTTTTTTTCTTCAAATTTTCTTCCTTTACTTTTTGTACATATTTTCTTTCCTCGGTGCACTCACGGGTTCTGAAGCAATTTAATGATTTATAAGAGCATTTTCCAAAATTCTCATTTCTCTGATTAAGATATTAGAGCCAAGGTAAAAGTTATTATACTAAGAATTCTAACTACCAAGTTACCATCATGTCGTTCAATACCGAGCCTATATATACCAAAAGTAACTGAAGAAAAACTTATATATATATATATGCTGACACCCCACGAAAACCAGGGTCCCATTAGCTCTTAGTCGACACAACGGAAGCACTGTATGTCGAAACCCATGCATGGTAAAATGGCCGCCCATCATCATACTCGTCATGCGTTTACAAGACGCCATATACATTTCTATAGATCTAAGAGTTATTACATCACTCACAGTACAAACATATATTAAAAACTGAGTGGTTCTAATATATACACAAAACAGAATCAAGGCCACGGTGGGTAAGCTTCATAATCCGACCTCACAGGACGTCATACACTATCTTGTCCTGTGTACACGAAAAAAAGGGTCCCCACTGACGAGGTGGCTTATACTTGGTAGAGATAAATCTATGGAAATTGGCCCATTTCTACAGGGTGCATACAAATGATCATTCACAGTCAAACCCACAATGTCCGGGTGCATACATGTTATCCTATCATGGAAAATCTACATGCATGTATGAGGCGACCATTACATGGCCAATCTCAGGGTCGACCTCCGACCCACCACCACTGCGCAAAGTGCGATGGGAAATCGATCTTGGTCGATTAGACTCCCATCTCACAGCTCGTAGTCTATGTGATATTTATTTAATCGTTCGTGTCTTTTGAACCATGAGAACTTTTCGAGTCTCACCGCGGTCTCTTACACCCTCAGGCATTTTTCGGGCTTTCACGGTGAATCTGTTGTCGCAGTTTCGGGTTTTCCACTGAGGGGGCATCTATCCCCTACTTGCTCACATGAAGCACATTTCATTTCCATTTCGTTTGCTGTATGGAACTCAATTTGACTTCGTCCCATTCCAAGCCCTACGATTCAACACCAAATGCGTTGTCGGTACCATGTACGCACTCTCATGTAATGTGGTGTTCGCACTTTACCAATCTGATGTAATTTTTGCCCACTTCGCACTTTCGAACCCATGACCGATATTATGAAAACCTCTGCATGGACATTCTACATACACTATGTGTGCTATGAACACTCATGTCTAATGCACACAACATTTCTTATATTTAACATATGCAGTCATGTTAATATTCACATATTCAAATCGGTACATCACATAAGCATGCACTAACCATATTGGTTCCATAAGAATTACGCATGGCATTCCTGAAGTCTGCCGCATGTCAGTTCGAGAAAAATCATGCAATTCTGAGGACCAAAAAAAAAACCAGTCCCTAACATCGCGGTTTCTACCAGCGTTCTTGTATATCGGCATGTATATTTCATGTATCAGCTCAAACCGAGTAGCCACAAATCGACTCCAGATGCCATGATACGGAACACTATAAGGACCTAGAAAATAGGATCACCACCAATAATAGTATTTGTAGAAAATGTTATGGAATCATCCCCCTTGCTAGGGTTACTTTTTTCATGGACATTTCATGACTTGTAGTAAGTAGCGAAAGATACAAATTTCTGCATGTTCTTCATTCAGCAATAACATACCAAACTCGGCCAAATGCCATTTTCATGGCCCCCGAACAAGGAAATAACCAAGGAGGAAAAGATCCTCGCCTCTTGAAGTGTGTAGGATCAGTTCTTGATCCACCAAATACGAAACAATGGAGGAAAAAGCACCTCCTCCCTTTCTCTTTCTTTCTTTCTTCTTGTTTTCTTTTCTTCCTTTCTTTCTTTTCTTTCTTTCTTTCTCTCTTTCTTTCTTCTCCTCTTCTCTCTGGTGTTTGTCATCTCTCCTCAAACTACCAAGTTGGTTTGACCCTGGGGGAACCACCTAACATCCATTTGTTGACACTTGGTCAACTCAAGACCAAGTGTTCTCCATCACCACAACTTGACCACTTTCATGCTCATGCATGAGGGCGGCTTGACATTGGCTCCCACGACTCAGTGATCCCACAAGGGCTGACACTTGGCCCACCATGTGCGAGTGTCTCCCATCTAAGTGCCCGCATGGCACCATGGTGGCCCGTTCGGGTCTCGAATCACGTGCCGAAACCGCCCAGGTCTCGGGGTAAGCCACTTGATTCATTTGGATTCAACTAGATTTGGCGAGATGATTCTAGCGGTGTGATCCGTTTGTCATCAGTCACGAGAAGATATAGGAGTTTTTGTCTGTACCGTTCGGGTAAATTAAGGTCGCTCATTTTCAAAAAAAAAAAAAATTTTCCGGGTTTCACATTTCTCCCCATAAAGAATTTTGTCCGAAATTCCCGCGCATACAAACAATCAACCACAGCCATATCACGACAATCATTTAAAACATTAGCGGCTAGAAACGCACCTTCTCCTTCAAACAAGAAGGAATAGTTGGGCGCGTCTGATTAATCTCAGCTTATGTCGCCTCCCTCGACTCCTCGGTCTTGCCAACACAACCATCAGCCTCACTTGGTCTTGCCCTGCCAAAACCTACTCGCCTATGCATGATCGCCTTTGGTCCACTCCTCGAGGTCCCATCGGCCCATCAGCAACGTACTCTCCACAATGCGTATATGAGTTGGATCGGGTGTCGCCGGAGCATAGAGCGTGAAACACTTCATGAGCGGCTTGACAAACTTCGGTGGCAGCGCTAACCGATATCTAACCGCTCCCACCCTCTCAGTACCTCGAAGGGTCCAGTGTACCGGTGTAATGACTTCCCTCGTTTTCGAGATCTGATCACTCCTCTCTTAGGCTTCACCTTCAAGAATGCATGATCACCCACCTCAAACTCTAGAGGTCGTCGTAGTATATCAGCGTAACTCTTTGTCGGCTGCGGTAGTAAGGAGGCGCTTAGGATCATACCCGCAGCTACGAGGTGTCTCTAATCAAATCTGGACCGGTGTTGGGCTCTCTCCCACCTCACGTCCAACCTGTCGGTGTCGACATGGCCTCGTGAAAACCTCATAGGGGTGCCATCTGAATACTCGCATGATAACTGTTATTGTAGGAGAACTCTACGAGCTGGTCTCATCAGCTACCGCCGAGATCCAAGGCAGCATGCTCGCGACATGTCCTCCAATGCGAATAAGTGGCTCACGATTGACCATCGGAGTCTAAGGATGAAAAGCGATACTCATCGAAAATTTGTGTCCCCCATGGCCTTACGGAAACTCTTCGGGCGGGTCTAAACCGAGGATCCCGATCCGATACTATGGAGGCGGAACCGTACGATCGTACTATCTCGGTATATACAGCACGCATAATTCCTCGGTGTGAAGGTCGTTCGCGCGGCGGAAAATAATACCGACTTGGTGAGTGGTCCACTATAACCCATATCGCATCATGCTTCGCGATGTCCGGTGGCAAGTGAGTCCGCGAAGTCCATCGTGATGTGCTCCACTTCCACTCTGCTATCTCCGATGCATTTGGGTAGCCTGGCGGCCTCACGGTGCACCGACCTTGACTGTGGCACGTAAGACACCCGTCGGTTTCAAATCCCGACGTACCTCTTCATCCAGCTCGATATCTTTTGGCGGCGGAATCATGATACATCTTCGTGCCACTGGATGCCTGATGAATCGGGACTCCACGGATCTCCTCCCTCGAATCCTTGGGGACCACGACGAGTCCATATGCATGAGACTACCATACGTGTTGATGGCCCGACTGATCAGATTTGTACCCTAGCGTACTTTCGGCCCTTGATGGATACGTTCTGGCGTGCACTTTGGGACTCTATCTCACTCTGCTTAGTAGAGAGACGGCGTACCATCATACTTCAGTACCTTGAGCACGCTCATCGTACTACGATGCGAGCGCGCGTTATCTCGAGCATCGCAGCTCGACTATACTAGCGGTGCTCCTTGTGACTTTACATTTAAGCGCATCGACCACCACATTTGCCCTTCTGGGATGGTAATGCAAAGTAAAGTCATCTTCCAAAAACTCCATCCCTCTGTTGCCTCATGTTGAGGTCTCATTTGCGTGAAGATGTATTTCGAGGACTTTATTAGTGCAGAAAGCACCTCGACGCTCACCATATAAGTAGTGGCCAAATCTTGAGTGAAGACTACGGCGTCAACTCCATGTCATGCTGTGAGGGTAATTACGCTGCGTGATTCTTCAGCTGCCGAGAACCATAAGCCCGCAAACCTTCACGATTGCATCAGAACACACTAGTCAGTCGCCCGAAGCATCGGTACCTTTGTGCCTCTTGTCCCCGCTTCAGGTTTATTAAGAATAGGGTACAGTAGCGTCTCTTCCAATTCTGGAGCGTTCGCTCACATGAGTCATCCCATACAAACTTGACCATCGCCAGGGTCAACCTTGTCATAAGTATTTGCTGCTTGGAGAAATCTCATAAACCTGTAATACCACCTTAATCCCGAGAAACTCGTATCTCGAAGGCCGACTTGGTCTCCTAACTTCATCTGGCCTCAACCTTCCCGGGTCCTTGACACGCTGAAGGCGACACCACGATGTCCCGAAAACCCACCTCAATGACGAAACTTCACTTCTTGAACTTGGCATCTGATCCCTCGAAAGTTTGTATTACGATTCTCAGTGATCCTCATGCTCCACCTCCAGATTGGGAGTAGTCGGTATGTCATCAACAAAGACCACCACAAATTGATCTAAATAGGGTTGGAACACCCACATTCATGAGAACCAATGAATGCCCATTTGGTGCATTCGTCATCCAGCTGCTTGAAGTAAACTCGAAGTGCCCATTACGTCTTTGACGTCTTAGGGATATCTGCCTCGCGGCTCTCAAGCGATGGTAACCCGGTCACGAAGGTCTATCTTAGGTAGACTCGCGCCCCTCTCGGCGATCCGTAGTCATCAATCCTCGGTAGTGGATCTTAGATTCTTGATTAATAACCACGTTATTGTACGCCAATCGATGCATAGTCGAAGGGTCTTATCCTTCTTCTTCGCAAAAAGAGCCGGAGCACCCCATGGTGAAATACTTGGTCTAATGAAACCCTTGCCCGATAACTCCACAGTATGCGGACCTTGAATCACAATAACTCAATCGGCGCCCGTCACATGCGGAGTCGCCAAAAATGGGTGACGTACCAGGATGCAACTCAATGCGGAAGTCTACCTCCCTCGGTGGAGGTAATCCTGGTAGCTCATCCGGAAAAACATCCTCGTACTCGCAAACCACCCGAGGTAGACTCATATCCTGTCTCACCTCGTCCTCTAGAAATAAAGGCTAGCTACGCCAACCCATCAAGCTGCCCGTGCCATCGTGAATGCGATGCGGTATACCGGTGAAGCATCGTGCTATTCCTTGAAACACCAACAGTATCGATGCGGTGTGTAGGTGGTAACTCTCCTCCTGACCCTGATCTATGACAACCCGGTATGCCGTCAGCCAGTCCATCCCAAGGATGACATCGAACTCTGACATGTCCATGACCGGAAGGTCCACCTTGAGTAAGTCGGATCTCTAACTCATCACCGACATAGCCAGATCAATTCTCCTTAGTCCACAGGGAGACTCACGATGCAATGGCTAGTCTAAGGTCGACCTCTAAAACCCGATACTCTCACCTGAAGATGCATCGATAAAGGAATCTCGCGATGCACGGAGTCAAATAACACCGCTGCCCACAGTGAAAAGAAGTAGAAAGCATTGCCACTGAATCCTTTGGCCGATGCGCTGCACCGGCCTGCGGAGTAATGGCGAAGACACGCCCCTGAGCCCCCGAAGTCCCGGCCTGTACACTCTGCCCTCGACCTCGACCCATACTCTGGCCCCTTTGTACATGCATGAAACACTCGTGCTCGTGTCGCACCGGTACGTCCCACATTCCACGGCGGGTGTTGGGGTAAGGAGAAACATCTTGAAATGCCTTTCGTGTCCAGTGATGTTCGGAACGTGGCGTCGATCCTGAAACCCACAATATCGAGGAACGGTTCCTCTCATGTGTCCCGGCTGATGGCAGTGGAAACATGTCATCTTCGGCATTTGTGCTTTCCGGACTGACATAGCCACGATGAGTACGCATTTACCCTGAAACCTCGTGGAACTGAAGTTCTACGCTTCTTTCGAGCACGAGAAAGCGGCTCCCCCTCTTCTTATTACTAGCACCATCTCGGATGCTACGTCATCTACCTCTCATTTCCGATAATCAGATTTACATTGCTAAACTGTCGAGTCCGGCTTATCTTGTAGGTTATGTCCTCTGATGCTTACCCCGGGATGGGCGACTTGGCCATCCCCTCGAACTTCACGACCGCGCGTCGTGTACGCAATCATCGGCGTGCCAACTGCGTGAATGGCTGCACGTCTTGTCTGATCATGCGTCCCACGTCGCCATTTCGAGGAGCTCGGGCCTTGGCGTATGCGGAAGCGAAGTACTTCCCCATGAATGATGCTGCGAAAATCATCCCACATGTCATAGTCTCGAGTCCACGGAAGTCGTGACCCTCCCACCGGATCTGGGACTCACCTCAAGGCTGGAATGAAGCCAGCGTAATCCGAGTAGTATTCGAGGTGATCTCCATAACCGGAGAATCCTCTGTCAGCCGGAACAATGGTTGGCTACCATCGGATCTCATAAAGTGAGCGTCGAGGATGGTTGTCTTAATGAGCATACGGAGGTTCTGGCACCTCCACGAACTCTAGGCGCATCGGCTGTGAAGGCTGGCTATCGCGGCACCATAGCTCTATGAAGGCTGGCGATCAAAAGCAATTGGTGGTCGACCATCGTCTCGTGGAGCGACCTCACGCCCGTCCTGCCTGCCATCTACAAGTCAAACGGAAAGTTTAGAATCATTTTCGTCCAACTATTAGTACACATCTTGAGCCAAATTATAGACCCAATATCGAACCATCCGTTTGTTTCCCGAACTATAGGTTACGTTTCTCCAACCCTAGTGTTCGCATTCCTATATACATCCTACCACGTATATAATTCACGTGATTTGCCGCCTGATCATGCACACTCTGATCAAAGCATAAACCGGAAAACACCTGATGCATGTTGTGATCTAATCCTGTCTCGTAGACTCCTAGGTAACCACCTACCTAGACCTTGATACCAAACTATGATGGATGATATCAATTTCCGAGCACTAGGTAACTCTATTTCGAGCTCAACGCGAGAAGCTATACCGGTGTGATGCTCCACACACATTAACGACATGTCACAAGCCCATTGCTTACGAGCCACAGGTATTCGTATGCAAAAATAGATACCAAGGCACCCAAAACCCGGGGTCCGTGGCTACCATCAACCTACGAGCACATTGTGTCTCATGTCTGAAACCCGTACATGAGTAAAATGGCCAATGAGACCCATCATCCATATACTAATTATCGTTTAAGATTCATACATTTCTGATCTAAGAGTTATTACATCACTCTGTACAAAACATATAATTATTAAAACTAGGTCTTTCTAATATATACACAAAGCAAGAATCAAGGCCCTTGATCAGACTGACTTCATAATCCCGACCTCTGGGAAGTCATGCATTTTGTACGTCTGTGCCACAGAAAAGGGGTCCCATGGCGGGGTGAGCTACGCCCGGTAAGATAAATCCTATATGAAGTTTATTTCTACCTAGGTGCACATGCAAATTATCATTTCACTTGATCCAAACCCACAACCAATCCATGCATACATGTTATCTATCATGGAAAAAATCTACATGCATGTATGAGGCGACTTAATACATGGCAATCTGAGGTCGACCTCGAACAACCCACCACCTAGCGAAGTGCCCGATGGAATCGATCTTGGTGTCGACTCCCATCTCACAACTTGTAGTCATGTGATATTTATTTAATCGTTTAGGTGTCTTTTTGGGCAGCAGAACTTTCGGGATCTCACCAGCGGGTCTTACACCCTCAGGCATGTCTTAATCATGCATTATCGATATTCAAATCGGTACAGCATCACATAAGCATGCACTAACCATATTGTAAATTCTGCATATCGGTTCCAGAAAATTATGCAATTTGCAAGGAGACGAAAAACCAGAGTCCTAGCATCAGCGGTTTCTGTAAGCTGTTCTTGTATGGCGCATGTATATTTCATGTATCGACTCCAAAACCGGTAGCCACAAATCGGCTCAGTCGCTGTGCGGAACCTTTACAAGGACACAGAAAACCGGTCCTACAATAATAGTATTTGTGAAATGTTGTTATGGAATCAGCCTGCTAGAGCTCTTTTTCATGGACATTTCATGACTTGTAAATAAAAGTAGCGAGGAAAGATACCAATTTCTGCATATTTCTTCATTCCATGATAATATACCAAACTCAACCAAATGCACCCATTTCATGGCCCCCGAGTGAAATAACCAGGAGGAAAGATCCCTCCCACCTCTTGAAGTGTGTAGGATCAGTTCTTGATCCACCCAAATCTGAAACAATGGAGGAAAAAAGCTTCCTCCTCCACTCTCTCCTTTCTTTCTTTCTTCTTGTTTTCTTTTCTTCCTTTCTTTCTTTTCTTTCTTTTCTTTCTCTCTTTTCTTTCTTCTCCTCTTACCTGCCCAATTGTTTGCCGTCTCTGTCAAACTACCAAGTTGGTTTTGACCTAGGGGAGCCCACCTAACATCCATTTGTTTGACACTTGGTCAACTCGAGGCCGAAGTGTTCTCCATGCCACAACTTGACCACTTTCATGCTCATTGCATGGGTGGCTTGACATTAGCTCCACCCGACTCATGCGATCTAAGGGCATGACACCTTGCCCCACCCAGTGTGCCAAGTGTCTCCATTGCAAGTCTTACATAGCTGTGATTAACGTTAAAGTGTTCGAATCGTCTGAAACCGGCAGTCTCGAAATTCGGCGATTCGTTTGGTTGGTAGATTCGCGAGATGATTCTTGGCGTGATCCTTTGCGTCCCGTAGGAGTCTAGAAAAGATATAGGGGTTTTTGTGCATCTGCGGATTAGAATTAGAGTACCAATTCGCTCATTTCGGAAAAAAAAAAATTTTCGGGTTTCACAATATATATATATATATATATATATATATATATATATATATATATATACACACACACATATATACAAATTGTAATTCAAAAAAAAAAAAAAAACTTCAATTTATAACCCTTTGTCATTTGCTGCCCACCAATCTTTTTTCATATCTTCTATAGTATTTTGATTACCTAAGAGTAAGAAAACCTAATTTAAAAGAGAA
This sequence comes from Tetrastigma voinierianum, assembly GCA_016808115.1. Taxonomy (NCBI): domain Eukaryota; kingdom Viridiplantae; phylum Streptophyta; class Magnoliopsida; order Vitales; family Vitaceae; genus Tetrastigma; species Tetrastigma voinierianum. The sequence continues at coordinate 48,912 of JAEQBH010003424.1, forward strand.
GGGAAACCCAACGAAAAGAAAAACTTAACTTGCTATTTGGATTTATCTAGTTAAATATTATTAAAATGTTATATGAATAAATGATAAATCTATATTTTATTCAATTTTTAAATTTTATTATTGATAATAATTGTTCATATTTAAATTTAACTTTCTTATTGAATAACAAAATTTATTGTTAAAGCTTGGCATTAACATTATATTCTTAGAATCTTTGTTAATATAATATAGTTAATATAATAATTTTAAATATGTTATGATAAATATTATGATTAATGAATATATTGAAATATGTTTTTCATTAAATTTTATATTTATCACATTTTATGTTTTTATAATACTAAATTATGCCCCTCTAAAAACAAAAATACTGGTTCGCCACTAGCAGAACCTTCACTCCCTAAAAAGTGTGACCCATACTAAATTATGTTTGAAGTGTGACCCTTTTAAATTATGTTTTTGTATTCATTAAATTTCTTTTTTCTTTTTACTTGGGCGGACCTATAGTGTGCCTAGAGGGAGAAATCAATGCCCCCCTTAAGAATTTTGGAAAAAATTGCTTTAAATGGGAATTGATCACTTGATCTTGAGGTTATAAAACAAATTACTTAAACATTGTACTACAATGGTCCCCCTAAATATTTTCCCCCACTAACACATATATTTTAGATTCATACTTTTGTGAATGATGATAAGACTTAATAGTATTAAATATTTAAAAAAAAATTATATGCTTAAAATCAACTTCAATAATTTAGTTTTTGGTAATGATAATATAACTTTATTGTATAAATATTTGGTTTTTTTTTCAAATAAATATTTGATTAAAACTAAAATAACTCAAAATTTATAAAAACTAATCTTTTCCATATTATTTTGTCTTGAAGAATAAATCATAATTGACATAAATGCTCTTTTCCATTTCATGTATTTACATATATCTTTGAAAAAAAAGGGTTATTTTTACAAATAATAATAATAATAATGAGAGTTTTTTTTGTCATTATGAGGTAAAAATTAATGAAGTACTAGATTTCAAAAAATTAGTTTTTAAAAAGTCTTTTAATCAAATCACCCTTATTATATGATAAAATTAAAAATATTTGTATAATATATGTATAACATGTAGACATATTTACAAAAAAATTAAAATGGTAAATAATTTATTGTATCACTTACAAAAATAATTATTTTATCTATTTATTTTGTATAACTAAAATAGAAATATATAAAATTAATAATTTAAAATAATAGATTGATGAAACAAAAATTAAATATATTTTGTGTTTTTAAAATATTTTGAAATATTATGTGTTGATTTTAAAAGATTTTATTTTATACAAATTTTAAAATATCACTTTTTCTTAATAGAAACAACTGAAAATTTCAAAAATTCATAAATAAGTTTTACAAAAATGAAAAAAAATAAACTATCCCAAAGTTTGAAAGTAATTTGCTTTTAGAAGAAAAAAAACCAAAAAATAAATACCTTTTAGGTGATGTTTGTTTTGTTTTTTTTTTTTAACTTTTATTGAAACTAAATGGCACCTTTTTCATAACTTATAGTTGAATTTAAAAAAATAAATAAATAGAAAAAACCAAATATTTTGATTTTTGACTTTCTTAATGCTTTTTTAAATGTTTTCTGAAAAACATAATATTCCATAATATTATTTTTATGATCAAGTGAAACTCTCTTAATCTTTTTTGATGCTAATTAAATAAAAATATGTATTTTTAAATTTTTAGCTAAAAATGTATTATTTAAAAATTTAGATAAAAAATAAAATATTAACTTTTTTAGAAAAAAAAAACAAAGCCCGATTAGTATTTAATTATATTAAATACTATTCAAAACAAACTCCACCTTGGCGTTTGTCTTATTATTTTTTGTCTTTTTCCTAAGACTTCGGGATGCCATTGATTTTGGAGCCCTACGTCAATCGCAAGATAGTAAATTTTTGGATAACCGTTTAAAAGTTCAAATAATACAAAAGTTATTTGAAAAACTAACCATTTTCTCTCACTTTGCATATTTGGATTCAAACCTATTTCTCTTTGGCATTTATCTTTATATATCGAGTATTTAAATATCAATTAGGAGATTTATCTTTACACTTTAATTGACATTTCTGGTTACTTTGTAATACATCCCATTCTTGTAAATATTTTTAGAATTTATCCTTAGAATCCAATTTCTCAATTTTTTTTCACAATTCAATAAATCTATATTTTTCATTCACCAATGACATTTGTAAACACTTGAAATCATGAATTATTAAAAAATAAAATAAGATTAAACCAATTGTTGAAAAAAAGACTTAATATTTATTTATTTAAATTTATTTTAACCTATATTATACTTAAGTGATTATTTTAGATTTATTTTGTTGCCATCACTTTTAAACCCTAGTTCTTTTCTCAACTTTTTTGTTCGCCTATTTTTTTAAGTAAGATGTGATTTTTAGTCATTTTTAACCCCTCCATCTCTTTTCAATTTTTTTCTCAATAAAATGGTCTTTCGCGCATATCTAGAGATTTTTATATATATTTTGGTTATTTAGTCATCACTTTCGTCGCACTCGATGCTTGTCACAGGATCTAGATTGTCTTAATCTGATGGTAGTTGTGTCGTCTGTCTAGCATTTTAGTTTAAATCGTTATGATACGGTGTTTATTTGTGTTTGGGCAATTCAAATAAGCAAATTATAATAAGAAATCAAATCAATAGTCGTCAGTATGTGAATTGAAGTGAGTATTACAGTCGCCAATAGTAGCATCAAATGTGTAGGCTATTGTCGAATGCTATAGGCTTAGTCGCTTCATTATACTATTAATCTGGATGCCATTTCTATTACGATTTGATTTTATCTTTTATACTCGATGTATTGTTAGTTGGAATCAATGAAATTATTTTCTCTTCAAAAAATTTGCATTTAATTGAAATATTAAAATTATTTATTAAAATACTTAAAATGGAGTTTAAATTTTAATATCTTTGTCTTACTAAAAAGCTATGATTAAGAAAGGGATTTGATTGGCCAGCAGAAAAGTTGTGAGATATAAAAAAAAATATTGTCATTCTTAACCACGAAACTAAGTGAAAAAAAAAGAAATTAAAAATGAAAGATTTGTTTCTTTTTTTTAAGAAAAATAACAGTTTAATTAGTTGTATTCATTACTTATATTTATTTTTAGTTCACTATGGCACCTATACATGTAAAAAATATTAAAAACTGAAGTAAGCGACACTATGTATCGCATCACGCATAGAATAAATGTAAAGCTTAGAAAAATTCATTTTTACGAAAAAGATAAAGCAGTAAATTTAGTTAGAAAACGGAAATTCTCTAGAACTCGGATATTGAAACAGTTGCTTGTAGATTAAATTCGTCTCGTGAAATCTAGTGACCGAGTAAAGTTTAAATTCGAGATGCAGGGCAGTGGAGATATTTCTGAATTTGGGTGATAAATCGCCAGTGACTTTAGGACGAGATTTTTACTAAAATCTCGGAAGTCAGAAAATAGCTTGAGTTAAAGTTCATTTAAAAATTGAAGTGAAAAGAAATAAATTTCGGGACAAAACGGACCCGAATGAGGTAGCCATAGTTATTAATGATAATAATAATAATAATAATATGTATGTAATAATAATAATAATCATAATAAAATGGACAAATCAAACCCAAAAGGAAGGAGATAAGGCGTCGGGGGAGAGAGAGAGTCTAAGAGAAAATTTTCATTTTTGTTTCTCTCCGTTTCTTTCTCGAGATCTGAATCGGATCGTTGGATTTCGTCGAGTGAAACCAAAATTAGTCCCTAACTCGATGAGGCTCTTCGTGGACACAAAGTTCAGTTTTAAAATGGCTCAGGTGAGTAGGGGTTTTATCACCTTGTTTTACTCTTGATTTAAGTGTTTCTAATAGTCTTGTGGCTGTGTTGGTTTGAGGCCGTGAGGGGCCGTTTGATCGGTCCCAAATCTTGGAACCGAAGTGTGGAAATTTTTGAAATTTTTGGAGCCCATTTAGAGAGTCCGTGACTGTGTAGGGGTTGTTTGGGGTGTTTGTATCATAATTTATATAATAAATTGTGTTTTAGTGTATAAATGTTGGAGATAAAATTATGATTTGCTCAATTATGTGGAATATAATTGTAGTAGCATAAACCATTGGAGATAAAATTGTGATTTACTCAATTATATGGAATATAGTGAGTATAAACCGTGAATGAAATTGTGAATTGCTCAAGTGACTAATTTGGGTGTTTGATCCGTATTGTTGGCGAATTACGTGGTGTGGTGGTGAGAATGTTGCATAATTAATATATTGGTATATATTGTATAAGGTTTTGGAAATGGCGTAATGCATTTTCATATACCTTTGAGTAACTAAATTGGAGTGTTAGTGCGCGGCATGAGTGACTGCAGAAAAGCGAACATGGTTGCTAAAGGAATTTCCGCGATGATTTTCGGAGGAATTGGGTTGGGAGATGGGCGGTAAGTCATTTGGATGAGGACCATGAAGCGTTCAGACTCACAAACCAATTAGCCTCGGAGGTAGTCCCATATTTTTACGACACTTGGTGGTATATTTTCAAGAACAACAAGTTTTTGTTTTGAAAATGATATTTTTCTCATACATAGCTTAGGCAAGTGTGAAGTGGTGAGGACTGAGACATGGGAGCGAGCATTTTATACATTCCCAGAGAAATGGGATCACGTATTTACTTGAGTGTGTGTTTAAGTGGAGCATTGCATATGCACTTAGGTGGAGAAGTAACCCATTTAGGGTGATTCCACTCTTGGCGAATAGCTTCGCGCAGTGAGAACATTTTTCAGGCACAGGGGTGTTCGAGAAGACGGCTCTTCTTAGAGACCGATTTTGAAGAAAGTCGGGTTGTGGCTTTGATGTTTTTGGATAATATGTATTAGAAATGTAGATTTTAATATGTATTTGTAGTAAGAGAAATGTATAACTCTTGGACTATTGGAATATAGTTGGGATATTTATTTTGTAGTATTGGTTTATGAGCCCAGTAGCCATTTACTAATTATGTGTCTCGTGATCTCTGAGGCAGTGTAATTACTCCTGCAGTTGTGGGTGTGTAGTTGATTTTAGGGCGTCACAATAAAGAGGCAAACATTAAAAATGATAGTAATAATTAGATAAATTGGAGGACAAATTCACTTAAAAATAATTAAATTAATAGACAATAAAAAAAAAGAAAAGACGAAAAAGATGAACACGCATATTTACGTGGAAAACCTAGCGGGGAACAATCACATGTAGAAGAGGAAAATCCACTATTCGAGAAAAATATGGTATAAGATTGAGAATATGATGGCTATTAATTTATAGAGCCGAAACCTAAAATACATAACATAATTGTAGGTATTCCAAATGACTGAGCTAGCTAATAATATCGATAATAGGCTATGGGCCTTCACGAAGAAAGAATGTGGGTCACCCTCTAACAATCTTCACCTTAACACAAATTCCAAATTAATGAACAAACTCAAATCTTCAAAAAAATTTGACCTCTTCCATAAAAGCCCATAAGGATAAAACTCATCAACAAACACCAACCAAGTTCAAGCAATGCTTAAACTTAGCCCGCGGAATAATGACTTAGTCAACATATATGTTGGATTACTATGAGTACTAACACCATAATGCATGTTACCTGCTCAGGCAGCGGAGGGTGCGTGGTGTTAACATCATGACGATGACTACTGGCATAATTTGATGTAGTACCCTTCTTTCATAATAATCTGTTTTTTAAATATTCAGCTCCATTCACAAAATGTGTGCATCTGCTTTGGATAGAATCACAGAAGAAATATTCTATTGAAATCTGGACATCATCTCCACATTACAAGTGTCTAACTTAAATATTTAATTCAGGTGTTCCAATTCCAACAAGCTTACAGATGCATTATTTCGTCATCCACGAACATGTAAAACCACCGATTTCTTATATTTGAAGCAGTCGATTATGATACATATGAAACATACAACATGAATCAAGAATCCAACCACCGTAAGTTTGGGTTGCCATATGAAACAATGGAGTTACTCTCCATCACTATAATTATTTTCCAACAACACTAGTTTCACGAGAATTTTTGGTAAGCTTCCTTTCTATTCAAAAAGCTCTCTTAATCTTGATACAAATTCATAAAATTCACATATGACATGCTCTTTTTTTGTAATAGTTGTAGGTGTTGTCTCCCATGCTTTCACAAAATTCTTTTTTATGTGGCCACTCAGCCAGCAATAGACCCTCTCCTTGAGCCTCGGATCTTACTCACACGAATGTTTCATCTTATCATTTGAAAATAAGACATCATATACTTCATCGAAGTAAGAGTTTCACGACTATACAAAATGGAATCCTTGAAATTTAAATAAGAAGGGGGTAACGTGTAAGACCCGAGAAAATTCCAATTTTCTGAAAAAGAGCAAAATCGTAATTTCGGTCAAAATCCGAAATTTTTCTAGATCTTGGATGACAAAAAGGATTTCACCATTGGAATCGTCTCGTGAAATCTAGCTAACCGCGTCGATTAGAGACGATTACACGTTTACCCGAGGCGCAGTATCGAGTCTTAGTAAGAGTATTTATATGATGTGAAAAAAGTCACCTATAACATGTACTCATGAGACACAAGTTGCATGAGTAGAGAAATGATGGAAATGGACGGCCGAGATAGTGCCAAATGTCAAAAATCCAAGCTTAGGGACATGATTGGCATTATTGGAATTCTTAAGTGAGATAGGACAAAATTCTAAATAGTGTCATCTCTTACATTCAAAAAGGAAGGAGAAAACGTGCAAGGGAAAAACGGATTCACAGTGAGCATAAGGTTTGGTTTTCTAGTGAGAGAGTGAGTACCTTCTCTCTAAGATCCCAGCTAATCCGACCATCGGATTTCTTCGGGCGAAGCAGCGGTTCTAGCGTGAGGCTTCGTAGATAGGTTTTAAGGAGTTCAGCTTCCGGTGAGGTAGAGGTTTATCTACTTGAAGTTACACTTTATTTAAAGTGTTTTTGTTGATGATGAGGTTGGTTTGAGGCGCTTGAGCGGCCGTTTGATTGGTCCAGCTTGGAACCGAAATGAAAAATCTTTGAGGTCGTTGTCTTGATCGTGATGGGTGTAATTTGTTTGGGCACCTTGAGTCATAATTTACAATAGAATTTATGTTGTGATAACATACGCGTGAGTAGGAAATGGCCATAGATTTGAGTTCTAAGAAATGGAACCGATGTTAAGAAAGTGGGCGTGAGCATTAACCGAAGTTTCTTGTTCATGTGAATAGTGTTCATGAAGTATTTTGTGAAATAATGTGTTGGTTGAGCAATTCCAAATTGTGCTCGTGTTCATTAGTATTAGCCCATGAGCTAATTTTTGGTGTAATTGATGGTGAATGTGCATCACATGTTTTATGTGCTTTAATTATGTTAATATATATACATGTTTTATATATTGTGTTGAAATGGCATAATGCATTTCATATGCACCGGGGTAGTCTAGAAATTAGGTGCCGTGCATGACATGAACAATTGAAATAAAAACGAACACGATTGCGAAATGAATTTCACAGGATGATTTTCCGGAGAATGGGGTTGGGAGACGATCCAACAAATCATTTCGGATGAGGACCATGGCGATACGGAAGTTCTCAACACATTAAGCCTCGGAGGAATGTCCCATATTTTCTGGGCATTCGATAGTGTATTTTTCAAGAACAACAAGTTTGTTTGAAAATGATTATTTTTTTCACCTACTCATACATGGCTTGGGCGAGTGTAGAGTCGATCGGGACTGAGACATGGGAAACGGGCATGTAGACATTCAAGTAGAGATCACGTATTTACTAGAGTGTGTGTTTAATTTGGATGTTACATGCTCTGAGTTAGATTGGGGAAGTAGCCCATTTAGGAATTGATTCCCTCTTGCGGCGAAATATCCTGCAATCGAGGAACTTTTTTGGTCTGAGGCGTTGAAGACGGCTCATTTTAGGGCAGTTTTGAAGAAAGAATGGGTTATTAATTTATGATGGTTTTATGATGTATGACATGTATTAGAATTCTAGAATTTTTAATAGTACTTATGTTATATAAGTAAATTATTAACTCTTGAAACTATGGTATATAGTTAGTGTATATTGATGAGTATTGTTGTATGGGCTCAAGTGGCCGTTTTTACTCATATATATGTCTTCTGATGTTGATGTTGGGGCAGGTGGTTCTTGGGTAGAGCTCCCCGTACAAAGGAGACTCTGCCCGATTTTCATAAGTGGTGTCAGATTTACCCGACATCCCATGTGTCCGTGGGTTGTGGGTTGTCAACGGACCCGGGTTTTGGGGCGTCTAACGGAACATAATAAAATCGCTCTAAGTCTTCATCATGTAACCTCAGCGGTCTCTAAATTAGTGGCGATATCCTTAAAGATGTTTCGTAATCTTCTAGAACCCATACCCTCTACTAGATGATGATATAATAGATGCTTCCAAGTCTGACTTAACGTGACTTTCCTCGTACCTGGCTTGCTCTAACCTTATCATAACAGTTTCTCCTTTAAAAATCTTATGCAATTTGATTTGATAGACAAAGATGAATATGAGATATGGCTTTTCGATCCTTACATACGTTGTTTCTCCTTCAGTGTCCATGATGAGGGCATCTTCTCAAACCCTAATAGTGCGTCATCCAAATCCACCCGAGCGATGATAGCACACATCTTCTCGCCATATCCGAATATACGGTGTTTCAATCCGGTGTGAAATATTATATAGTGTTATGCCATTACCAAGATCAAACATGATGCTTTAATACCGATTTGTTAAAAATAATTAAACTAATAGGCAACAAAGAAAAAGAAAAGACAAAAAAGATAAACATACGGACTTACGTGGAAAACCCTAAGTAGGGTCGAAAAAATGACGAGTAGAGGAGTAGAAAAAATCCATTATTCTGTAAAATAGAGAACAAGATTAGGGTATAGTGGCTATTAATTTATAGAGGCCTAAACCTAAAATACCTTAACATAGTTTTAGGTATTCCAAATAGCGATAGGCATAAGCCTAATAATATCAATAATAGACTATCGGCCTTCACGAAAAATTCGGATCACCCACATATGGTGGCAGGTTCAATTGGAAGAAATTTGGCTGGGGAGTGTCTGTTAAAAGAAAATTTGAATATTCTTAGAGTAAGTTATAATGAATTAAGTCGTCAAGAGCAGAATATATTCCTTGATGTAGCATGCTTCTCTAAGGGGGAGTATAAAGATTTTGTTACAAAAATGCTGGATGGACATGATTTCTTTGCTAAGAAGGGAGTTAAAGTTCTAACTGATAGGTTCTTGTAACAGTTTCTAAAAGAGAGTTGTTGATTTGTGACCCGAATTTGGTTTTGGGCTTATGTCCGACCCTAAAGGCCCGCAGTACGACTTTTGTAAAAAAAAGGTTTAGAAAAAAATAAGGATCTAATGTGGTAGCAGAGGGGTTGGCTCGATTTGGTTTGCCCATGCAATATGGACCTTTCTATTTGAGTATTTTCATAATATCAATATTTTAAGATTTATTCTCTATTCCGCTGCAGTATGTAATTATTCTCAAATTCATAGTGAAGATTCTTCTGCCGGTTTTTTCATAAGGATTTTCACATAAATTTTGTGTTTTCTTTGGTTTCGTGTTTCATTATTATTGCCATTGATCTTAACAAAGTTATGGTTGCGAATATAATAAATTATTCGAGAAGCAATGAACCTTGCTTTTGGGATCATACAGATATCAATGTCTTCTCAGGAGAAGAATGGTATTTTTCATATATATTTTAGAAGTCTATATGGTCTGAAAGTATTTACTGATACATGTACATACAAATAGAATTTGTTTTACTTATTTGTGGCTATTTCTTGTAGGGGATACATGAAGTTGAAGACTTATCCTTATACCTATCCAAATCAAATCATTTACATTTTCATGTAGAAGTCTTTGCGAAGATGACCCGAACTTAAGTGCTAAAAGTCTTCTTAGGATGTGATTGGGTAGAGAAAAAGAGAATTATCCGTCCCGAATTTTTGAGGATTTTATACTTCCTTGTTTTGTTAAGGTATCTCCATTGGCATGGCTACCAACTTGAATTCTTTCCTCGATTTTTGAGGCGGTAGAGCTTCTTGAATTCAACATACCATTAGCGCCTAAACCAAATTAATGGGGTCAAGGTATAACCACTTCTCTTTTTATTTTTATCTTTTTATTTTATATGTGTTTGTTGTTTCTAAGATAAGAAATGATGTAAAATAGTAGCTAATTTACTCTATAAAAGTTATCCTTTGCTTATTCGTTTTCCAAAGTTTATCTTCGTCAATCTTAGTCACTCTCAATACTTGAAAAATATTTCAAAGTTTTTAGAGCATCTCCAACTATTCTCTTTTTTTTACTCCACCTCTATATTTGGAGACTTGGATCCAAAAAATGCATTCCAACTATCCTCCATTTTCATCTTCATATTTGGAGATGTGAATAGTGCATCTCCAAATACGGGGCTCTCAACGTGCAGGTATAGGGCTCTCCACGTGCGGGTATGGTGCTCTCCATGTGCAGGAGGATGTTCAAAGGCATGATATTCATATTAATTTGGCTTCCAAATATATCATCAATTAATCTAATTTGGTATCACTTCAGATATGTCACCGATGACACCCTCTATGTCGATGAATATAGTGACAGCTATGTACGTGTGATGTCTTCTGTTTATGGTGACTTATTATAAACGTCACCATATACTTTTTTTCTTGTGGTGTATATTGTTATTTTAATACTTTTTGCCCTTTTCTCACTTGATAAACTTTAATTTTGATTGCATGTCAGAAACCGTTTTCTATCCTTGTTCTTGGGAATAGAAATCCAGACAGCTTCACCCACAAGTTGGTCGAATCTTCAATACTAACGATGGAGCTGCCAAATCCAGATTGCTATAATGATGATTTCTTGGGATTTTCTGTGTGCATTGTTCTTACACCACAAGCTAAACTACCTTAGCTTAATCTTGAAATATTATGTGAATTGAATAATTTCACATTTTTTTACTCTTCTAGAAAGGATAATGTAGATGAATTTGCTGAAATTAGAATCGAATGCGTCGCGTGGTTGGCATACCAACCCGCAGGCCAACAGTAGATGACACACCCCGCCGCTGCGGCGTGCCAGAAGTCGCTCCCGCGAAATCTGACCATACCTCTAGCGACCAGAAATCCTGTGACGGCGTATTGCTTGCTTAAACCTCTATAAAAATTTTTCTTTTATTTTCAAACTTAGGTTGGTAAAATCTTAGCGGTAAAAAATTTAATGACATGGCCAGTTTGCACATAGTCTAAATTCCAAATCCTGTATACATCCAATTTACACTATATCCAAAATATGGCAACCAGCATACCAACACATTTCCATTATACTAAACTATGTACATACATATGTTCCATATAAAATTTCAAAGTATGTTCTTACAAAATATTACTAATACCTGACACTTAAGCGATGTAGGACCAATCCATAGTGCTCCCGGCGTCTTGCGTACTGTACTGGAAAATAGTTTTAAAATGAAATAATGAGCTAAGCAGCCGATGAGTGTATGCTTTTATAAAGGTTTTGCTTTTCCGGAAAACATCTCAAAAATGTAAAACTTTCTTTTACAAATATTTTCCAGAACTTTACTTTGCTTTGCTTGCTTTTAAAAGTTTCTAAAACTTTTCTTTGCTTGCTTGCTTTTGTACTTGCTTGCTTAGACGTTTATAAAACTTTTCTTTGCTTGCTTGCTTTTATACTTGCTTGCTTAGAAGTTTATAAAACTTCTTAAAATCTTTCTTGCTTGCTTTATCTTGTTTGAAAAGTTTCTTAAAACCTTTCACAAACCCTTGCTTTAAAGTTTCTCAAACTTTTCATAAAAATGGGACTTGGCTCGTAGCATGCTTTGAAAATAAAACCCACGGGAGCTTAGCTCAGTAGTCGTTTGAAATCTAAATGGGAGCACGGGCTCGACCGTTTCTTTAAAACTCGGGCTGGCGGCCAGGGGAGACGATGGTTGATTTTCAAAGCGTATATCATGCTTATAAAACATCAACCTTTGAGGCTATTTTTGCTTACTTTGCCCTAGTGAGCAGGAACTTGTGCTCAGCGGAATGCGGGGTGGAAGGACCTTTGTCGTGTCACCTTTTCCGGTGAATATGGTGGAGATTGACCTGCGTGTCGCCATCACCATAATTAGTTAGAGCTCATAACCTTATATACTCTGTCGTGCCACGGTCTCCTTTAAATGCATAATGTATATCCCTAAGTTTGCTTGACCAAACCATTCTGATCTGAGTATGAAATCCTAACACCACCGTGCACGTACGGAATACCTCTGACCGGTTTGCTTGCTTAAAACTAGGGAAGGCCTTGTTTTCTCAAACTTTCATTGCTTGCTTGCTTGCTTGCTTGCTCTTTGTAAAATGGTTTACAATTTGAAACCATTTGTTTGCTTGCTTGCTTGAAAAATGGTTTAATTATTCAAAACCATTTGTTTACTTGCTTGCTTGCTTGAAAAATGAGTTTACTATTCAAAACCATTTGCTTACTTGCTTATTTATGGTTTTACGATTTAAAACCAATGCTTGCTTTTCAAAAATGGTTTAACTCAAAACCATTTGTTTGCTTTCTAAGTCATTGCTTGCTTCTTGAAATGGTTTAAACTCAAAACCATGAAATACCGATAATAAAAACAATTTGTAATAATAATAATAATAATACACTAGTATTTGGAAAAATGAGTTTAGAACACTCACCTCTTTGCTTGCTTAACTTGAGCACAGTTCCACACTTATCCCGCCTTTACTTTTAACCTACGACGCACATATTAATCACATAACTTAACGTACTTCCTAGACTTAGTCACACTCTTTGTACTCTTTTAAAGCTAAGGTGCTAAGGGTTCTATTCAAGCAGAATCACCCAATTCGAACAGAAACTCAAGTCGTCGAAACAACCGGGTTACTCTATGTCCCAAAGGCGTGCGGGGAATTTTTGCACATGGCCCCACTTTGAGTGAATTTTTAGGCCACTTAGGATCAGAATTTGAAGATGCCTACTTCTTAAGTTTTGTTCTCCTTGATTTACGTAGGCACTTGAATCACTCAAATCAAATAAGAAATGAGGAGATTATAGCCCGAAATACAAGCGGTCGAAAGCAGAGAAAAGCAGGCGAGTTGTCTTAGGTACATGTCTAACTTGTCACCGTGCAAAGTTGGCAAATGACGAGAATGCAAAATGCCAGGTACAAGTTCAACATGCGGTACAGAAATCTCCGAAAGATGCCCGGAATGTGTGTTTTTCCCACTTTTGATGCGATTCACTCCATACAACCACATAATTTATAATACCTCAAACTAACTTAAATCATGCCAAAACAACTCCCACGACATTTGAATTGGTGCTTTGGAACCTCAAAACACAAAACCTTAGGTGAAAAATCCAAGAACACTACCTAAGGTCCAACAATTCTTCTACACATCATGTAATTTGATGATTCCAAGTTTCTTTTACATCAATTGGGGTTTTACTCTCACAACCCCAACCATTGAAACTTAATGTGCTCTTTGCCAAACCTGAACCAAGGAGAACTAATCTCCATACGAAGCCCTAGAAATCCATACACTTGATTCCTAAGACAAAAGGCATACACGATTTTGAACCTCTCCTCTTCCTTCTTCTTCCCTTCTCTTCCTCTTGCTCTTGGCTCTCTTCTCCTCTCACCCAGAATCGTGAACCCCAGCTTAGTATGAAATGAATGAGTTATTTTGTTTTGTCTCCCACATTTAGCCTCATATTTTGCTATGTGTGAAATTAGCCCTCTTCTCTTAATTATTGCAATTGTAACTTATTCAATTTCTACTATGGCCCATCTCTAATTTGTTTCTAATTTCCATATCCATTTGTAATGACCATTGTACCCTTGGTTTTATTACCACAATTCCGGGTTCCAAAATTTCTTTTCATATTTTAGTCTCCAAAATACTAATATGTGATACATGGTACTCTTATACACCCCTACAGTATCATGTACTGTACACTCTCTCGGGACGGGGTGTTACAGTAGATGTCATCCTCAAGAATGGAATCATATTAAGGTTGAAAAGTATTTCTTCATTTCCTACCCTGATAGTGAGCTCTCCTTGCCTTACATCAATCAAAGTTGCTCTAGTGGCGAAATGGCTGCTTGACGGCGGTGGAACTTGCTTGTCTTCTTGATGTCTATCCCGCGACGAGATCCATTGGGAAAATAAACTTTCCCACTTTGATCAGTACATTTTCCAAGATTCATTCTGGTTGAGCCATAGATCTGTTTGCCATTAATAGAGTCATTGTTGTAGAAGTTAACTCCCCCAAACTTAATCTTTTCACCATAGACAATGGCATTAGATTGATGCTTGCACCAAAATCACATAAAGCTCTACCAAACTCGTAGTTCCCTATAGTGCAAGGAATGGTGAAGCTACTTGGATCTTGCATTTGCAGTGGTGAGTTCTTCTAAATTATTACACTGCAATTTGCTGACAAGCTTACCACTCTATCTTCATCTAACTTCATTTTTTTGCTGAGGATGTCCTTCATAAATTTGGCATAATAAGGCATCTGAGCCAATGCCTCAACAAAAGGAATGTTGATCTCTAATTTCTTGAACATGTTGAATTTGTAAATTGATAAATCGATTTTGATTTACACGGAGTCTCTAAGGAATGGAACTAGGAGGTTTTATAGGCTCTCACTTCCTCCTTCTTTTTTCGGATTCTCCCTGCCCCCGGTTCTTTGCTCTTCTTACACCGTGATTTCTCTCTTTCATACATTAATCCTATTACATTCGGCTTGTTTTCTCTGCTAGTTTTAGCACTTTCATGCCAGTCATCTTTATCTCATCTTCTTTTTTTCTGCAATTCTCTGCCACTCCTAAGTGTTATAGCCATACATTCCTTGGGATTCCTCTTTGTGTCATCGGGGAATGCTTCTCTAGACTGGTTCAGCAGAGTTTGGGCTAACTTCCCTACTTAAGTGTCAAGATTTTTCAGAAAGGCATTAGTGTTGGCCTAAAACACAGTTGTGTTTGCCTGAAATACTACAATATCAGCAAACTTCTGCTCATGTATGTTCAACAGTCTTTTGTTTCACCCACGTGAAGTTAGGCCATCGATCCTCAGACTAGAACCTCTTTGGCCTAGGTTATGCGCTCTATGGGCCTAATGTTGTTGTCCTTGCCAGAGCCTACGGAGCGTAGTCTGGCGAAAGTTACGCCTCTTTGACCTCTTTGCACCTGCTTTGGCGAAGAAGGGTTGTTGGGATTCAAATTATAGCTCCTACTTCCCTGAATATATTGAGCTTCCTCCATATTGTAGGGATCTTCATGATCAAGTCCCTCTTCATTTTTCTTCTCAGCATCTTCCACAATCCCCACTTCATGAGCTGAATGATTTCTTCTTTCTTGGTTGTTGAGTTTGTTCATGATTACATCCAGTTTGGCTTCAATTGCAGCCATCTTATTGAGCTCAATCACACCTCCTCTCAGTCTACCATTGCTCCCTGAAACTTCATATGGAACTATAGTTGCTTTTAGCTAACTCCTAAATAAGTTGTGTGGCTTCCTGCAAATCTTCATACAAGGCCCCTCCTGAATTTTGCATCATTTGTCTCTTTCGGTGTAGTTCATGGCATGGTAGAATATATCCACATTGAGTCACTGCTCTATATGGCCATGGGACATCTTCTCGGTAGCTACTTATGCCTTTCTGACATTGTAAAACTCGTCTCTTTCTGTTTGAAGGTAATGATTTCTCCTCTCCTCTTTGAAGTGAGAGTAGGAGGGAAAAATCTATTCAGGTAGGCTTCTACTAGCTCAATGTTGTCAGCGAGTCCTTGAGCAAAGACTGAAACCAATGAGCGACATCCCATGTGAGGAAGAGCAAGCTATGACTTAACATCTAATCGACTGCAGTAAACTACGGTGTTTCCATCCTCAAGAACCTCCCCAAGTGCTCATTTGGATCCTCACTTGGGTGTCCAATAAACTGGTGCTGCTGAACCATGCTGATGAGTGTAAGCTTTAGCTTAAAGTTGTTTGCTTTTATGATAGGTTGCCTGACTACAGATTACTCATCCCTAATGATAGGTCTCTAGAAGTCCTCCATTGTTCTTTGCCTCTAAGGTCTTTGCACTCTACTTGGCTAACTCGTCGATTAGTCTCTTCTTGCTCTACCATAACAGCGCCACTTGCTACTCTCGGCTTTCTTGATTTCTCGGTGTTCTCTCTAGTTGATGTCCGGTGGTAGCGGTTCGACTTAGCGTTACGTCGTATGCGAAGTGCTGAAATGATGATATCTTTGGAATCAAATTGAGATTGTTAGATAATTTAGATATCCGCATGATTAGCTTAATAGAAAGATCAGAAGTTAAATTAACTATTGCCAATAAAAACTATTTTTGAAATTTTTTTCTAAAAGAAAAATGCCCAAACTAGAAATTCTCTTTTTGGTTGGAATATTGATCCTTAAACTCTACTTCAATCCCCGACAACGACGTCAAAAACTTGTTAATGACCAAAATATATGATCAACCAAATTTTCAAAACAGCTACCAAAGACTATTCAGTCCCGATAACAGCACCAAAAACTTGTTGATGACCAAAATATGTTATCAACAAAATTTTTATTCTGACTACCAAAATGTTGAGTCCGTCTTGACACGAACACTTGTTAAGACGAAATATGTGTGATGTAAAGCTGTTTTACATTTGTGTATATGATAGTATGTAATTAAAACTAGTTTTGGTCTAAATCACTGCAAATGCATAAGTCATACAGTAATAAAGTGGATTATAAGTCCAAATATCATTCCAGCTATCTAAAGATCAACTTCTCCTACACTTAAGATCATCGCTCATTTGAACTCTAATTTGAAGATTTTAACTATCTAAAATAACTTGAATGAATGAATTTTTATAAACTGTTCTTTAATGAAGAGGAAAACGAAATATAATCTAGTAAAATTAGAGATTTCACTAAGTAGAAATAACACTGGGAATGGACCGTGTCGATTTATCAATTTGCAAGTTCCCTCACTACGGAATAGTGAAGGACATGAATCTTGGTTGTCGAAACGTAGTAGTGTAACCTTAGATACCTCTAACACTACACATTTCACTGTTTAGCTTACTATATTCCTAAACCAAGTCAATGGGTTTAAATAGCTACTTTTAGGATTTGATCCTCTTTAAGATTTGGTTATTTTTCCTAAACCAGTACTTCATAGCCATTTCTTATGACGAAAAACTGTTTGCCCCCATAGGCAGATGCTTTAAAGCCTTTTTCAAAAACTGGTGGTATCTCAGTCATCAATTCAAATAAAAATCTCTTTCTCCTTGATTAGAATCTTAGCTAACACGGGATCAATATCATTCTATTAGATTGAGATAAACCTCAAAGGATTAAACTGATTTCTCAACAAGTGGTCCTTATTCTCGGGTACACACTTCTGCTGTCACCCAGAAGGGAACCTTGAAGTTAGAGGTTAGAACTTCACCTGTGATGCATCAAAGTGACACTCAGAGTTCATTAGTTCAAGAATATCGTGAGGTACCCCCGAGTCATTACTCCTTACTCTCGGGTGATCCCATCTGTGTCATGGGGATCCTGGAAATCATAGCACATATACGGTTCTTTCTAGGTACAGAACACATATATTCATAACGACTCATTACAAGAGCAGTACAAATTGGATCAATCCAGTTTTCATTCCCACGACATCATTAAATACTACAAGCAATAATCAAAACACAAAATCCTTTCCTAAAGGGAGCTCAACCTTCCATAAGCGGACCCTGAAATGACAATGGCGGTTGATGAACAAATTCATTAAAATAGCAATCAAACTAAATAAACTGGATTCCATAAAAAATTTCCATAAAAAATTTCCAAGATTCCAATTGAGTTCAGACAGAAATGAAACTCAATATACAATGATCTCAACTCCACGTTTCAACTCGGATTGACTAATCTAATCTCAAAAGAAGGAAAAACTAAATCTATAAGAAAAAATAAAAATAGAAATAAACAAAAATATATACAAAAGAGACTTGACTCTTCCCCAAGCTCAAATGGCTAAAGTGACTTGAAGAGAATTTGCATAATCCACCTAGGAGCTTCTATTTATAGACCCCAATCATTGGACCCTGAAAATGAGGCGAAAAACACGGACTTTGAAAAGGTCAAAATTTCTGCCCTAGTTGCCCTTTGATGTCATGGCTGATGTCGCGGCATTGCTGACCGATAATAAGTGGTCAATTTACGATCTATTGCAACATTGCAATTTGGTGTTACGACTCTAAATTCTAGATGTCATGCAATGTCATGGCGGAAGTAAGCGACATTGTTGTTGTGATGTCGCAACATTGCTACTCAAAACTTTGAGTTTTTGCCTCTACATACAGTATCGTGACTCACAGTTATCAATGTGCAACATTGGATGTTGATGTGGCGACATTGCGCCGATGTCGCGGCGGTGGTCAACTAATGTTCACGACGTATCTTGTTGATGTTGCGACATTGACTGTTGATGTCACGACATTGAACTTTTCTCTTCCGAGTCTTGATGTCGATGTCGTGACATTGACTTAATGTCGCGACATTCTTCAGTCGATGTCACGACATTGCATTTTTTGTTAATCGCACATGCTTTTCTCTTTTGATTTTTTTTTAAAATTCTTAAAAAACCGCAGTAGTGAAGTTTCCATAATTTTGCATTAAATTGAACTTTTAAGCCATATGTATATATGAAAAATGTGCTTAAAAATAGATGAGTTTTAGACTCATCAAATGTCATCCTTAAGAATGGAATCATATTACAACTTCATTTGAAGTCTTTGCACGTGGTGAAGGAATTGTGCTATTATTGCCCACATACAAGTAATGTTTGGACAATAATAAACAGGAAAATGGATTTGTAGCTCTTTTTTTCTTTTTCTTTTTGAAGTTGGATTTGTAGCTCTACTTGATTTGACAACTCTCTTATTCATGATTTATTATTTTGTTCAATTGAATTAGAGTAAAAAAGAATGTCCAAAAAGATTCAAACCTACTTCAACCCTATTCCTGTAATATGGAGACTAATGTAGAAGATACATAGAGGTGTCAAATGCGTTTTTGGCCCCTAGACACCTTGGAGTTTTAGAAAAGTAATACAAAATTAAAATAAATTTAAGAAAAGCATGGTTTGAAAAATAATCCCAATTTTAGTGCAAGTTTTTTCTACATAGGCTTTCCATGTAGGATGAAGATTCAAAAAAATAAATGTGTCTCTTCAAAATACACTTTCAATCTAAATTCAAATTTTCAAAATTATGAAAATGTCTTTACAAAAGACACTTTCAATATAAATTCAAAATTTTCAATTTAAATTCATGATTTATGAAACTTTAGTAAGGTACGAATTTATATGAAAGTGTCTTTGAAAAGAAAGACACTTTCTAAAAGTCGAAAAAACTGAAAGTGTCTCTTGAAGAGACACGCCCACAGAAATAGCTTTTGTAGCTTTATTTTACTATCAGCACATTTTTAAACTTTATACTACGTCAAGCTTATGTGGAGAAAACTATACTATACTTAGGATTAGTTTTCAAACCATACTTTTTCAAGATTTTTTTTTAAAATTTCTTATTATTTTTCGAAAAAATCCAAGGTCTTTGGGTATGTTGGGGCTTTTATGACATTTAGCACAAAAAATGAAAATAAAAATTCCTCAAATACAAAAGGTTAAGAAATATTTCTAAATCTAGTGTACTTTTTGCCAAGTGAAAATTGTTTCATAAAGAAACACTTTATAAAATTTTGAAAACGTTAAATTTTAATTGAAAGTGTATTTTGGAAAAACATTATGAAAATGTTTCTTCAAAATACACTTTTAGTATAACATTTCAACAATTTAGAAAGTGTCTCTTGAAGAGACACTTTTAGTTTAAATTCAAAAATTTTAAAATTATAAAGGTGTCTTTTCAAAAGACACTTTCAATATAAATTCAAAATTTTCAAAATTATAAAGATACATATTCAAGGGACACTTTTAGCTTATATTCAAATATTTTAAAATTAGAGAAAATGTATTTTCAATGTAGAAAATGTTCCTTGAAGAGACGCTATTAGAAAGTGTCTCTTCGAGACACACTTCTAGATCCATATAACAAAAATTACATTAAATTTATGAATATTTCTAAATCTTTTGTATTTGAAGAATTTTATTTTTACACTAAATGTCTAAAAAGCCCCGAAGAACTTGACATGACAACCAAGGACATGGGCTTGGTTCTAGTACTTACTTGTCCAACCCAAGGTTAAAAATTTAGGGATATATTGCTAAAGGTCAACACGATATCATTTGATGGGAATAATTTAAAACATCGCGACAAGCTCCTATCCACCGAAGCTATCTAAGCTTTTGATAATTTAAAGCATTCAAATAATATATATAATTTAAAGAATAAGTTATTTTTATTTCATACAAATTTTGGAAATTTATTTTGTAAAACATTAATTAAAATTTTCAAGAATTATGAAAAATTACAAAAAAAATTATAATTATAAAAAATAATATGAATACTAATATTGCTATGAGATCATACATTACATTTTTTATTAAATAATAATAATACTTTATTATTATTAAATAATTACTAATAAATTTTTTTATGAATAATAATATTTTTCTAATTTTAGATGCTAACTTTGTAATGTGATACATAATTTTTTTTTAATTATGTTGAGCCAATAAATGAATCAATATCTTTATAATCATATTTAAAAATTAGTTTTACATTTATATCCATGAGATTTGTTTGTTGCAAAATGGATTAAAAGCGAAATCGTTCACTTTTTCTAAAAAAAATAAACCGGTCGCCAGTTCACATGGTTCAAAGCCAAAATGGTTTTTTTCTAGAAACCGAACCGGTTTTTTTTTATGATTCACTATCCAACCAGTTGGATTAATCCAATTTTTAAAATATATTATTCTTTAAGTATAGTTGAAATTTTTGTAAATTAAAATATTGAATAAAATAGCATGAGTATGAGAAATTTTCGCATGTTTAATTTTTTAATTGGAGGAGATGCAGATAAAGGGTTCAAAGAAGTCTCATAGTAACTTTGATAGCAACTTTGGTCAAAAATAAGCCCATTTGTTAAGTAGGGTGTTTTACAAATTGTCACAAGATATGTTCATATAGTAGCGGAGCCAGAAAATAAAGTTAAGGAGCATGATAGTATGACTGTTAATTGATGATGATGATGATGAAGTCTCCTTATTAACTTTGACAACAACTTTGGTCAAAATAACTCTGTTAAGTAGGATGTTTTACAAGTTGTCATAGGATATGTTCACATAGTGGGAGTAAGAAAATAAAGTTAGGAGCATGATAAAGTAACACCTCACAGACGAAGGTCAGGTTGAGCCCCATTATAAAGTAGTTTTTCCAAATTTTCATGTGCTTTATATGGAGAGGAAAGGGAGGAGGAAGAGAATGAGGAAATGGGAGTGGAGGCAAACGGGACAAAAATGAGGGGAATATAAGGAGAAATAGAGGAAGAGGGGCAGGAGGGTGAGGCTGGCTAAATGGATAAAATAGGAGAGGATCCAGAACTGTTATAGAGTGTGGGGTTTAATGAACTGGTGGAAGGAATGGCTGGAAAGGGAAAAGAGGAAACCATGAAGGAGAGGGAGAGGTGGATGAGGACTGAGAGAAGAGGTCCAGAAATGGAAATTTGGACTCATCAAACACTACACTTCGTGAGATATATATTCTTCCAAAGGCATGTAGACAACGATACATAGAAGCCTTGGCAAGCAGGGCGAGACCAAAATCAACAATACTTCTATGTTTGCACTCAACCTTTCTATTTTGTTGATGAATATGAGGGCAAAGGTGGGAAATTCTATGCCAAAGCAAACGGCGATTGCCTACACTTTGCTTGAGTTTTAAATTTCCTTTCAACTAAGGAAACAAATCTTGTTACAAGAGCAGCTACTTTAGATTTTAAGCGAACAGGATAAAGCCATACAAAAGCGTGTAATCATCAACAAAAAACACATAATAGCGATAGTCATTAAGAAGAGAAGCAAAAGGAGATGGCCCCGAACATCGAGTCTGGCATGCTTCACAAAAAATGATGCAAGCGAAGAGAATCAATCCTCAGCTGTAACTTTTAGAGGACTTTCTTTGTCTGGCCGGATAAAGATTTGTCTCGGTAGATTATGCCATAAGGTAAGAAGTTGTTGTTGTTTATTGCAAGAGGAACGGTAGGTTGGGATGGACTGCTGGGTACATCAAGTTGATAGAGACCATTATGTAGATGGCCTCGGACCGGGACTTGCCTGGTGACTTGTCATATGACACAGTGAAGTTGTGGCCTTTGAGAATCGAGGGTGTCGGCACTGCGGAATACTTGTGTGTCTCATATCATGAGACACAAAGCATAGTAAAATGGCGCGTAAGGGCTATCATTATCTTTCATCGAAAATAATCAACTATATATATATATATATATATATATATATATATATATATATATATATATATATATATTTTACTTTGTATAGATTTCCATGCACATTTTACAAGCGTTTACAAAAATATTTACTCGAAAGCCACATTTCGGCTTTCTTCTCAAAAGCGGCCTCTAGTGAGTGTCGTCTCCACTGAGATAGTCCACACGTACACCGAAAGGGGGTCCGCGACGGGGTGGCCGAAGCCAGTGAAAGTTTTCCTACAAGGGTTACTCCGCTTTAAAAATGCATATGCAATGGCATATATAAACGATCAATCATTCCGTGATTATTTACTATTATATGAAATATACATATGTACATGAGATCACATTACCTACGTGCTCACGACTGAGTCAGCCAGCTCCTCCTGGAATGCGAATGTGAATAAAACCAGTCATCGGTGTTGACGCGCACATTCAAACCATTAGAGACCCTCCAATTTTTATTTATAAAAACCTGATTTTTCTTTTTCCTCTTTCTTTTGTGGGCCGCAGTTTCGGGTTTGGAGCCTTGCGCGCCTTTTAAACATTTTCATAAACTTACATCGTAGGGATTCATGTCTGCTTAGTGAATAACATTTGGACTTTTTCACCACGAGAGGATCTGCAACTTGCTGCATCCCGAAACATGTAATTTATCATTTTGATCATTTACACACTCGTGAATATCTACCTTGGACTTTTTGTCCCATTTTCCGAGTTCGACCCATTCTGACAACGGTGAATAAACCTTACCCTACACCCACACAGGCCTAGCAGCGATGTGGCGAATTGCATATGAAATGCATGATGCCAATGCATTTTCCTCAGTATTACATGCATGAATAGACACATGAAACATTTACAAACCATGAATGATTATAATTTATACATATAATCTACCTCCATTACAAGCGAAGTATTTAATACGTCAAATGGCATTGCATCGACATCGCATTTCCACACCTTGCATGTTATTCAAACGAAGCCCGCAACACATAACTAGGTCTCGAAATTAGGACCATTCAACAGGGCACTTCAACTGTCCTTCCACGAGCATTAACCCGATTTTGGTTCGATCATTTGTCATCCTGACGTGAACCTGACATCTAGAGAAATTTTCAGTTTCTAATTAAAACCACAACTCCTCTGATCGGTAAGCCCAGGTCATAATCCGTAACCCTTAGTCAAAGGCTGAACTAATTTCCAGCTGACCTCGTAGCCTCCGTAAGCAACCTACCATTATAAAGCCCTTAGGCTAAAATAAACTAAGTAGGAAAATGTCTACATCGTGGAAGTTAATAAAAACTCCGACTTTTGGTGTCCACACATGAAGCGCTGCGTACACGACTTTAGTCTCAGTACATTGAACCCGGCCTTGGCGAAATTTTCCCTTTCCTTTTCTTCTTTCTCCTTTTCCCTTCTTCCTCTGGTATTTTTCTTTTCTGTTTGTTTCTTTTCTCCTTCCCTTCTTTCTTTCTTTTTTTTTTTCTTTTTCTCATTTAAATCATTTCCTTTCATTTTCTACATTTTCTCGCTATCTTTGCATTTCTCTCCCCATTTGGATGGGCGATAATAGTATGGTCGAGAAGGAAATTTCATACTCGCTTCGCCGAAACCAAATTTGGCCCTAAATTTTCGAAAATCCTTATTCGCTATTTCTTAATTCCTCTTGCTATGACATCATCCACTACATGGCTCAATATGAGCCATGGGATTCGGCTCCACATAGCTAGTGTGATCATTCCTTTAATGCCAAGTGTCACACTCTTGGTGCCATGTGGCATCCCCTAACGCTGCCATGTGTCATGTCAAACTGCGCGTTCAACGTGAAATCGCGTTGAATCAAAAAAATTTGAAGTGGTAGCTAAATTCGCGAGACGATTTCAACGGAGGAAATTAAGTTTAGGTAATTCGAGATCTAGAAACATTTCGGTTTCGGTAAAGTACTATTTTCTTGTTATCGAATCATGGATTTTGGGGTTTCACGATGCATCAAACTCAACGGAACATTATTATCAATAGTGAATCTTGAAATACTGATCAAATTCTTGGTAATATTACAAGTAAAATATTACGAAGATGGAGAGGTTTAGAGGTGGCAAGAGAAAGCTATCAATATGAGATGTAGGAAAGGAGGCTCCATTTCCAACTGTTAGAACACCAAAACCATTGTATTCTGAAGACTACGAGAGGGAGGCAGCATTTGGGGTGGTGTGGTGGAGTTACCCCCACTATCAGGTACCAGGCGCAAATAGCAAACTCCAGGTTCCATAAAAAATCAAACTCTTCCTTTGGCTCTTATACCATGAGAAAGTCTTGACAAACAATGAGAGAATGAAACAGGGCTTTACATGCAATCCCGACTGTCACCGCTGTACTGACAAAGTAGAGGACCTAGCAACTTTGAGAGCAACTTTGGTCAAAATAATTGTTTGTTAAGTAGGATGTTTTACAAATTGTCACAGGATATGTTCATATAGTAGCGGAGCCAGAAAATAAAGTTAAGGAGCATGATAGTATGACTATCCACGGTAACTAAGCGTCCGAGGTGATTACCCCTCCCTCACGTTTCCAAAAAAAATCAGTATGAACAATATATCAATTGATATAAGGCTTTTTGAGAAGAGCCCAAAAACAAAACCATAATTACTATCAATGATATAGAATTTGGATTCAATATGAGTATCATGTTTCTTAACAATTATATAATGTTATGCTTTGTCAAAGGTCAGATTCTGATTATATGCTGGTTCAAATATCTACCATATGTACATTTCATAGCTGAAAACATAAATTCCAGTCATGCTTTTTCATCACATAGAATGAATCATCCCCAAATTTCAGTGTTTTTTTATTATTTAAGAATCAAGATTAATTACCACCAACCTGCCATTAGATGATCAGTAGTGTAGACCACTTGTCTTTGAGAACCGGTTCCGCCTATTCACCTACACCGTAAGATACAAGGTTTCAACATGGACATTACATAATTACACAACATAATAACATATTAAGAAAATATAACTCATGTTTGTGGAACCGAAATCAAGCTTTTAGCATATATACTTAGAAAATGTAAGATATCCCAACTTGGTTCAACAATTCCAAGACTCAAAAATAACACCCTGGAAGTACAAGTCCTAAAATGGTTTGCAAATTGCATAACTGGTTTGGATCTTTTAGGTCCATCCACAAAATTTGAAACAGATAAAAAAAATATAATCAAGAACTTAAGCTACTTTAATTTGTTTGTTGTGGAAATCCAAAGTTCCAATTGTATCCTCAAGGAAGGTCAATTCACATCCTAAACGATAAGGTTGTGTGGCATTCTCAGACTCCTCATAAGATTCATCCTTGGATATACTGCTCTTTGGTTCCCCCACAGACTCACTCTATTGTGGTGCATAAACACAGCATAAAGCAAATCCAAGAAGCCCCTAAGAAGATACAATCTCCAAGGAATATGTGCAGTGCTTCATTTGCCATACTTTCTGGTATGATATCCACTCTGGACGTTCTCCATTTCCAGGAATAACAGTACTGAATCCCTGCTGGCTGACACCGTTTCTGGAAGAGACAATAGCCTTCTGTCTCTCAACTCCTGTACAAAATTACCATACCATGTTAATTAAATGTCGAGCATTACTGCATAAAAGTTCTATGTTGTGAAATATCTACCTGACTTTCTTGCAAGAAAGATGATTTGAAGGAATTTAACTGCCTCTGCCATGGCGACATTGATGTGTTTGATGAAATTTCCATGTTTATGCAATCATGGGCATCTAGGACTCTGAGACTCTGTGGAAGCTCTGGAATTTCTACAAGATGTGACGCCCCAAAACCGGGGTGTCCGTTGACTACTCGTCAACCCGCGGAAATCTACATGTCTCATGTTATGAGACCCATACATGTGCAAAAATGGCCACTTGGGCCTACACATCATACTCATAAAATGTATATTTTATCTGAAATGAATTAATTACAATTTGTTTGATTGTATTTAATTACAATTTATACAAAATGGGTCTCTTGCCGGAATTTTAGAAATGTGAAGATAAGGCCATCTTGGCGCAGTTTCTTTACCTCTAAGGTCGGATGCATCCCATCCCCGAGTGCGTCTTCGATTGCTTGAAAAATATATTCTCGGCAGGTGAAACGATGCCAGGTAGTGGAATTTCCTACTTGGGACACTCCTACCTAAGTCTGCGTCTGATAGCCTGTAGAAACATTAACCAACGTGCTAATATATCGCTCATGCATATATTAACAAAATTAATTGTGTCGTGTTATTCGATTTCTGTGATAACATGCAAAATTAGCTCACATGGGCTAAGGCACAATCTAAGCGATTCGTCTTGGAACGACCCTTAAAATCCTGTCGACATGTTATTCACTCGTAAGCGATAACAATGACAATAGCATCCAGCGCCAACGGTCAGTGGGCGCCAAAAGCTCCCGCTACAGGGATTTCTTAGCTCCGGTCCAAATCTTTTGGGCAAAGAACCGACCATCAGGCCTCGGCAAATCCCATCCATTCATAGCCCTTAGCAATGTAGTAGGAGAAAAACGCCTTATTTTGGGTTGGCCGACTTCGAGCGAATGCCACAGCGTGGTAAACTGCCGTGGGGAGCAACTTTACCTTCTCGTCTCGAGTTCGTAAATTAGATCGTAGGAAATTCTAGAGAGAAGGTAGAGCTTCTCTCTCCTAAAAATCCTGCTCTCCCTCTATAGTGGCTTGTTCCCTTTTTTTTTTCCCTTTCTCTTATCTCCCGATCCATTTGGTGAGATTGGAATGAGAAAAAGTCTGATGTACGTGTCGGAATTCACATTGGTTGAGAGGATTACCTATCCTCTTATCCGACCACTTGAGATTTCCCTCTGTGGCATGATGTATGTATCACGTGTGTGCCAGGCTCAATGTTTGACTCTCTAGCTTGACATGTAGGCGCTCTTGGTGCATTTCCTTAGAAAGTGTCGAGTGTCGCGCTCCTCGTTAGCCCGAAGCGTGAAATTGGTATGCCGGTCGGCGAGTCGACGTGGTAGATAGATTTTGTGAGGCGATTAAGCGGTGAAGTCAGTTTCATCATCAGGATCTAGAAAAATTTCGGATTTTGGCCAAAAATACCATTTATCCTTTACTTAGGAAATGGTTTCGGGTTCTTACATTTCTCCCCCGTAAAATTTCGTGCCGAGAATTCCACACCGCATCACGCATCCAAACCCGCGTGCATATGTGACCTGCACCTGATTTACGCGGTGTGTACCGATGACCTTTCAGGTCCACGATCAAACGATCCGATGAATGGTCATTCAATCCGTAATAAATGAATGACATCCGGTATCACCAGGAGCTCTTGCGGGCTCTGATGCCCGATGGGGAATTTCGATGGGTGTATCACGAGAATCTCGATGTGCATTTCCTGTCGCTCCCGACTCTACAAGTGCGTGATAACCACGGCCAGGTGTTTCGTCTGAGGAGTCTCTCGTCATCCTCAACTACAAGTGCGGGTGCGATGTGAAGTAATAGTGTGTTTAAGTGCAGTCGGCTCAAGACTCTTGTCGAGCCATTACTAAAGTGCGGGTGATAACCGTAATCCTTGTGTTTTCCTCTCGAATTAAATAAGATCCACATCCAACGACCACAAGTGCAGGAATTTGATAGCAGTGTCATGTGTTTTATCTCGAGGTCACTCCAGAGCTCCACATCACTCGACCACAAGTCTGGGTGATAACCATTTCCAAACAAAAGTATTTGTTTTTAAACTGTGGACAACCCTCCCGGAGTATAAATAGTGGACATCACTCAGATAATCTATTTTGTGGAATGACCCTGATGTATATCGATTGGATGGGCTCGGAGCAATTGATATTATATGGACAACCCTCCGATGTATGTCATATGGACAACCCTCCGATGTATATCATATGGACAACCCTCCGATGTTGTAGTGGACACACTCTGATAAATAATATTGTTGGTCAACCCTTCGAATAATTCTCTCAAGAAACCCCAATCCCGGAGGTCCACTATGAGCCGAATCTTGGAGATTTCTAACTCCGATCCGGGCTGTCGGTCGACTCTCACCGTCCTGGGAAGAACATCCACATCGGCTTCTCTAAGGTCACAACCTCTAAGCCCCGAATCCATCACAGCGAATCTGCGATGAATGAATATGATGCATCGATTTAGCCTTCTCTAGTCGACAAGTGCGAGGGTAGAAACGTGCCACTGCATATCAGGCTGTCTGAGCGGCTCATTCTCACGTACCATGAGATCTCTGCCTCCTAGGACAATCTCGCCTCATATGCCCAGGCTAGCGGCAATGGTAACACGTCATCTGCTGGCGACTGAACTGCCGGCACAAAGGCCACGTGCTAGACCAGGCCTACGCTCACGGCTATGTGACCCGTGCGAAGTTAAGGTGCGGTGGCATCTGGAGCGTCTTGGTCTCTGACCCATGCTAGGGTGTGGAGGAATAAACTGTATCCGTTCCACGTCCCGCGGTGGCCAGGGACTTCTGGCCGTCCCCAGGCACGGGATCCTATCTGCCGAGGCCCGATCCACCTCCTTATGTCGGTGGCGGCAATGAGCGCGCACCATCGTAAGATCTTTGATCAGCCTTTAACTCGTCGCTAATGGTAGGATGAGGTGTCCCATAACTTTGGGACTCACGCCCGATCATTGTCCGTCCGAGTGTAAGCTGTCGGCCCGAAATAACACATCATCGCCTGCGACTAAATGTCCGTCAGCGCGGTCCACAATAATCTTGTCACGTCACGGATATCCTTGCGAAGCGAAGTCTTATCTTCTTTCGGGTTGAAGATGGATCTTCATATCTTAGAACCAACACCCATATCTTGGATGGCTTGTATGTCGTCTACTCCTCCTGGTACTGTTTGTACGGCTGTCTGTGCGCGATGGCCGTAATTCCCTACAGCCTCGGCAAGGCCTGGCTGGTCGAAACAACGTGGTGCTTGGCTGGCACCTCGTGGGCGACCTCCTATGTCCTCTCCTCGACCCCAGCCATCGTATGTCAAATGGCAACAAGATTCATTTAATTTTCATTCGATCCCAACTATGGCCTTTATGCAGTGCTAATAGACTTGGCAACCATGAGCCCGACCGTTCATTTCCTAAGTAGGCGCTAACTTCAATACTGATTCATTTATTTCAATAAAATTCTACGCTTTCTTGTTCGTTTCATTATCCAAATCCTAAGGTCATAGTTCTTAACCTTAGTATTCACCTTTCTATCGTATTATACCATGCATATAATTTCTCTGTAATACTTAGCGCAATTATAATTCCCATATACATCATCACGGAGTGTATATGTCCTTCCACCCATAATTTAGGCTTATAAAATCAGCGATTCAAAACATGCAACAATAATGACGTATCTCAAAGGGTGCCATCTGACCCAGACACTATTTATCTGCAGGAAAAAATTCACACACCACGTAATTGCATTTATAGTAATTTACAACAATATTCATATATTAAATCATACCTGAAAAATTTTTAAAATTTACGTATTTTTACCACATGAACAATGTCCATGAGCAGTGATCAAACGATATTTATAAGCAGTCTGTGAATCAGCCGGTTAGATTACCGCAGTCACGCCTGAACCAATTCGCCAAGCACCGCTGCGCGCGATCACCAGATCGTGGCATTGTGTCGCGCCTGACTCGTCGTCGTCTGCGCATGCGCCGAGTGACGGGTGTCGCGCGGTCGCGCGCATGCTAAGGCGTCTTATTTGGTCGCAGCACGTGACGGCGTCTAGAGTCGCAACCTGGCGGTCGCGACCGTTTCTCTGCCCGAGCCCGGGCCGAGTGCGAAGCGGCTCTGGTCGCGACCTCACGGAACAACCCGGTCGCGGCGCCAACCACGACACACTTTACCCCGCCCCGTTTTAGCGGGTGTGCCGACCCTCCCCTGAAATCCCAGTAGTTTACCTCTAACGACTAGAAATTCTGTGAAGCGAAGCGTACTTGCTAAACCTCCTATAAAATTTTTCTTTTATTTAAGACTTAAGTTGGTAAAATCTTACTTCGGCGGAAAAACCGACATGGCCGGTGCACTGGTATAATTCAAATCTTTGTATACGTCGGTTACCTTTATATCGAATATGGCAACCGGCATACCAACACGTTCCATGACTAACTATACTATGTACATACATATGTTCAATATACATATTCAAAGTATGTTCTTACAAATATAATTAATACGGCACTATACGTGTGGGACAAATCTATTGTGCTCCGGCGTCTTCGCGTGCCTGTACGGAAAATAGTTTTAAAACACGAAACTAATGGTAAATGGTACCGGTGGTGTATCTTATAAAGGTTTTTCTTTTCGAGGAAAACCTAGTTGTAAAACTTTCTTTTACAATATGCCGAAAGCTTTACTTTGCTTTGATTTAGAAAGTTTCTAAAACTTTCTTTGCTTCTTGCTTTTATAACACTTACTTTTAAAAGTTTATAAAACTTTTAATACTTTCTTGCTTGCTTGTTTGCTTTTCTTTAAAAGCGTATAAAACTCTTATTGCTTGCTTGCTTAGAAGTTTATAAAACTTCTCATAATTTCTCTTGTTTGAAAAGTTTCTTAAAACCATTCTCAAAACTTTTTCATAAAAACGGGAGCCTTGGCTCAATAGCATGCTGAAAATAAGCAGACACGTGGCTCAGCGGATTTGCTTGAAAATCTAAGCGGGAGCTGGGCTCTGACCGTTTGCTTTAAACTCTCAGGGCACAGGCGTAGGGGAACCAATGGTTGATTTTTTCAAAACCGTATATCATGCTTTGTAAAACATCAACCCCTTTGGAGGCTATTTTACTTCTTATTACCTAGTGAACACGGGAACGCATTACCAGTGCGGTGGAAGGACCTTTGTCAATCACCTTTTAGGTGAATATGGTGGAATTGGCCGCCGTGTCACATGTCAATAATTTAGTTAGAGCTCCATGCTCCAGTACGTGTCACCATAAGTATAGCTAGCACTTAAGGCCTATTTTTGCAATTATTCTTTTTGCTTGCTTGCTTGCTTGCTCTTTGAAAATGGTTTTACAATTTAAAACCGTGCCTTTCTTGAAAATGGTTTAATAATTCCGTATTTACTTTCATTTCCATCATGGCTTAAATCAAAACCATTTGCTTACTTTTCAATTATGGTTTTAAATCAAAACCATTTGCTTTTCAATTATGGCTTAAATCAAAAACCATTTGCTTGCTTTTCAATTATGGTTTAATCAAAACCATTTGCTTGCTTTTCAACTAAAGGTATGATTGGATGCATCCGAACCATTACTTGCTTTCTAAACTCATTGCTTTAAACATGGTTTAACAATTTCAAAACCATTAAACACCAATGTAAAACAGTTTATAATATAATACGCTGGTATTTGAGAAATGGTTTTAGAGCAGCTCATACTCTTTGTTTGCTAGCGAGCACGAGTTCCACACTATTCCCCGCCTTTGCTTTTTAACCTACAACTCAACGAATGCGTGATATTAGTGCTGCGTAATCGCGTAAGCTTGCTTATAATTTTAACGCACTTCCTAGACAATCACGCTTCAGCGAATATCTTGACAAGCGCCGGCGGCGAAGTGCAGCTGCTTTACCGTTCGAGTCACGTCTTGTCGAACCTATCTTAATCATTTAATAAGATTCCTAAACTATCGGTGCCTGATCTGGAGCTTAAATACACAAAAACATAGCATTACGGGCATTGGGACATGTGTACGGTACACCACTGGACTGTCTGGAATTTTGTGCGATACGGTGGGGTGTGCCGATACACCACGAGCGTGTACAGTACTTTGCCTTACGTTGGGGTGGCATCGCAAATTTACACCCCTTTGTACGTGTCTTAGGTACACCTTGCGAAATTTTGCCCAGATTTGCTTCTTTTGCCACTTTTGCTACCAATTCTCTCCCATCTGACTTATGGTCATAACATCGAAAACATCATGGAAGTCATCGAAAACAACTCCTGACACTTGAATTGGTGCTATGGAACCTCAAGCTATCAAAACTAGTGAAAATCAAAGAACTTAGCACAGGTGTGATTCTTTTTAAGCGCGTAATTTTGATGATTATTGTTTATTTTTACCATTGAGGTTTTACTCTCATAACCCCAACAATTCAAGGTTCATGTGATGCTGCGCCAGCTTCAAGCAGGAGCCCATTTATTCTCTTGCGAAGTCTAGAATCAATTGCTTTGGTTCTAGTGAAAACATACGATTTTGGACTTCTCCTCCTCCTTCTTCTTCCTCTTCTGCTTCCTCCTCTTGGTCTCTTCTCTCTCCTACGTGAACCACATCTTTTGGGAGGCGAAATATGATTTTGGCTTTTGTTTTTCCCATTTCTATGTTTTAACATTTCCTTTAATTGCAATTGGCCCCTCATCTGCTGTATTGCAATACCAGCACTGAAATTCCTACTATGGCCATCTCTGGCAATAGTTTTTTCTTTCATAATCTTTTTTTGTTAAATGACAATTGCCCTTGGTTTAATACCCTGAGTGGGGTTTACCAAAATTATCATTTCATCGCATTAGTATAAATTTCTACAATGTGACACCCAGTACTCTTATTCACCCTACGGTATCATGCTGTGCACTCTCTCGGGACGGTGTTACCGGCCAATGTCGTGACCTCCCTTACTTGTGAGCTAATCGGGGCTGCGACCTTCAAAATGGGGTCGCGACTTCAATTCCTAACAGGCCGGTGTGACGTCAGAGTTCAATGTGCGACCTCGCTCCCGACTAATAACGACCCGACCGGGTTGCGACTTCATTTCACAAATTAGCGACCTCTGAGAACTAACCTATGTCGTGACATCGATTTCATGTCACGACTTCGTTCTGATCCCGCGATTAGGATTTCACCGTGCGTGACACCAAAATCCAGTGTGACCTCCCACACGCCACCCGTAGCCAGCGACCTGAAAATGATGTCGCGACCTCAATCGACTTGCCCATAATCCCGGTCGCGAAACGAGACCTCTGACGACGAATTAGCGGCCACTTCACAAATTAGCGACCTCGTGCAACTCAAGCAGTGCGACCTCATACTTGATATCGCGACCCGCGAAGGTCCTAACCCTAGCGAACTCTTTTTTTTTTTTTTTTTTTTTTTTTTTTTTTGCAGTACCGTAGCGGTCGAGTCTGCCAGCTTCCGGCCCGGTCGCGTATAAAATTCCAGTCGCGACCCAAGATTTTGCTCCTCGAGGCTTTCCACCTGTCGCGACCTGAAAATCGGGTTGCAACACCTGAACTAAACGGTCGCGACCTCTCTCACTTCGATGTCAGCGACTTCCAAATCACCTAGCCCGTATCACGTGAAATTCATCTCCACGACCAATTTATCCACTCCCGACCTCTGCATGTCACGACCTCAAAATTGGGTCGTGACCTAGTGCTAGAAATTGGCAGTAGCCATTCCAGCTTCTACCTTGCACAAATTTTTTTTTTTTTTTTCCTCGTTAGCCTTCACTGCTACTCCCCAGAATCACGATAGCTTGAACACGGCTCTTTAATCACTTCAAGATTTCTAGAATTTAATTACAATTCTTTTCCTTGTTAAAAAGCTGAATAATTTCGAAATTCCCACAAATCCCATTTGTTCATGTTAAGCTGAACCTTTGTCGAAAAATTATATATATATATATATATATATATATATATATTTTTTTTTCTTGTTTATTTACGAATTTGTTCTACCCATAAATTTTAAGAACACCTAAGGTTATCTTTTCTGCGACCTAGTGTTCAACAATTTCTCTTATGCTACTCACAAACATACAAACACATAACCTTATAAACATGTTATACACACCAATTCATCAATGCAAAATGGATCGTGATCTGGCTTAGTTTCATCAAGTCCCTGGGTATTCGTATACTGCTCTACACCAGGAGCTCCCGAGGTGGCAGTTCTTTTGTTTCTACGTCTCATTGTGGCACGAAAATGGGATATGGTTTGTTACCATCAGCGCGGAAATCTACATGTCTCATGT
This sequence comes from Tetrastigma voinierianum, assembly GCA_016808115.1. NCBI lineage: Eukaryota > Viridiplantae > Streptophyta > Magnoliopsida > Vitales > Vitaceae > Tetrastigma > Tetrastigma voinierianum. The sequence goes on from JAEQBH010003424.1 coordinate 83,539, forward strand.
TATGAGACCCATACATGCAAAAATGGCCACTTGGGCCTACACATCATCTTTCATAAAATGTATATTTTATACGAAATAAATAATTACGATTTGTTTACGATTGTATTTAATTTACAATTTATCTGAATGGATTATAACTGCGCAGAATTTTAGAAAATACGAAGATAAAGGCCCGAAAATGCGGTGGTTCTTCGCCTCTAAGATGGGATGTCGAATGCAGTGCGTCTTGATCACGCAGAAAAATATATTCCTACGACGAGGGGTGAGCAATGCCAGTAGTGGAATTTCCCTAGCAGGTTACACCGCTAAATGTGCAATACAATGGCACCTGGCTTATTAATGGCATTGCTAATATCACTCATGCATATATTAACAAATTAATTCCATAAATCATGTTATTCAATTTACAGCGATAACATAAAATTACTCACATGGGCTAAGGCACAATCAGTGTTCGTCTTGGAGGCAGGCCTGAAAATCCACGTCGAATGTTATTCAGCGATGCGATAACCACTGACAACACAGGCTCAGCATGAAGCGGTCAGGTGGGCCGCTGAAACCACTCACAAGGATTTCAACATCGGTCGAATCTTTTGAAGCAGAAAACACGGCCATCGGTTTCGATAAATCAAAAATCGTTACATAACAGTAGCGAAAAGTAAAAGCGATAGGAGAAAAACACTCTTATTTTGGGTTTGTCGGCTAAACGAATACCAGCGTAGGAGTCCTTGCGGGTGGGGAGCAGCACCTTCGTCTCAGGAGTTCGGTCCGTCCTTAGGAAATTCTAGAGAGAGTGAGCTTCTCTCTCAAAAATCTCACCGCTCTCCCACTCTCTCTTGGGTTGGTTCTTTTACTCTCTTGCTCTCGATGGTTTGGTCGGTGGAGACAGAGAGAAAAGTCTCTCCCGATGCCCACGTGTCAAATTCTGATGGTTGAGAGGATTCTGCAATATCACTCTTATCCGGCAAACAGAGATTTACTCACAATAGTGTGTCATGTGTCATATGAGCCTTGAGCTCAATGTTGACTCTCTATATCTTGATGCGCATTAGGCGCCTCTTGGTATATTCGTAAAGTCTCCGTGTCGACACTCCTCTCGTGCCTCAGCGAAAAGCGTGAAATTCCGTGTCTCGAGATTCGGCCCAGTCGATGTGGTAAGAGTACAGATTCAGCGAGCGATTCATTGTGAAGTCCGTTTAAATCATCAGAGATCCCCAGAAAAAATTTCAGATTTTAGTAGAAATTATGTTTATCCTTCATACAGGAAATCACGGATTTTGGGGTCTCTACAAGATTCATGAAGTGCCTCGACCCGAAGCACTCTTGGCAAGTTGACTTATGGCGTCCGTTACTCCCAAGACAATGGTTTCCACTTAGATCGATACTCTCAGTGAGTATAGGTACTTGAAATATCTTCGAGAATTCCTCCTTACATTCCATTACGGTAACTTAGGTCTAATTCTTCGGTGAGTATAAACTACCAATGTCATTGCGATTGCTCCTTGCGTTAGGTAGTGCCATGTGCATCAAATATTTTAAAGAACCTGAGCAGTCAAAGAAAGAATGCAATTGAGGGCTTGTCAAACTTTCATCGATGCCTGAAAGCTTCTCCGGACTTTCCAATCACTAAGGCTCTCGGGCAACCTTTCTAGTTTGAACAACCAAGTACATTGAGAGTCTTTAGACATTTCAAATTACCAAGGGCCTGCGGAAGGCTCTCAAGCTTTGCATAATGCCAGATTCAAATGTTACGTAATTATAGATTCCATTGGATGGAAGTTTTGGGAGTTTTGAACAGTGAGAGAGATCGAGAGATTTGCAGAGAATCCACTCTAATGCTTCTTGGAAGTTTCTCAAGGTTTGCACACCCTGTGAAAGCTTCAAGAAATGAAACAACTAAATAGGAACTGTAGTAATCATAGATGGATGAACCATAAGCAAATTAATTGACCACCTTCAAGTGAACTCTCCAGATTTGGTGTATCAGCTGAGAGGTCAGGGATTTGAACAAGCTGCTGAGAGTGACTAAGATTGATAACCTTTACCTTCTCAAGAATCTGGAACAAAGAATACTTGGCTTTAATTTGGTAAATAAAGTTTCATCACCTTTTAATTAATTAATCAAAAGATAAAACTAATTAAATAATACTCATACCTTACTCCCTTTCCAAAGCCCTTTTATTTTTTACTATACTGCAGATTGAGTTCAACAAGATCTTTCCATCAAAATTTGAGACAGCTCTTCCAAAGGATACCCATCAATGAAGATATCTTAACTCATAAGATGGAAACTCAAAGTCGGTAGAAACATGCACTTCATAATTTTTTTCCCCAAAACCACATTTAAGATCTTGACAAACTTTGAGTGATCTAAGTTTATTCATAATTTTGAAAGCTTCAATAGTGAACTCTATTGGTTCTGATGCAGATGCATTCAGAAATATGCCTTCAATCACATTAGTCCCCTGAAAATCAAGATTCGTAAATTAGTATAATGAAAAATATGTAAAACAAAAATAAAAAATTTATGCATTCATAACTTCAAGTACTTGGCTCTTACTTCATTGTTGCTCAATATATGATAGAAATCCTTTGATCTCCATAATCTGCTCTGTTTTCCTGGCTCTCCAGGACTTTCCTGACAAACAATTTATTGACCCATTTGTTGCACAAAAGGGTGCATCACTATCTAATTATTTGAAAAAGTCAGGAGAGACATATCAGAGAGAGTTGTCATTGCTTTCTCAACCCCATCTAATATTCTGGAAACAAGTTCTCTTTCTTCCCCTTAGAAAAAACATCAAGAAATATATTTTGTGTTCAGTAATCCTAATCTATCAAAACTGATTTTAGCACATCCATGAATTTCCTTCATGGATAAGTGTGCTTGTTTATCAATGCCTTTTCCATTCATAGAATTGTCCTGCCATGAAGAAGATAACCAAATACTTTAGAGCCAGGCCCATAGCATAATTTACTATATATTGAAAGTTTTCATATCCTTGTTTAGGACATCTTTGTTTGAAGGCATAAAAGCTAAAGAGATACATAGATTCTTCATAATCGTCAGCCGACCTCATATATAGCATCCACTCCACGCTCATCAACTAGCAAATGTTTATCTGTAGTTGTTATAATAATTCTACTTCCCCCACCAATCCAATCTTGATTTGGAACTAAGTACTCTAATTGACTCGAACAATCCACGTTGTCAACAACAATAAGAACCTTTTTTTGCCACAATTTTCTCTTTATCACATTGATCCCTTCATCAACATCATTCAAGTTTTTATCATTCATCCCTGTAATGTCAAATAGAAGTTTTTTTTGTAATTGATGTATGGATTGCTCTCTAACATTTGGAAGAAAGCTAAAACCATCAAAATGGAATGAGATTAAGTTATAAATAACTTTTCCAATTGTGGTTTACTAATTCCACCAATTCCATATACTGAAGCATGCGAACGTCATCGAATCCAATGCCTATAAAAGACTTCAACTCCTCCAAAGGCCTGCCGATTCCAGATAAGTAATCATCACGAAAATACTGACTTCTCAATCTGTCACTTATATAACCAATGATTTGCATAATAATAGCTAACTAATACCTGTTAATAAGAAAATAAAGAAATGTTAATTATAAAATAGAGCAAAGATGAAATAAGAGTGTAGAATTAGTAACAGAAGATTGTTTATGTGAAATTAATATGGTAGTTTGTAGCAGTATCAGAATGAACTCATTAATAGAGATTAGCTTGTCTACAAAATAGCAGAGATTACTTCCAAAATAGTATTCTTGTTATCAAACAGAAGCATGACTAATAATCCCCCTATTTATTTCACCATTCATTTATAGATAATTAATCTACCTATAGTTATTAAAAGTCACTCGATTAAAAACTAAAAACACAATACCATATTAAGGCGGCAAGAGTGGGTGGGTGAATTTTCCAAGAAAGATAAAGGAAGGCTAAAATTAGTAAAATTACCTCCAGTGATCAAAGATGATATAGTGAAGTCACAGTTTGTTCCTGTCAAGGCGGTCACTCCAACGGTCTACTTTTTCTTCATGCTCTGCTTCATTATTAGAAAATCTTCTTTCTAACCTTTAATTCAACGCATATGGATCATAATTATAAGCCGTAATCATGGTTTTCACAAAATGTAAACTGAAGATCTCATGAGTTCACTTGTCAGATTGGTGAAATGAGCATAGTTTCTGGAGAATATAACAATGAGCCTTCGATTTTCAGTAGCTAAAGGACTCCGATACCCAGAAACAGCTTCTCTAAGGGATGAAGCCCTTTTAACCAGCGATGAATCGATGTAAAGACATCTGGTCATATTTAGAGATGGAAGTAGGAGAAATCCGAAGAAGAAGACGTTGATTAGCTGAACTGGGATGCCATGGTTAGAAAGCACGCACATGACTGATCGGGAGAGACAGGTGACCTAAAGAAGCCATAGGAAAGAAGATGGATTTAGAAAGGGAGAATTGATGATGTTTAATCATTAAATGTCAAAAATAAGTCATATTTTAAATAAATAAATAAACTTCTTTTAAAATAATTATCAAATTCATTTGGAATCCAACAAGACATCAAAAACACAACCCAAGTGTTTCAAATACCACATTCATTAATTATGATTTTAAATTAATCTTAAAATCGTAATTATCAAATTAAAAATATAAACTTAAAACCTGTTAATTATGTGCTCAAAAGTCCCATAATATCTCATATTCATTAAACGCTATAAAAAAAAAACTTCTAGTTTATAAACGTGACAATTTTCAAGGAATTGATATTGGAAATAAAATAAACAATATCTTACCAACATAGATAGAGAAACATCGATAAGATTTCCTAATAAAACCGTTAGTGAATGCGATTTTAAAATTAACCTTAAAATCGTAAATTGATGAATATAGTTTTAAGGTTAATTTTTAAAATCATAATTAATGAATGTTGTTTTCAAAACACATGAATGTCTAGTTGAATTGAAAATCTTTAGTTTGATGATTATTTTGAAAAATAAAATTATTTATGTATATTTATTTTAAATATGAATTATTTTGACATTTACTTCCATTTTGTGACTTATTAATTGTATTTGTATTAACTTTTAATTATACTTTAATTTTTCCTTTTTTTTGTTTTTTCGACATTAATAATGAGTAAATGTGAGGCTAGAAAAATTAATTTAACTGAAGGATAAAATGGTAATTGATTAATGCAGTTCTAGATCTCGGATAGTCAGCGAACTGGCGGATTGGAATGTCTCGTAAATCTGTCTCACGTCGAATTTCGTGGTCAGGGGCGGTCGAAATTTCGTTTTTCGAGGAAGTGAGTGGAGTCAGGACATAACATATGGAGTGGCCCCGAGGCGCCACGTGTCAGTATGGGAGAGTCGACAGTAATTTCAGGTGGGTACATGTTAAGTGGCGTCGTCTTGAATTGGAAATCTAAAGTGGTTGGATAAGAAGATAAGATTATGTCATAGCTTCTGATAGGAATTTAGTGTGGCATTGAGAGGACTTTTCTCTTTGTCGTCTTGGCCAAAATGGATTGGGAGAGGAAGAGAGGGGGGAAAAAAAGGCCGACCGGAAGGAGAGGAGGTGTGGGATTTTAGAGAGAGGTGCATTGCAGAATTCAGTGATCCCGGACGGCGACTCAGACAGAGGCGAAGCAGTTGCTGCCGCGGCAAGGACTACACATAGGTCTGGGTTTTTGGGAAGTTCCGTGGCTCCCGGAAAGGTGGGGTTTTCTCTGCTGCTTTGCTTTTGTTTAAAGGCCCAGTATATTGATGAGATTGTTGAGGCTGGATGGCGGGTTGTTTGATTAAAGTTGATTTAATTGAAAAAATCTTCACTAGAGTGTTTAAGGCCGATCCGTGTTTAATTCTGTTGATTCAGTCAAGTCTTCAAATCATTATGTATTTATACCATGAGTGATCTTGTGCTAAGTGTGATGTTGTGAAGCGGTTCAGTATGGGATTATCTATGCTTAAATAATAAATTTAAATTCTCCTTCTTATTAATTGTAAAAATAGAATAACATGATTTATGGGAACTAATTTTGTTAATATATGCATGAGTGATATATTAGCATGTGTTGAATGTTTGTTGTCTTAGTGCATTCTGACAGGTGGGGAGTAACCCCTAGTAGGGAAATTCCTTCTTGGCGATTCTTCATGCAAATCGTGGGGCTATTTTTCGAGATGCAGAAGGCGCGCGGGATCAGACATAAGAGGCGCAAAGTGAAATATTATGGCGTATATCTTATCATTTATAGAATCAGGTAAAGGCGATTTCAATATAAATTGTAGTCTGTCGGTGTAGCAAGTTCTTTTTGTATAAAATATATAGCGTAATTTGTATGGATATCTCGGGCCCTATCTGAGCCGTTTACATCTTCATGGGTCTCGTGGCCGTGAGGCAACGTAGATTCAGGGTTGTGGGGTGGTGAAGCGGACTTGCAGGTTTTGGGGTGTCACATAAAATATTTAGTTTGTGAATCAGCATTAATTTTTTTCTATTATAATTTTTTATTAGTAATTTTAGATGGGATGTCTGAACAACCCATTTCCTTCGTCAAAACCAAATTTGGCGACATACCAGTATCAAATCTTTCAACCCCAATTAATCCAAATTCCAAAATATTTAGATTCAAGACCTTGTCGTAAACAATAGTTTTTCAAAAATTAAAGTATTGTTCACATAAAAAAAAAAAAGATAAAAGTCTTTATTGAATTTATAAAATTAAAAACTCATTTTATGAGTTTGTCACGTTATTGAAAGATGAGGTCTCACAGAAGTATAAGAAATTGAGTGAAAACACACATTTGTCTGTGAATAAAAGCCAAGGGCATATTCGGGTTTTGAGTCCCGATTAATTTTGATTTTATTTTGTTTACTAAAAATAAAAACCTTAATTTTAGCATTTAAAAATCAAAACGATCAATTCTAAAAAGAATTAATTTTGTATTTAATCTATAAAATGGTCATAAGGGTTTGAATTCAATCTTATTCTTGGTAGCCACAATGGCCATAAGACTATTCAAATAGGTTGTTCCAAAGTTCATCCTCTGAATAACGGTTGTATCCTGGAGATAAAATTTCTAAGACAATTGTTTAAAAACACGCCTCAGTTTACCCAATACCTCAGTTTACCAATACTTCTCCACATTCTGCTGGGTTTCCTCATACATCTCCATATTCTGCTGCTGCTTCATCTGCTCGTTGACATCCCAGGTTCGCTGCTGTTTCTTCCTCCGGATTCAACTGTTGCTGCATTCCGCCGCTATCAGAAATATCAGACAAGGTTGCCGCAGACCTTATTGCAATTTGGCAAAGACAGAGAGAAAACGGTTCATCAACTTCATGAATGGTGTTTATTTGTTATCATTATTAATTTTTTTGAGAGTTCTATATCTGCACTTAAATATCTGTATTGGCACATTCTTAAATGGCAAAAATATCTTTCTTTCTTGTGAATTCCCGTCTTTTTCTTTTCGATATAAGCTACCTTGCGTATAGTTAAATTTTATAGTAGTAATAAATTTATATAATATAGTTAATTTTATAATTAATAAAATAATTTATATAATATACTTAAATTTATAATTTATAATATCTTAAGCTAATTTTAAATTTAAAAAAAAAATTAGAAGAATTACAAAAATGAATTAAGTTTAAAAATCAGGAATGTTGGTTATATGGAATATTCCATCAGAAATTACCATGATCATTTAGAGATTCGGAAAGTTTCTTTGCAGAAATCTGAAATCAGAAAATGTTCAAAATAATCCGGTTCAAAATCAGGAAAACTCTTACTACGTCCAGATTTCCAAAAATCCGGGAAGTAATTTTCACATTAATTTTTTATTTAATTTCAGTCAACGTATAAATAAATATTAATCTTGTTGAAAAATTAAAATTACGTAAATTTAAAAGTAATTAATTTAAAATGAAATTAGCATGAGATGAAGAAAGAAGAAAGAAATAGAAAAAATAGGTTTAAAGGTAAATTGTATTTTTCATACATGGGTATTTTAATGGGGTGTGTTGAGCTAAATAAATGAGGGTGTAAATAAATTCCAGCTAATTTTTGAGGAAAAATAAGCTAGCTAGTTTTTCTTTGTTTTTCTTGAGTTGCATTCAATTGTTGATGATCCATTGCCTGATATCATCATAGCCCCATAGGTAGGATCCTGCAAATTCAGTCAAGAAACTAATGTGTTCTCCCACTCTCTTCAACAGAACCCTCTTCTGTATCCCTCACCATATCTTGAACGCATATTTTCTTCTATTCTTTTGATAGACTGAACACAAGAACAGGAATTGGAGGAGCATTCTACCTGCAAATACCATCACATTTCGCGGGTATGAAATTGCAAATATGAGGAAAGGTAGTCGTGTTAATTTCATTGAAAATCTGGTTTTCCAAAGTTGTTTTCCTATTTCTACAATTGGACAAATGCAGTAATTGTTAATTCTCATCGAAAGCAATTTAATCTCCCCTTTCGGGATGTTAAGGTAGATTTGGATGTTAAGGGAGTAGATTTTGTTCTATACAACACCGTGAAGAGCCAGTTTCTCACATTAGCTTCCTGAAATGGTAAGAATTCTACTGGTCAGCCAAATTTTCCACTGTCACCAAATGTAAGGCAGGCCAACAAATTCTGTAGGAGTGTGATTGCACCCAATGTGGCTACAAGAGAATAGAGTTGATAACGCCTAAGAAGGGAACCGAAACTGGCACGATGGTGGTTGGTTTCCGCTTGGGTGTTGGATGGGAGGAGAAGAAAAAGACGGGGTGAGAGAGGATCAAACCGATTTTTTTTAAATTAAAATTTTTGTGGTCAATTAAATAACGGCTGGTGAGAAAAGAAAGAGACCCGTATAATTATTTTAATCTCTTTTAGGTGATCCCTAAACTTTGAATTATTTTCAATTAGACCCATGCGAGGACTATTTAAAGATGAATGTGAAAGTTGGGATTATGTACTACTTCTAATGTTTTAATGTTTGTTGTTTGTATAAGTAAAAAACTATTCCACTTACTTTAACATGGATTCTCGCTCTTCGATGGTGCTCAACTCTCACGTTGAAACTTGAAAAGCAAAGAAAATTTAGAGAGAAAACAAAGATAGATTTAAAATTTAATAAATTATTAATATATATTTATTAAATCTCATTTTATTTGTTTGAGTATGTATCTATTATATTAGAACTAAAGAATTTAAAATATGTATGTAGTAGAAGTTTCAACATTTAAATAGGTAGGATATAAGAAAGGAGTGGCCTCTGTGTCTGAGTCTTGAGCCAAGATGTTACTACATTGTAATAAATGTTTAGTTAAATGAAAAAGAAATTAAAATATGTAAAATTTTGAGAAATTTGATTATATTTTTATATTCTTTATATATTTTCTACCTTGAACCAAAACATGAAAAATAATTTTTTATAGACTCCGTTTGAGACTCTAAGAGTGTGTTTGGATCATAAGCAATAAGGAATGGAATGGAAACTAATTCAAAGGGGAATCAAATTCTACTTCTAAGTAGGATTTGGATTCCTAGATATTTGGTATTCGATTCATCCTATTTTTCTTCTCGATAACCATTTACCATTCTCCTTAAAAAACAAAAACATAAAATTACTACTTTATTTGCCTCTACAATTCAATTCATAATTTAAAGCATTTTATGAAAGTTAAATTGAAAATTCAAAAATTCATCTTTCATGTGTTTTGAATTTTTTTTATTTAACCTTTTTTGTGAGAAAATGCGTTAATATTTTATTTTATCATTAAATTAATAATCTTGAGAAAACATTTTTATAACTGTTATAAACTTAAAGATACATTAGAGACCTAAACCCTCATGGGGGTCACTAAGCTACAGAAATGGGCGGAGAGCGAGAGCGCCCCATTAAGCAGAGTCCCTTTTCATGACGGGGTTCATGCCTACTGGCAAGAGTTAAAAGGCGCCGGACTCGGCGAACAAGACTAAGGAGTGGGACCCAAGAGGCTCTGGTCTCATACAAAGGCTAACTACTGTGTTTCGTGGGAGCCTTGACGACAGCATGCCAGTCCCAACCTGCTTTCTTTCGCCTCCACAGAACAACCCATGCGCAAAGGGACTCTTATAAAGAATGAAAGACTCACTGCCTTTTCTATAGCTTAAGTTTCGGCTGGTAGGAGAGTGCTCCCCATTACAAAAGGAGTCCCTTTGCGCATGGGTTCGAGCCTTCAGCCTCGAGGCGAAAGAAAAGGCCGCTGGGACTCGGCGAACAATACCAAGGGCTTGGCCCCACCATGGTACACCCAGGTCACGGCGCCGTGGACCTACACAAAGGCTGCAACACACTACCTCATAGCAAACATAGGTGATATGCTTTGGCTTTGAGTGCGGAATGCCACTACCAAACCCAGCCAGTAGCCTCACGAGAGCAGAGTTCCCCATTGCTATAAGAGGTCCCTTTGCGCATGGAGCCAGCCTTCTCAATACTGGCACAAAGAAAGGCCGCTGGGACCAAGTAAACAAGACTCATGAGGTGGCTCACCGAAGGTACCCCGATGTGGTCACAAGGGTGGACCCTAATAAATAAAATAACAATATATGGGGTTAGGGTAAAATCATCGTAAACATTTATCAAAATACATTTATAAACTGGATGACCTTTACTTTATCATGAAACTCATATATATATGCAAATACATATGTATTCTTTTACACATTTTTTTAAACTTACACGCTTCTTAACATATTTATATATATAATTTAATATAAATATATATGTTGATAAGATAAATATTGTAGAGATTAAAATTTTCATTTACATCAAAATCATTTAGGCAATATAAACATTTTACATTAAACTTCTTCATTTTAACATCAAAATCATTCACTTTTTAAAACTCAATTTGTAAAATGCAAACATCATTTTTACATTCTCACAGTTCACCAATCCCGCTGTTTCCGCTTGGAGTTCTATTCCCGGTCCGATATCTTTTCACCTTTTTTCAAGAAAACCACAACTACATTTTCATCCATACTCCATCTCCTGGTCCCCACCATATACACCATTCCTATATCTCTATTCCTCTTAGGAATCTATTTTATTTAGGAATTGAATCAATCCCCGACTATCCTAACTAGTTATAGCATTTTCATGCTAACTACTAATTTAATCGAATACACTAGTGGCTGCCAGATACTCTTTTTTTTTTTTTTTTTTCCAGTGGTCTTAAATCTCTATATTTGACATTATCTCTTTATACTATTTTAAAGCATGCTACTAAGTGTTTTCCCAAATCGACCACTCAAATCGGAAAGACTGGAAACTCGAGCTATATTTTTTCCCTTAAACAACCGCCAATCTATATTCAAAACTAACCAGAACGCGCACACACGCCACTCGCTTACTTTCGGTTAATTTCAAGCTTGCCACTTATAATCAGAATTTGACGATGCCTATTTCTATATGGGGTTCAATTCTCCTGAAGTCTATTTTAACTAGAAACTTGAATCACTCAAATCGAATCAGAAATGAGCAAGTTATGGTCAAAATACAAAATCGTCGAACAGAAAACAGAGCATTTCGCACTTATTACGTCCCTTGAATTTTTTTCCGCATTTGCTTCTTGCATACTTTTGCTACCAATTAACATCATACAACTTCTATAATTCAGATATACCTCAAGAATTTACATGGAATTCATCTAAAACAACTCCACAACACTTGAAATGAGTGCTATGGAACTCCTAAACCTCAAAAACCCTAGGTGAAAATCCAAGAACTCAACCTGTGTCCACCAATTCTTTTTAAACATCATATAATTTCGCACGATTCCATGCTTATTTTCCTCCCAATTAAGTTTTACTCTCATAACCCCAACACCAAGAGTTTATGTGCTCTTTGCACAACCTAGACTAAAGGGAAGAGAGAAACAAATCTTCATCCAAACCTTAGGATTCATATCATCAAAATCCAAACGTAAAGGATTCCATATACCCGATTTTCAATTATTCCTCCTTCTTCCTCTTCCTCTCTTCCTCTTCCTTCTCCCTCCTTCTTCTTCTAAAAACCGTGAAGCCCTAAAAATTGAGATGAGACCAAAAATGAGTTTTGGCTTTGTCTCATGTCCTTTTAGCCAAAAATTTTCCTTAATTGCACTTAAGTCCACAAGCATTCAATATTGCACATTAACTCTTGATATTTATAGTGATGTGGCCCATCTCACTATGCCTTACATATCCTTTTATATAATTATTGTACTGTTCCTCTTTTATTACTACATTCAAGTTTTCTAAATTATCATTTACATCAGTCTCCAAAATATTACAATGTAACATTTAATACTCATATACGCCCCTACCGTATCATGTACTGTACACTCTCTCGTGACACATATAAAATCTCTCCCACTCTTAGAATATTTCGCCCTCGAAATGAATAGACTAACTCCAAAAGAGTGAAAGGAAAATACCTCATTCGTAAAATAATTGAGGTAATTGACAGATCCAGCCTCCGCCTCCCAAGTAGCTTTCTCTACTGTATGACTCCTCCACAATACTTCACTGGGCAGAATAGTCTTGTTTGTTGCATCCTGCTCTAATTTCGCCGAGAGGATTCAAGACCGGTTCCTCTTCTCATAGTCAAATCTTTCTCAGATTTCCACTCGGTCGTCTCACAATACATGTGAAGGGTCTCGGTATGCATTTGCGGAGCATAGAAACATGGAAAAACATCGTGAATGCGACGAGGTCGATGGCAACCTTAATCGATATGCCACCTCCAATCCTCTCAACAACTCAGATATTCAATATACCGTGGACTTTAGCTTCACGTTTCCCAAATCTTATATCACGCCCTTCCATAAAACTCAAAATACCATGTCCCCACCTCGAACTCCCAGTCCCGACGGCGATTGTCCGCATAACTTTTCTCTCGCTTGGCCTTGTGCAATTTTCAAATTATCCCTTATAACTTTGACCTTTATCACAAGTCACTGGATACCCTCTCTCAGACTCACTAATTCCTCGCCTGCCTCGTCCCAATGTAGACTGAGTCTCGACATTTCCGTCCATAGAAGAGCCTCCTCATAAGGGGCCATACCTAATACTCGGTTCCGATAACTATTATTGCATGCAACCCATCGTGGGTAGATGGTGTCCCGCCTCCCTTTAAAACCCATAACACATGCTCCAAGCATATCCTAGTCTGTGATAGTCCTTCAGACGCCATCCGCCTGCGGGATGAAGGTGTGTCCTATCAATGCGCATGCCAAGGGCATTCTGAATCAAGGAAACCGTGAGGTAAACCTGACCGCTTAAAACAATGGAAATCGGGCGCATCATGCACCCTCGATAATCTTCAACGATAATCAGCCAACTTATCCAACGAATCACCATTATTCCCGATAGGTAGGAAATGGGCTGATTTCGCCGCCTATCTACAATCACCCATATCGATCATGGCCACTCCCGCAACGCGTGGAAGTCCTACCACAGTAATCCATAGTGATCTCCCATTTCCACCGAGGATCTGGGAGGACCCATTAGTCCCACAGCTTCGATGTCTCTAGCTTTCACTGGCCGATGTGAGACATCCGAGATTAATCCCGCAATATCCCTCACCCTACCAAGAGTGTTCCTTTAGGGTGATAGATACATCTCATAAGCCCCATGCACAAGATGTTTTTGAGGAATGGGCTTCCTCCATAATCTCTCCTCATCACCTAAGAATCCATATACAACCTTCATCCCATGACTACTGCAAGCATCCTCTCTCTCAATGACAAATCCCCTCATTGCCCGCGTGACTTCACCTCTCAACTTCACTATCCAGATCTCGAACTGAAGCTCTCAACTCTGCCTATCAACATGTGACGTACATGAAATGTGGCTAACAAAGGTTCTAATATGTCGCTCCAGCCTCACACCCATGACCTCAATTCTATGAGTCGAGGAAGATGCACACCCTCGCGCGATACAGAACCCACATTAGGTCCATTCAGGCACCAGCGAGTTCACCACAAAGCCTGATGAGAGCTCAACCCACAAAGGGACTCTATAGCAATGGCCTGAGCTCACTGAGCGAAAAGGGTGCCGCTTGAGACCTCGGGCGAACAAGACGGCGAGTGGCTCACCGGGCAGACTCGAAAACAACAAGTGAAGGGTGTGGACCCCACATACATTTTTATAAAACTATTATATAAAAACTAAGAATATATTTAATAATTGTTCTAACAACATAAAATACTTTGAAATTTATTTATATAAAATAATTTTTTAATTTCTAATATTTTATTTTTAATCATATGCGTATAATTATTATTTTTTAAATACTTTAAAATGAAAACAATGGAAAATTAAAATATTTTATTGATGAATGACTTAAAAAAAACTCTAAAAGTTTTAGGTATTATTACTAATTTATTTCTTTTCATTCCAATTGATAATATTGGCCAAACAATAAAATGAAAATAAACAATAATTCTCATGCAAGATTCCTACACTAATCCAAATATTAAGAATGAAATCAAATTATTTGATTCAATTTTCGGTAAATAAGAATGAAAAGGATTTTTCATTTTCATTCCTCGTCTTTTTACCAAACACACCTTGAAAGTACTAAAATGAAATAAAATGAAAAGTAGTAAGAATTAAATATGAAGAAAATAAAAAAATAAAAAGCTTAAACTTAATAAATTAATTCTATATATTTTATTCAAATTCATTTCATTTTAAATATGTAAAATTTTGATTATATTTAATTTTCTTTTTATATTTTTCACACATAAAACCAAATATAAGTAAATTATTTTCTTTAATATTTTTTTTCTTTCCTTAATACTTTTCGAGTTTCAAACCAAGCCTGCTTTTAAAACATCAAAAGACTTTTTCTTATTAAACTTTTTATTACTAAATAATCCATATAATAAATCAAAATTATAAACATCTACTTTAATTGATTAAGAATAAATTCTCTTAAAATTAGATATTTTTTTAATCTTAGTTATCTCATTTAGGTCCAGCACCTTGAATCCAAGGCAATATTCAAACTCTCAATTCCATGGTTTTTTTTCTGGGCATATCTTATTTAGCTATAGGTGCCTTCTTTTTTATAAAAGAAAAGATTTTTTTTTGGGTAATTATGTTTTAGGTTAGTTCTAGCTCTTTATTTAATAAGAGTCTAGATAACACCTCTATTTAAAACCCTAAACCCACATAAAAGCATCAAAAATTAAAGATAAGGCCATAAAAGTGATAATACCTAAACTACCCTTAATGTGGTGAAAATAGGAAACTTCAACACCGGATCCATTTGCCCTTTCCAACCCATTTGCTGCCCTAGGCTTCTAAGGAATCATAGATTTCTTAAAAAAAAAAAACAGTATTTAAAGAGGAAAAAATGATTTCTTAATCTCAATGCTTTACTTCAAGCCCTAAAGTTCGGGCGAACCCTTATCCGTAGTGCCAGCCACCGTATTATTCGACGGACAACGACATCGTGACGTAATCTAGCTCATAGTCTTCATCTCAGGTCAATGGTCTTTTGGTTTCACATATTGTATCTACCTTAAATGTTTGTAAAATGCAAAGGGATTGAGATTGATTTTCTTGTAAATTCCTTAATTTATGAAATGCCAAACTCCATGTACTCCCTGTGTGTTCTAGAAAAATCTGCTTCATTGTTTTTTTTTTTTTTTTTTTTTGTAAATTCCTTAAATTTTTGTTTATGGGTTTTGTTAAAACTGAGATTTTGCTACATAATATTACTGCAAAGGGGAGTGGGGGAGTGGAGGTGGAGGCAATTTTTGTTTGAATATTTATGATTATTACAAAATTGTTAAAGTAGAGAAATAAAATGAAATAATTCCACAATAGATGAGCAGAAAAACATGTCTCCTGTTACTTCATCTTCAAGTGACCAATTACAAAAAATAAAAGAGAAAAAATTTGTGCTAGCTAAATTTTCATTGTGTTGCTACAAATATGTGAGACTAAAAAAAAAGTCTTATGTCCCTTTTAATCTTAATCAGAAAAATGAGGAACAAATTAGAAAGAACTCAATAATATTTTTCTAAGTGAATCTTTGCGAAAGAAAGGGGTTAAATCCAAGTTTGTATGATGGGTGAAATGGGTACTGTTAAAATGGTGTGAAAATATCCTCTCCTTTTGTGTTTTGTGAAAACATAGATTTGTATTTTTTTTTTTTTTTTTTTGCTTTTTGTCCTTTTTAAACTGTGACCCTTTATTTTATCGCCCATTTTAAAGATATTTATTATAAAAATTAAATTAAAGAAACCAACGGCTATATTCATATCGTATTCTATTATAATAACCGCAATAAAATGGTGAAATTGAAGAAAAAAAATCATAATTTTCATGCAAACAATGAAAGGGAAATTATTAAGTGGGCCTAGGCCCAATTACATTCATGGGCCTTATACCATTTTTCTACCAGTAATTTTGGTCAATGACGAGAGGGTGTTGGACATTTTTTGTCTTAGTGCTAACAAATTTCTTAATCACACATTTTGTACACCTTTAGATCCTTCGCTAGCAATGATGTCTGCTTGTTCCCAATCTTTTTCAAGAGAAAATAAAAGAAGTACTAATAATTGTGTAGTGAATTAGTGAAATGAATATTTACTCGATGGCCATGGCTCCGTTCGATGCAACGCTCGATCCAGAGGTCGGGTGGTGCCACAAAATGATGGAGATACGTAGGCCTGGCAGGACTCGACCGCGTAAATTTAGTTCAAATGGGGTATAAATTGACAAACTTGGAACTCTAGTCTAATGATATACAATCTTTCAAATTCACAGGGCAAAATTACGTTGGCTCGAAATCCACCTGACCACGAGAAGCGTATAAGCTAAACCAATACTAGTCGTTGGGATCTTGATCTTTGTGTCCCGATGATAACTATACATGGATGCCATTAGTGTTAGGGCTTTTGCCAGAGGCAAAGACCAATGGCGGAGCCACTATAGGCTCAGCCATATGCCCCCACTCAAATTTTTTATCCTAACATTTTTTATATATGGTTTCCCCTTTCCTATTTATGGTGTGCCATTGAATTGCTTTATCCATTATGGTGTAATATTGAAATTATCCGTACAAATTTATCCAACGTTTTAACCCTGAAAGATAGTGAAAAGAAAAATAATTAAGGAAAATGATTTTATCATATTTAATTTCACTGTAAAAAATATAAAAGAAAATTAAATATAATCAAGATTCCTCAAAATTTTAGTATTTTAAAGTACTAGTGCTTATTTGATAGAGAAAAACTAATAAAATCAGGTCAATAATAATTATATATAAAATTAATTTATTAAGTTTAACCAAATTAAGTTACCATTATATCGTTAATACAAACCTATATATACCAATTGTAACTCAAAAAAAAAAAATTTATATATATATGTGTGTGTGTGTGTGTGTGTGTGTATCAATTGTAACTCAAAAAAAAACTTCAATTTATAACCCTTTGTCATTTGCGGCCCACCAATCATTTTTCCATATCTTCTATAGTGTTTTGATTACTTAAGAGTAAGAAAATCTAATTTAAAAGCTAAGGGAAACCCAACGAAAAGAAAAACTTAACTTACTATTTGGATTTATCTATTTAAATATTATTAAAATGTTATATGAATAAATGATAAATCTATATTTTATTCAATTTTTAAAATTTATTATTGATAATAATTGTTCATATTCAAATTTAACTTTCTTATTGAATAACAAAATTTGTTGTTAAAGCTTGGTATTAAGCTTATATTCTTAGAATCTTAGTTAATATAATATAAATAATATAATCGAGTAATGCTTTTCAACCTGAATCAGCTTCTGAGCGCTGGGTCGCTGGCCGACCCATTGTTTTATGGCCGGATGCGGGCTCTGGATTGTCTGGCTGGCGAGGATCACAGACTGGCTGACCACAGTTCCCGACATGAAGTACTTCTCCGCAAAAACCGAGAAAAAGTGGGCCTGAGCGAGGGCTTCGGGCCTGCAGCCGATCCAATGCCAGCTTCGATTCTTCCTTGAGAGAAAAGAGAATGTTGATTGCTTTAGTATCAAGCCAGTTAAGGCATCCCTTCACCAATGGGGTGGTCTTGCATTTATAGTGTATATTATTCCCAATTTGAGGGTAGTAAGGATTCTTTCATCGATGGATATTTAGTCACTTTTATCTGGATTAGAAAGAGATATTGAAGGAGTAGTTTATCGAGAATTATCCTCCTTCCTTATCGTGAGATCGTGCTTGGATGAAAGATAATATATTATTGAATATTATCCCTGCTTTTCCTTAATGAGATTTAATTAAAGATTTAGTTAGGATTCACAGTGGATAATAAGTTATAGGATTATTCTACTTTCCTTAATGATTTAAATCAACTGACTCATATGATACGGGCTTTCACTATCCATAACCAGCTCAATGTTAACAGTTCTCTCGGGCTTTCTCAATGGGAAGCCGGGCCTGGGTGCTTCATCTGGTGCGCTTCTTCTTTGGGCTTGGCGAGTGGGCCTACGAGCCCATTTTTCAAACCCTATCAATAATATTTTTAAATATGTTATGATAAATATTATGATTAATGAATATGTTGAAATATGTTTTTCATTAAATTTTGTATTTATCACATTTTATGTTTTTATAATTCTAAATTACACCCCCCAAACAAAAATGTTGGCTTCACCGCTTGCCAAGACCCTCACTCCCTGAAGTGTGACCCATACTAAACTATGTTTTTGTATTCATTAAATTTCTTTACTTGAGCTCTTTTCTGACCTATACAGGCGAGAGGGAGCAAATGCCCCCAAATTTCTAAGAATATAAGCTTAATACCAAGCTTTAAGGATCAGTCAAAAACTCCCATTATCATATTGATGATCCCCCAAATCCTTGAAAATGGAAAAATTTCACCTCCAGAAGTAGATTGATATTGAGGTGAAATGGGAAGTACATATGAGAAAAACCTTTCAAGAACCATAAGAATAATTTCTATAGATGTGGCATGAAAGGGCATTGGTCACGTACCTATCGTACGCCCAAACATTCGTCACTTTTAGCAAGCATAATCGCCGTCAAATGAAACTAGATTTCATATCAATGATACGTTATATTCTAGAAAATCTACAAAGAATTTGCTCAACTTTAAAGATATCCACATAAATGGATATCACATTGAAACCATGAATGAAGGTAATATATAATGTCTTTATATGACCTCTATTGTTTATGGCAAGAAACTTATAATGTGAAAAATCTCAGCCTTCTCCTAGTATTATATCATACAAATATAAAGCTCATCAAGTCATATATGCTGAGTTGTAGAAGTTCAACGACTCCAAAGAGTTTTATTTTGGCATGACAAAAGAATACCATGAATCTTCAATGATGCGGACAATCATGAAACACTCACATAGACATCCACTAAAAAACCAAAAGATTCTTTTTCCCAATGAATACCCATGTGGTACTTGCTCACAAGGTAAATTAATAGTCAGACCATCTTTTAACAAAGTCACATTTGAGTCACCGATTTTCTTAGAAAGAATACATGGGGATATATGTTGACCTATTCATCCATCATGTGGATATTTCCGTTATTTCATTGTCTTAATAGATGCCTTTACAAGGTTGTCACCTGTTTGTCTCCTTTTCTCTACGAATGCTGCTCTCATAGCTCCTCGCACAAATAATCAAATTAAGAGCTCCATTCCCTAACTATAAAATCAAGACAATAAGACTGGTTAATGCCAGTGAATTCACCTCTCAAACATTTACTGACTACTGCATGTCAATTGAAATAAAATGTCACATCCCGCAAATACTACACCCAAATGGTTTAGTAGAGTCCCCAATCAAAATCTTAATTAATAGTTCATTATTACTAACGAAACAAAATTATGAACTTTTATCCGGTGACATGCCATATGCCAGCGTTTTACTTGTATTCGACCAACAACTCACCAAGAATACTCCATCACAACTCAGACTTCAGACAACGATGAAATTTTCTTTCTCATTTATGAATATTCGCTGTAATATATGTACCAATAGCACCTAAGTACAACGCATTAAAAAGACTGCAAAAGACTTAGAATTTATGTAGATTTTGATTCGTCCATCATAAGATATCTTAAACCCTTAATAAGAGATGTTTTTACAACTCACTTTGTTGATTGTCTATTTAATGAGAGTGTATTCGCACCATTAGGTGGGAAAATTTGGTTCTAAAAGAATGACGAGAAATTACTTGGAATGCATCTACAATGTCTCATTTGTGATCCTCAGATAAATCAATATGAACTGAAGTTCAGTGATCGCTTCATTTGCAAAATCTTGCAAATCAATTATCAAATGGTTTTATGGATACAAAGAAAGTGACAAAGTCACATATCCCGGCTGCGAATGCTCCAACACGAATTGATATCCTTGAAGGACAATTAGCAAATGAGTCTAAAATAAGCCTAAAGCATGGGAAACCTATTGGCTCAAAAGATATAACTCCCCAAAAGAGGAGAACACAAAGGACACAGACACCCTAAAGATAAGACACGATAAAACAAGGTCTCGTAGAGCAAGATACGATAAACATGTTCTCAAGATGATACATGAATAAGAGGCCTCAGAAAGATATATCAACACAGGACTGGTAAAACCTGCTTGGCCGACGACACGAAACCCGCTTGACACGGTCGAAAAATTCAGACTGTAAAAAAATTGAAATAAAATCGGGTGAGGTAACCTGAAAAATCGCCGATTTTTGCCAATTTTTTCTACGATCGCAACACCTCGCCTCGGGAGCGCGGTCGGGGAGATAAAATCGACGACGACGCTATAAATTGAAAAATCGCGATAAATCAGCGATTTTTTGGCAATTTTCAGAAAAATCGCGGCCGATGCTAACCTCGCATTATTTCTTGTTTGATCCAACGTGCTTCCAGATTTTGTCCGCTTTTGAAGAACTAAATCCGCTATATTTTTTATCCAATGTTGATTTTAAATCAAGCTGATCTAACGGTCTAGAACATTCTAACGGATATATGATGATCCAACTAATGACGGAACCAAAATCAAATCCAACTAAGTAGAAAAATAAAACGCCAACGGTTTTTTGACAATCCAATGGCTATTTTGACTCCAAAAAATTCTATAAATACCTCTAAAATCATACACTTTCATTACAAACTCATCCATCCACATCTAAGCTCCATTTCACTCTCAAATAATTTTTTTTTTGTTCTTTATCCTAATTTTTTGGAAGATCTTTGTGAATTAAGGCATGTTTCTTTGTCTATTAATTTGTTTTTTATGCATATTTTATTTGTTTTATTTTGGTGTTGGAAAAAGTTTATAATATATATTTTTATACTATAGTTTTATTTAGTTTTATAATTTGGACAATACTATTGTTTAATTTTAGCTAATTAATTATATTAGTTATTTAGTTAATAGTTATTTTAGTTATATAATGTTTCAAACTTAGTTATTTATTATAATCTTGTTTTAGTTATATAATGTTTGAAACATTTTTATACTATAATCTATATTTTTATACTATAGTTTTATTTTAGTTTTATAATTTGATAATACTATTTTTAGTTAATTAATTATATTATTTATTTAGTTAATAGTTATTTTAGTTATATAATGTTTCAAACTTAGTTATTTACTATAATCTTATTTTAGTTATATAATGTTTGAAACATTTTTATACTATAATCTATATTTTTATACTATAGTTTTATTTTAGTTTTATAATTTGATAATACTATTTTTAGTTAATTAATTATATTAGTTATTTAGTTAATAGTTATTTTAGTTATATAATGTTTCAAACTTAGTTATTTACTATCAATCAATATTATTGCAACACTATGTCTTTGTATGAATATTGCTCTATCAAGATGGATCCCTTCACAACAATGCAATGGAGCCACATCGGTCTTCATTTCGTTTTAAATGACTATTGCGATGTGACTCGATAAATTATAATGAATATCTTCTTCAACAAGTGTATATTTGCTTATTTATGTATTTTTTATAGTTCAAGTATTTCCATGAATTTTAAAGTATTTTTGTTAATTTTTGCATTACCAATATTTTTGTCAAAATATTCACCGATATTTTCCGGAGGCCATAAAATCCAAGTAATCGATATATCCGAAATTCACTGACATATTTTAAGTTCCTTGGTCGTGAGATTGCAGCTTAGTACAGGAAATTTTTGAATTATGGATGTGGCGAAGCATACCTCAATCGTAGAGAAATTTGATATTAGTACCTATTTTGGATAGACTTTGATATAATTTTTTTTTTTTTTTTGAACTAGAAAAGTTAATTTATATTGAGACTCTTTATTAATTGGCAATGTAACACTTTGTGGAGATATTTACATATTAGGGTTGTATAGTTTGCTTTCTTTTTCTCCTAATGTTAATACTATTAGTAACACCAAGTGTTTGAAATCAATGAAAGTCTTCTATTCCTGCACAAACACTAGTCACATTTCCAACAGAGAGTAATATCTACTTCAGGATGATACTGGGTACAAGCCATACAGAGAAATTGCGGTTCAAAGAACACCCGCTTATTCCTGTGTCAATTGCTTCCGCTTCAATCTCCAGTCCTGTTGTTGACTAGCATCCAATAGCCACTGCTGATGATGAACCAATTGAGAATGTAGATCCAGTAGCCCCAATTGTAGTCATGATATACCTTTAAGGAGGTTAGAGAGGGCGCGTAGGCTCATAATTTCATATGACTACTTTGTCTACTTGTAGGAGCATGAGGATGATGTGGGTGACGTATCATGTGACGCCCCAAATCCGGGGTGTCCGTTGACTACCCGTCAACCCGTGTACCCATACGCCTCGTATCACGACACATACATGAGTAAAACTACCACTCGGGGCCCCCGTGATCAATACTATCAAACATATACCCAACTATATTCCAATAGTCCAGCAGTTATTTCATTACTCTTAATACAAATACATTGAACCTTGGATTCTAAATACATACATCTGAAAAGACATCAAAAATACAACCCGGCCAGTAATCGGTCTCTAAAATGAGCCGTCTTTCGACGCTCCCGTACCGGAACACTTCACGCAGGAGCTATCACCAAGCAGGGAATCACCTCGCCATACACTCCTCACCTGCCAGTATACATGCAATGATCTGATGAAATATCAGTGACTGAGTAAGACAATCCCACTTTGAATGTCTACATGCCTATCTTCACATGTCTGTTCTTCACACCGACTCGACACTCGCTCTGCCATGCATGAGAAAAGACCATTTTCAAAACAAAACTTGGCTGTTCTCGAAAATAAACCACGAGATCCTAGTAAATATGACTACCTCCGAGGCTAATGTGTCGAGAACTTCCCAGAATACTCATGGTTCCCATCCGAAATGATCCGTCGACCGATCCCAACCCCATTCTCCCTAATATCATCTTGCGGAAATTCTCAACCATGTTCGCTTCATAAAATTCATGTCATGCACTCACACTTAATTTGCGCGACGCCATACGAAATGCATTATGCCATTTCAATCATTTTTATACCAATATATCAAATATGCATATATTTCTCAAATTTAGGAATCACACCACATGTAATTTAACAATATCAATCGTCACCCAAATTAAATTTCACTAGAAAGAAATCCACAATCTCATCTCCAATGAAAGCCTACACACACAATTATATTCCATAATTGTGACATCATGTTAACACCTCAAGAAATAACCTATTAATTTCTTTGATCAACCAAATCCCCAAAGTAGCTTACTTCCGAGTAATTCGTTAATATCATCTCCACTGGTCATACAAACACAATTATATTTTATATATAATTATGTCTTTGTGTTAACACATTAGAATCATGTATTAACCTATCTAATTCCACACAACTCAATCCACACCAAAATTAGCCTACATGCAAAGCAATTAACAAACACGAACAATCTAATTTGAATTACCCATCCAAGCACATTTTCTCACAAAATATTTCAGAATACTATTCATGATGAACAAAGGAAAACCCTGCCACCTGCTCACTACCAATCACCCAACACGGCCTCCACTTTACGAACCCAAATCCACAATGCAACCCGGCCTCATACACACCAAAAACATGAATTATCGTATAATCATCACCCAAGATGACTAAAATAGTCCGTGACTCAGCACTAAACCGTCAACCTGGCCCAAAAATTCAAGTGGGGAACAAACTCTGGGATCGATCAAACAACGCACTCACGGCCTCAAACCAACACAAAGATCACAAAACACTTAAACAGTGCCAGAATCCCAAGAGATAAAACCCCTACCTCACGTAGTTTGTCGAAACTCCAAGAAACCTGGGCGGTCCACGCCAGCGTCTCCTTGCCGCTGTAGAGCAACTCTTCCTTCGCTTCTCCGCTTAATCCGCCACCAATGGATTACGATCTGTATAGGCTGCACACTCTCTAAAAATAAAACCTAACTCTCTACATCACTTCCCTCCTCCTTCACGTTTTCGGGGCTTCTTTGAAATAAAGGGAGTAAGCATGATCACTATTCCCTATTTCGTCCTTATTATCATTGGGCACCTAAAATCGCCATATACGTCCCTTCCTCTTCGATTCGACATCGCACAATCCGCCGTCCGTTTATCATCTCTTAATTCACGTGACACACACACGAGTACATGTTATATGCGACTTTAATACATCAAACGCCGCTTTACTAAGACCGATACTCTGTGATCTCAAACATGCAAATTCGACCGGGTTCGAAATTCGACGAGTTCGACGCAGCAACATTTCAAGTGAGATCGATTCCAACTAAGTCCGTTTCATCATCTGAGATCTAGAAAAATTTTGGATTTTTACCGAAATTACGATTTTGCCCCTTTTTAGAAAATTGGATTTTCTCGAGGTTTCACATATCAGATATAATTACCTACAAAGAAGCCATTGCTAGTCCTCAATCCAACTTCTAAATCGATGCAATGAAAAATGAGATGACCTCCATGTAACAAAATAAAGTGTGGAGCTTGGTAGATTTTCCAGATAACTGGAGACCTACTAGGTGCAAATGGGTGTTCAAGACCAAGCACGATGCCAAGGAACATGTAGAGAGATATAAAGCAAGATTAGTGGCTAAGGGTTATAATTAACGAGAAGGTATTGATATTAAGGAAACCTTCTCTCCCATGTCCACTAAAGACTCTTTTTAATGATTACTATGACTATAGTACTATTTTGATTCGAGTTGCATCAAATGGATGTGAGGATAACTTTCTTGAATGGAGACTTAGTTAAGGATGTTTATATGTCTCAACCTATTGGCTTTGAAGAAGTTGGTAAGAAACACATGGTTTGTAAACTCCATAAATTCATTTATGGTTTAAAGTAGACTTTTAGGCAGTGACATCTCAAGTTTGATGAAGTTGTTACCGCCAATGGTTTTAAGGAGAACATCTTAGATCAATGCATATATATGAAGGTCAGTGGGAGCAAATACATATTCTTAGTTTTATATGTTGATGATATTTTTCTCGCAGCCAATGATACTAACCTGTCGATTAAGACAAAGCAAATATTGTTTAGCCATTTTTGATATGAAGGATTTTGGGGAAGCATCTTATGTCTTGGGCATACCTGGATACTACGATGTAATCTAGTGGCATTATGAGATTGTTCAACAAACGTGAGAATAAATCATTACTATGAAAATGTTCAATATGCAATCATGTTCTTCGTAAGACACTAGCTGTAAAGGTGACGATTTTCAAAGGCCAATGTCCCTGCATCGATATTGAGAGATCGTGTGAGCAATCCCTTATTCTTCGGGCCATGGCGCCTTGATATGCCTGGCATGCACATGTCCCGATATTGTTTTTGTCATTTCAAGGTGTCGGGTGTACTTGAGTGATCCCGATCAAAGCCACCAGAAAGCTAAGAAAGTTTCGAGGTATCTTTAGGGAAACCAAGGATATCATGCTGACATATCGCATATCGGGCACTCGTGTAAGACCGAGAAAATTCCAATTTTCAAAATGGCAAAATCGTAATTTCTGGCCAAACCCAAATTTTTCTAGATCTCTGATGACGAAATGGATTTCACCGTTGGAACCATCTCGCAAATCTAGCAACCACGCCGAATTTCACGAATTCAGACACCTAATTTGCACGCTTTTCGAGGCACCTAGTATCGGCACGTAAAATGACACGCGACGACAAAAGTCAACGACATAACACGACTAGCGGACACATGTCGCATGAGCAGAGAGACGATGGAAACGGATCTACCAGATCGCGCCATTACGCCAAAAAATCCAAGAGAAATGACATGGATGGCATTTTTGAATTCTTAATGATAATGAGACAAAATCCAAATAAATGATCATCTCCTACCTAGCTTGTTCCAAAAGAAAACGTATGAAGAGGGGGAAACATTTACTGAAGGAGTTTTTATTCTAAAGGAGAGAGCGAGCGACTTTTCTAAGATCTCTGCATCGGATCATTTGATTTCTTCGAGCCAAGAAGTTGTTTCGTTTCTACGCAGCTGAAGCTCACAGACGGCTTTAAGGAGTTTCGACAAACCCATGAGGCAGGGCTTTATCCTACTTGAGTTACACTTACGGCGCTTTGTTAACCGATCGAGCCGACTGAGGTCGGCGCCGCTTTGACTGCCCCAAAACTCGACCTCAATCATTGGATTGAGCTCTTTTCGATACCCACCGACTCGTTTGGTTGCTTCAGGTTGTGATTTATAATAAATCACAAGCCATGTGCATGGAAATAAATGGCCATTGATTTCGTGTTCACAAAGTAAACCGATGTTTGGTGATTTCGCCAGGAACAAGTAACTGAGGGTTTCACCGTTTCACGTGAAGAGTGTCTACAAAATATTTTCATGAGAAAATGCTTAATAGCAATTCAAATTGAATTGTTCGTGTTTGTTAATTAGCCAATGTGAGCTAATTCTTGTGTAATGGATTGAGAATTAATACATGTTGTTAGATTTAATTTATGTTAATACATGTAATACGATGTATTTCCGTGACGTTGTTATATAAATCAGGTTGGAATGGCATAATGCATTTCATATGCACCTCTGGTAACCTAGAAATTAAAAAGGGTGCACGGTACGAAAGAAAATAAAACGAACATTGGCCATGTTTTAATTTCACAGATTTATTTTCCCGAGAATCTTGTCGAGATGGTCCTACACCACATCTGAGGAGCCCATGTACTTGCTTTTGAAGGTTCTCCAACACATTCGGGCCGAGGGTAACTCCCATTTTTACCAAAAATTCAGAAAGGCATTTTCGAGAACAACAAGTTTTGTTAAATGACAAGTTGCATACGCTTTTGAAAAAGAGGCATGGAGGAAACATGGCGACTGTATTAATGGGTCAAGTCATTTGCATTCAAGTAGATCACGAATTTACTGTTACATTGGGATCATCGTGATATGCACTTAAAGCGGAGAACCCATTTATGATTCCACCATCGAGATAAACACCCCGCCGATGTGAATATTATTTCGTGCACATGCAGCTGCTTCGGCGACTTTACCATCTTGTAGACCGGGATTCGTAAGAAGCCAGCCATGGCTTTGATGGTTATTACAGATGATACGTATTAATTTTAAAATTTTAATATATGTTTGTAAGGAGAGTAGTGTGTTAACTCGAACCATGAGATATACATTCGCTGGAATGTTTATTTTGTATATTTGACAAGACCTCGACCCGATACCTCCCAGATTCCCTGGTGGAACTCGCCTAGTGAAGTCCCACTGTACAATCTCAGTAACATTACTGAACCCCACTTTGGGGCAGTTAAAGAAACACATGCATTAATATAATACCTCAAATATATATAAAAAGATCCACAACAGCTCAAATCCACAACCGATCTATCTTACTGTAGGTCATAACCACAAATACATATAATAAAGACTCATACGAATCCAATACTAAGATCAGAGCATTCTAAGAGTGTTTGCGAATTTAGGGATATAAATGAAAAATAAATAAGTCCAATAAAAACAGATAGCTAAGATAGAATAATCGCAGACTGGCCGCAGAAGAGTGATGTAGAAGCGCGATGGCAGGCCTCTAAGAATCAAGCCGACCTAGAAACGGATTTTAAAACAATAAATGTGAGATAATAAATCTCAGCTGAGCCAAGTATAATGTGAGGCGCGAAAATAATGTTTTATTTCAAAAATTCCTCTCTCAAGGCCTCAAGTCCACTCTCTTTTGCAAGGTTTCCCGTTTAAAATCATTTCACAAAACCCAAACTTATACCCAAGTCAACACATGAATTACGCTCAAATTTAACCGAAATTATTATTAAGAAAATTATAACTCGAATTTATTCACAACATAAAAATTGAGCATAAATGTATAAACATCATGTTGTAAAATAATCACGAAAATACACACCATAAATATCGAAATTGGCTTATGTTTTACTTAAAAACAAACAATGACTATACCATATATTATCCTTCATAAACCGTGGATACCCCCACTCACAACCCTCAACATCGAAAGGTGTCGTGGGTAATAATACGATGAACTGCTTGAACCTGACCTCACTAACAGAATAATATATAACCGTTTGATGAAACCAACTCACGACACCGCGGCAAACCCAAAGCAGTAATCAGAATATAAATATTGGATCGAACCTCTGGTACTATATGATACATCAATTTATAACAACCAACACAAAGATTTTACTTACATATACTTTTCCTTAACGAGCACATATTATAAATTATGAATTTATAAATTTAATTTCAAATAACTCAATCAAATATATTGATGAATTTCAATTCATCACCCATGTCAAACCGAGAAATACCACAATGAAAATATTCACCATAACCAATTTTAAGCATAAAACTTTAACAATATTTAACATGCTTAAAATCATAAAATCTTTAAAAATCCATTTAAATCAATAAATTTTCAAAGTGGTTTAAAACCTCAATCCATGTACCAAAATATTTAAATACCACAATTTTATCCATGAACTCAGTAAAATATCCAAATATTTAAAATGTTGACAAAATTCACATGAAATGATAACTTGTTTATATAAAAATAGATAATTATATTTATGCATAACCAATCATTCGAATAAATAATATATATATATAAAATAATTCAACCACAATTATATATCAACAATACCAAAGCATTTAGAACACATAAAACCACCACAGACTGGCTGTGACGTCGCCCCGCCTCCCCCGCAGATCGTCTGCGCCAACAAGGAAATATCAGAATATAATAAAATACCACTTGTGTCTAATGACTAAACCAAAGACATCGATGCCCCAAACGCCTGTATCAATTTTAAACTAGCCATCTAAATCGGACTTATTACGTCCAATTATACAAAGGTGCCCTATAGACCCTAAGACCCAAAATTGGGGCTTTTTGCATCTATAAGTTAATTTTTAAATCGGAACCCTCCAATAAATCATAAAATATCCACTTCACTAATCCATCTTCAATTATGCCTAATTTGACCAATCGCGCCCGCTTAGTCCAACCCTTTCGCACCACCCTAAATGACCTAAAAACTAAACTAACCAAACGACGTCCAAAATTTACAAACTTTATATCAACAAATCCCAAGAGACCAGAACACAAAGAAGACTTCTTTACCTTGGTTCAAAAGTCTTGCAGGCCGTAAACGATCCAACCGTCTACTAAACTTCCTTTCATCAGATCTTCAAACTGGAGGAATATGCGAAAAGGACCATGGAATGAGTCTCGTATACCCAAAACGGCGGAGTGGCGGTCGGCCCGAACGGCCGAAAAACTACGAACCGGCTACCTGCAGGCCGTCGCGCCCGATTCATGGTCCACTACTGTCACAAAGTGAAATTTCACAGCCAAGGTCTCCTAGTGGTGGCGCTCCTACCTGGGTGGCGCGTGCATCAAGAGAGGTGGCCGAAATCTGCCTTCCTTAAATTCCGCTAAAACCCGATTGGCCCGAAATCCAACAACGACTCCACCCAGTCCACGTCTGGGGGAATTTTTCTAGGGCTTTTGAAGCTGAAAATGAGTGTTTGGGCTAGGTTCTACGGCACGAAACTAGGTTTATAAAGAGCCTAGGGTCGTTTTCGTGTAAAAAACCTCGACCTACTTGACACCGATAACATCATTTATTCAACTTCTCGTGCCATAACTTTTTATCCGTAAGCCTGATTCGACGCTTAACCCGTCTATGAACTCGTATCGACAAGGTCTACAAGATTGCCTACCAACCCAAAATTATTCATCTCGAAAGTCAACTCGCCCACATACTAATTGTCGGTCAAACTTACCAACTCGTCAAACGTGTTAAAAACTCAGACACGGTACCTGCCCTTACAAGATGGATGCAGGCCCAAGTAGAGCCTTTATTTTATCGCACTCATGCGTGTCGCAGTATATCGGGACGTTATGTACTGGGGTGAGTCTCCGCATGCGCCAGACTATCCATTTTCGCGAAGAAGGCCGCCATCTATTAACTACTAAAGATTCGCTGGACGACGGGCCAGGAACGACCCCCTAGGTTTCGGGGGCGTCACTCGATGGTCAAGGTTTTAGTGATTCCGACATGCGTCGCGGATGATAAAGTTCTCACTCTATATTATATCTTTAATGACTACCGCATTGCTTTACGGAAAGTGTCAGCAGACACTTGTGTTCTCTCTTCTACCATGGAGGCAGAGTATGTGGTGCTATGAGGCAAACTTGTCATGCAATATGGTTACGACCTTCATTTCATCTGAGGTTGTTCACCCATTTCTGTAATCGTCGAAATCGTTCGTGATAATCTGTAGTCAGATCTTCAGAACACTATGAGCACTTCTCGCTCCAAGCACATTGATGTGAAGTTCTTTTTAGTAAAAGAGAAAGTTGTAGAGTGACACACCCCCACCCCCTACCAAATAAGCAGATGTCGGGCCACTCCCATTAAATCCCTAGTCGCAATTCTAATGACTAGAAACTCGTGAAGCCGGCCGCATTGCCATAAAACCTCCTAGAAAATTTTCTTTTATTTATAACTTAGGATTTGGTAAAATCTTAGCAATGAAAATTTCTGAAGATGACTGGCCGTGATATAGACAATTCCAAACTCGATACATCCAATTTACTATATCCAATATACAAGAAATCAAGATACCTAACACATTTCTCAAAACTACTCTTGGCGTACATACATATGTTCCATTATACACTAAAATATTTTCCTTACATATTCTTAATTACAAAGACTTGCATAACAATGTCGTGACAAACCCCTAATGCTCCAGCTGCCTTGAGTACTGCACTGAAAATAGTTTTAAAATACAAAATAATGAGCCTAAACGAGCCTGAGTGTATGTTTTATAAATGCTTTTCTTCCTGAAAATATCTCAAAACTCGTAAAACTTCTTTACAATTATTTTCCGTGTCTTTTCTTTGTCATTGCTTTTGCATTTGCCGCTTTTAAAAGTTTCTAAAACTTTTCTTTACTGTTGCTTACTTGCTTTTCTTAAAAGTTCTTTATAAAACTCTTATCGTTTATTCGCTTAGGTTTATAAAACTTCAAATTTCTTTTATTGGGCTTTTATCTGTTTCAAGTTTCTAAAACCTTTCACAAACCTTTTCTTAAAAGTTTTCAAAACTTTTTCATAATAACGGAGCCCTGGCTCAACCGCATTCTTTGAAATAAACGGAGCCTGGCTCAACCGTTGCTAAAACTCTCCTAAGCCTCAAGGACGGAACTACACCATTGATTTTTCAAACCTGTATACATGCTTATAAACATCAACCACCTGGAGGCCTATTTTTGCTTATCAGAATTCTAAATAACACTTAAGCCCTGGGCGACCGTGCCAGGAAGGCGTTGACCTTAGTCCGCATCACCTTCCGTGAATATGGCAATCGATCTCGCATCACCATAATTTGGCCAGATCATAACCTTATATACTCCCGACGCCACTCGCCTCCTTTAACGCATGATGTATGTCCTGTTTCCACGACCGCAAACCACAATGCACGTGATGAGATCCCACCACCGCGCACGTACCTAACACCCTCTCCTGACCGCTGTTTCGCTTAGAACTGGTGGAAGGCCTATTTTTCACAAACATTCTTTGCTTGCTCGGTTGGCTTTGTAAAATGGTTTTTTGATAATTTAAAACCATTCGTTTGTTCGTTGCTTGAAAATGGTTTAATTATTCAAAACCATTTGCTTACTTGCTTGCTTAAAAAAATGGTTTAATTATTCAAAACCATTTGCTTATTTGCTTGCTTAATTATGGTTTTACGATTTAAACCAATGCTTGCTTTTCAAAAATGGTTTAACTCAAACCATTCGTCAGTTTTCTAATTCATCATTGCTAAAACGATTTTATCTAAAACCATGTAAAATACCAAACAGAATCAAGCCAGAATAATAATAATAATAATAATAATACACTAGAGATCTTAAAATCAGCTTTAACACTCACCTCTTTCGCTTGCTAAACTCGGAAAGACGCTCCACACTTTCCCGCCGCTTAAATTCCTACACACTCCGACGATAGATCATACACGTCAAGACAATCACAATTTGCACACTGTGTTACACTAAAATTTTCGTAAATATACGCCCCAAATGCCATTCACAGCATATATTGGGATTCTGTGACTCAGCGACTTTCCATATACCTTAAAAACACCTCGAAAATACTGAATTCAGTCCTGACCGCCCGAATAAAATCCCCAAATTTTAACTAAAACTGCCTAAAACAAATTCAAATTCAAACGGATCGTCTGTAAAATAGTCCCAAAATTTCAAAATCTTTAAACTCAAATCTAAAAATTTTGGGACCGAAATTTACGGGCCTCTAGAATATTCCAAGTCATTAGTATAGTCTTTAGACTCGAAATAACACAAGTAGGAAAATTTTCACTCTTCGAGTTCGACGAAGTTCAGCATTTTCAAAGGTCCACTGCAGCCTCTCGTCACAGAAGAACTTTACCTACCTATCCGAAAGCGCAGACCACTAATAGCGTAGATCCGAGAAAACTAAAATTTGGGTTTTTCGTGATATTTACCTGGTTCCCTACAAACTCGTGTTTTTGAGACTCACGCCAGAGTCTCTCGTCAGAGCACTTTTCGTTTATCCCGACGAACCGACGCTTAGAAATCCTCTGAATCGAGAAAGAAAACTAAAAAATAAAATAACAAAACGCTCGCACCGGG
The DNA here is from genome assembly GCA_016808115.1 of Tetrastigma voinierianum. Taxonomy (NCBI): domain Eukaryota; kingdom Viridiplantae; phylum Streptophyta; class Magnoliopsida; order Vitales; family Vitaceae; genus Tetrastigma; species Tetrastigma voinierianum. Next base: position 116,818 of record JAEQBH010003424.1, read on the forward strand.
ACGCCAAATTGGCCCGTCCTGGCGCCCCATTTGACTTTAATGTTTTGATTATGTTTTTTTTTCTTTTATAATTCTTTATAAATCTACATGTCCCTTTTTCTTTTCTTTCTCCGTCCTCGTTTCTGCTCGAAACAATTTATTTTGTCCTGGTTTCAATTTTATTTATCCTAAATGAATATTCTTTAACTATTTGTCATTTTTCGAGATTTTTCTAAAATCCCAAGCTGTGCTCTCTCACTTTAAACTCATCGCCTAAAAACTATAAAATATTCGACCTGTCTCTAATTAAACAAAACTTTTCTGCGCCACTGTATTTCTCATGGTGACGAACTTAACTACAAATTCGCTTTCATCATCCGAGATTTATAATTTTCGGTGACTTTCCCGACTATTCGACAATTTATTATTATTAATTTACTATTTAAACTTTCCTTAATTATACTTTCACCCCTTCAACTTTCCTTAATTCGCAAATTTGTCCTCAAAGATTTAAATATCATGAATCCAACTTTTCAAATTCCTAAATTATGGCCCATCTCAACTTAATTATGTCTTTCATATATCTTTTTTTTGCTAAAATGACAATTTGTATTCTTGCTTTAAGTACCAAATTCCGGGTTCCAAAATTTAATTATCATTGCATCTCCAAAATATTACAATGTGACACTCGTGTCTGTGATACCTTGCCAGCCCACGTACTATACACTCTCTCTGACGCTACAAAATCCTCCTCCTGTGAACATTTCATCTCGAAATGAATAAACTAAACTCCAAAAGAAAGGAAACGAAATACCTCATCCGAAAATAAGAGGGTACCGACGGCGCATCCGAGCCTGCCCCAAGTAGTCGCCCTCTCATGTTTCTTCCATAAGACGAACTAATTGAATCACTTTTCTCAACACCCGCTCCTTGAAATTCACAATCGCACTGTGCATTCCCTCATGTCAAAATTCTTCTTTAATCAGACCGGGTCAGCTTCTCTCAATCCATGAAGGATCTGGATATATTTCAACATCGACACATGGAATGTATCATGAATCCTTGATAATTCGTGTGGTAACTTCAACTTGTAAGCTACCGGCCTTACTGGCTTCATAATCTCATAAGGCCCTATATATCTCGTGAATTGCTTCCCTCGTTTCCCAAATCCTCCTTCAACACACCTTCCAAGGTAAATCTTCAAAAGACTTGGTCACCTATCTCGAATTGTAAGCCCTACGAATTCCGCTGTTCGCATAACTTTTCGTCATCTTGCTATCTTCAAATATCAACAACTTTCACTTCGCTTCGAAGTGATCCGTACTCAGTTCAGTACCTACTAGTCTTCTCTCACCAACCTCATCACAAAGACACCTGAAACCCTAGCATTTCTCATACAATGCCTCACGGAGCCATTTCTATAATTCGGGCTTAATAGCCGTTGTTGCAAAGTAAACCCATTAGTGCCAAGTGAGTATCCCAACTTCCTTTCAATTCCATCACACAAGTTTCCTCGCATCCTCTAACGTCCGAATGGTCCTCTCTCGACCGCCATCCGTCTGAGGATGAAATGCGGTCGAAATGTAGGCGAGTACCTAAAGTCGTTATAACCAGGCCAAAACTGGATGTGAACCCTGTGGTCTCGATCCGACACTATCGATAATTAGAACCCCATGAAGTCTTACTATCTCATCCATACAATCGGGCCAACTTTTCTAAAGAATCTCAACATTAACCGGTATGAAATGAGCAGATTTCACAATCGATCTACTATCACCCATATCGCATCATGTCAGCTTCTCCCGAAATCGCTATTAATCTATCACAAAATCCATAAGAATCTTTCCCATTTCCATACCGAATGTGGAGTAACCGCATCTTCCCCCGCGGCCTTCGATGCTCGCCTTCACCCGACAGTTAGGCACTGAAACGTAAACCGCTTATCTCTTCATCCAATTCCACCAAGAATGCTTCTTTCAAAGTCCTGCATATCTTGGTACTACCTGATGCATAGCATACGTTAGATGAATGTGCTTCTCTTCCATAATGTCTCTTCACTTCGCCTATACCTCAAATACACATTTTGGGCCCTTCACTATCATGCCATTATCTCTAATCCAACTCGCTTTCCTTTTCTACTTTCTTCTTAAGCTTACTCATCCGTGGATCCCGCTGACCGCCCGCTAGAATCTATCTCCACCAGAGGGTCTAACATGAAATGTGGCTAACAAGGCTCCGTAATCCTCGAACCTAAATATCAAATCTCAAAGCCTCGATCCACCAATAGTGGAAGGTAACTCCGATCTCACGCGGCATGTTAATCCTCCGCCTCCTACTCAAGGCATCCTGCTACGACATTAGCTTTCCCCGGATGGTACTCGATAAGACATTTAGTCCCTTTATCAACTCAAGCCATCTTCTTGCCTCGTGTTTAACTCTTCGGGTGAAAATATATCAAGACTCTTATGATCTCAGAAGATCCCGCAAGAACACCATATAAGTAATGTCTCCATATTTTTAGTGGCAAACACGAATGGCCAGAAGCTCAAGTCGCGGTGTGTGTGGCAATTCTCCCTACGCTTCTTTAGCTGTCTAGAGGCATATGCAATCACCCTATCATTCTACATCAAAACATAACCAAGGCCTTGCCTGGAAGCATCACTATAAACCACAAATCCATCTCTTCGATTGGGTAAAGCTAGAACTGGAGCTGAAGTCAATCTACTCTTCAACTCTTCAAAACTCTGTTGACAGGCATCTACCCAATCATACTTGACATCTTTCCTCGCACTGTCATGGTCACATCTCGAGAACCCTCAACAAACTTCCGTAATATCTTTGCTAAACCAAGGAAGCTTCCGACCGACACATTTCGTGGTCGAATTTACCATCGCTTCTATTTTCTCTTGGGATCCACACTCACCCCATCACCGAAATGACATGACCCAGAATGCCACTCATTTGTTTCTCAAAACTGATAATTTGCTCAACTTGGTATACAACTGCTCGCCTCCCTTGTGGTCTACAATACAATCCTCGTGTGCTCAATGTTCCTCTAAACTACCCGCCAATACACTAGATATCATCAATAAAGACTATGACGAACCTATCCAAATACTTCCACAAACACCCGCTCATCAAATCCATAAACGCCACGGAGCATTAGTCAAGCCAAACGGCATCACCGTAAAACTCATAATGTCCGTAGCGCGGTCCCGACGCGCCTTAGGAACATCACCTCCCCGCACTCCTCAACTGATGATGTCCCACTTCAATCTATCTTGAGTACACTCGAGATCCTCGGAGTTCATCAAATAACCTTACTCCATCCTAGGAGTGGATACCGACGGCGGATGGTAACTCTATTCAACGCTCGTGAATCTATACATAACCAAGAACTCCCATCTTTCTTTTCACGAAGAGAACTGAGCTCCCCGCCTGGGATATGCTCTGGCCTAATGGAATCCCTTACTTAACAATTTAACTGGAGCCTTAAGCTCTCAACTCGCAGAGCCATCCTATAAGGAGGAATGGAAATGGCTCAATCCCTGGACAAACCACTGCACTCCACCTCTATCCTGGAGCAGAAGCCTCCGCAATATCATCCTGAATACATCCGAAACTCTCTAACAACTGGAATCTCATCCAATATAGTCCCCTCTTTTCCTGTCTCCACCACATAAGCTAGATAACCCTGACAACCTTTACGCAACATTCTCTACGCTACCATGGCGGAGATTATATTGGAAGATAACTCCCTGCGTATTCCCTGAACTTTACCTCCAATTTCCCTGGCCTATGAAACTTTACTTCCATTTTTCCTGGCCTATTCAGCTTTACTTCCTTTCTATAACAATCTAATGTGGCTCTGTGGCGAGACAACCAATCCATACCGAGAACCACATCAAAGTCCCTCATATCTAAAGCTACAAGATCCATTGAAACTCCTTCGCCCCAAATTAGAACTCTACTATCTCTCGACTACCGTCCGCGAGTAACCTGATCTCCAACTCGGGAAGGAAACTCTCATACGACCTCTAATGGCCGGCCCTATCTCGAAAAACTATCTAAGAAATGGCTTCGATGCAAATGAAATGCGTAGCCCCGGTTCACTAATGAATGCACTCATCCCGTGTCGTAGTCCCGATTAAAACCTTTTGCACTTCGTGACTTGCATCCGCTGAATATAGGAACCAATCTAACTAATTCCAAAACTTTCTTCTCATATTCGACATCGACATGCTCTCGGTTTCACTCAAGAACTCCTCAATTTTCTCAATCCTAGCGACTTCTGAGGAAAGAACCTATCAAATAACTTGTTGAAATTTGTCCCATGATATGCCATCGATGCCTCCTCTCTACAATATCCCACCAATCTCAAATGCCTTTCCATCGAAAACCCAAAAACAAGACTCTTGCCATCTCGCGCAGCCCATAACTCCATAAACCTTATTTACTCTGGGCCTATCCATAACCTCTAGGTATGCGGAGGTCGCGACGCCGACGGTCGCTATGGCTACTATTCAGGCAATCCAGGCCACCCTGCTTTACTGTAAATAATCCTAGCACTCAGCTCCTCCTGTATGCTAGACGGTCCAAATTCGACCACATCGAGGCCGATTAATAGAGGCTGAGGTGGAACCAACTACGTACTATCTCACGTGTACTTTAGGACGTCAGACACCGTCGAAACTCCTATGACGACCTCACGTCCCCACCCGACATAGTGTCGTAATTTCCAAAAAGATCAACTATTTAATACTTCTCATACTTGATATGTATGTACTCCTTTTAAGGTTGAAATATGCATGGTTGCCAATACTTACGCCCGATACCACCTGGGCGTAGATCATCTTTTACTCAAGTCCTAAAGAGATAACTCGCCCGATACCACTCAGGCAGATCATATCTCCTGCCTTAAGTTATATACAACCCCGCTTCCGATACCACCTGACACACCCCCACCCCCTACCAAATGGGCGGTGAGATGCCGCCACTCACGTAAACCCTACCGTTAATTTAACGACTGTGAATCCTCGCGTCAGTTCTATCGGGCTGCAAAACCTTGCGAAAATTTTCTTTATTTATAACTTGTGATTCAGAAACCCAAGAAATGTGAAAATTTCTACAAAGATGATCACGCATATAGGACAATTCCAAACTCGTATACATCCAATTTACACTATATCCAATATATGGCAACCAAAGATACCAACACATTCTCACAAAACTACTCTTACGTGACATACATACGCTCCATTATACATATTCAAAATATTTTCTTACATAATATTCTTAATTACAAAGACTTCAGATAATGTCGTGATTAAACCCTATAATCATTCCAAATACTGCAATTGTGACTGGAAAATAGTTTTAAAATACAAAATAACGGTTCTAAACGAAATCTCAAAGGAAATAGACAGTTTTATAGTAAACGTTTTTCTTTCCTGAAACATCTCAAAAACTGTGAAACTTTCTTTACAATTATTTTCCGTAGTTCTTTTCATTGTCATTAGATTACGCTTTTAAAAGCTTCTAAAACTTTTCTTATCATTAAGCATTTCGCTTTTCTTAAAAGCCTATAAAACTCTTATTATTACATGTAGTTTTCTATAAAAAACTTCTAAATTTCTTTCATTGCTTTCTTTATCTTGCTTCGGAAGCTTCTTAAAACCTTTCACAAACCTTTTCTTTTAAAAGCTAAAACTTTTTTCATAATAACTGGAGCCCGGGCTCAACCGCGATTCTTTCAAAATAAAACTTAGCCTCGTATCAACCGCTTGCTTTAAAACTCTCCTAAGCCCTAAGGATCAACCAAATTGATTTTCAAAACTCAGATATTGATGCTTATAAACATCAACCACTGAGCTCATTTTTTGCTTACCACTCCTAAAATAACACCTGGTCTGGCACCGTGCTCTGGAAGCGGACTCCAACCGCATCACCTTTTTCCTGAATATGGTAACTGACCGCATCACCACTTAGCTTTTAAAGTTTATAACTATATACCGTGACACGTACACTGGCCTCCTTTAAATGTACGATGTATGTCCCAAGTTTCTGGTCAGACCAGCAAACTACAACGAGACGTATTTGCATCCTAACACCAATTACGCACGCATTTTAATACCTCCGACCAATGTCATTAACTAGTAAGGCCTATTTTCACAAACATTCTTCGGCTGTCATTGCTTGTAAATCTATTTACAATTTAAAACCATTCGTCATTATTGGCCAAAACGCTAATTATTCAAACCATTCGCTACTACGCTTAAAAAAATTGGCTAATTATTCAAACCATTTATTTATTCGTCATTATTAATTACGTTATTTTACGATTTAAAAACCAATGCTTATGCCAAAAAGTTCGCTAACCAAACCATTCGCTGCCTTCAATTCACGCCATTTCGAAACGATTCAGACTAAAACCATAAAATACCAAACAGAATAAGCCATAATAATAATAATAATAATACACTAAGATTCTAAACGAGCTAGAACACTCACCTCTTTGTCATAACTACACAGCCCAATAATTTTCCCGCCGCTGAAATTCACACTCGACGACAGATCATACACGCAAGACAATCACACTCACACACTCTACGCTACAATTAAAATTTTCGGGAATATGGTCCCAAATGCCATTCACAGTATACTACAGATTCTAGACTAAATGACTTCCATATACCTAAAACACCCGAAAAATATTTCAAAATTCCTCGTCCGATCATTCGAATAAAATCCTGAATTTTAACCAAAACTGTCTAAAACAAATTCCGAAATTCAAACTCGAACCGTCCAAAATAAATTCCAAAATTTCCTAAAATTCCTAAACTCGCCTAAAATCCCGACCGAAATTTACGCCTGTAATATTCCAACATTATATACCAGACTAAATAACACAAGAGGAAAATTTTCTACTCTTCAGCCGACGAAGTTCCGCATTTTTCAAGGTCCACGCTGCAGCCTCCGTCACAGAGAAAGAACTTTACCCCACCTGGTCCGAAAAGTCAGCAGACCAATTAATAAATAGCATCCGGTAAAAACTAAAAATCGCCGCGATATTTAATTAATTCCTAGCTAAATCCCGTTTTGCAGAGATTAATACAGAACTCGTCACAGAAGACTTTTCGCGCTTATCCCGACTTAAACCGACAATTGGGAATCCTGAATCCGGTAGTTAAAACTAAAAATAAAATAACAAAAACGCTCTGCACCTGGACGCTCTCAGCCGTCCGTCCTTACGCCCATTTGACTTTTAATGTTTTGATTTATGTTTTTTTTTTCTTTTATAATTCTTTATGTGGGACCCATACGCCCTTTTTCTTTTCTCGTCCGTTTCGCTCGAAACAATTTATTTTCATTCCTGCTTCAATTTTATTTATCCTAAAAACGAACATTCTTTAACTATTTTCATTATTTTTCGAGATTTTCTAAAATCCCTAAGCCTGTGTTTCTCACTTTTAAACTCATCGCCTAAAATTCATAAAATATTCGAATCTGGCTCCCTGAATTAAACAAAACTTTTCAGTCACTAGATTTCTCATGGTGATCGAACTTAACTAAGCAAATTCGCTTGCCATCCGAGATTTGTAGAATTTTCGGTAATTTTCCCGAATTATTCGACAATTTATTATTAATTTACTATTTAAACTTCCAATTATACTTTCACCCCTTCAACATTCTTAATCAGAAATTGTCTCAAGATTTAAATATCAGTAAACTAACCAAATTCCTACTAGTACCATCTCTAACTTAATTACTTTACATATCTGCTAAACGACAATCAGACCCTCGTTTTGCAAGATCAAATTCGGTTCCAAAATTTAATTATCATCAGATCTCCAAAATATTACACGCGACACGTTGCTCAGATACTCTCACAGCTCCACAGACTATACACCTCTGACTACACAGAAATTCCTCATTTTAATGAAACATACGCCTACGACTAAGATATGTCTTAGAATCTACTATCCAAAGATATTTACCTATTTGTTTCAAATAACACGTCACCAAGTAGATGATTGTTAAGTTCTGTAATCTTGTTTTTCAATGAGCTACTTTTTTCAATGATTTTGTAATGAAAAGTCCATGCTTTTCTGCTATTACACGCATTTTAAAGCTGTCCTTATCTTATGATTTGACCAAGATGAACGATAATGACGTTTTCTTTCTATTGAATCACTGTCATTAAATGCCTAGATCAAGATACCGATTATTTATAATTTTACGATCATCTCACGTATTAATTCAGATACGACGGCTATGACCATGTGTGTTTTACAAGATTCTCAGCTATGATTTGACATAGGGGCCGTTTCAATTATATATGACGGCGCATCATTCCGCAAGCATCAGAGCATGACGGTACATGACATGTGAATCTACGCAAAACATCGTGCTTACGATTACGTCAGTCTAAGGGAGAATGTTAAATTAATTTATTAATCTACGGAGAAGTATAATCATCTTACAATTTTAATCGTAATATCATGTACGTTAATTACGTCATTTAAGTAGACGATTTATTTAACGGCTTATGTGCCATGTTTTATCTTTCCTCAGATTTGTAACTTATCGAATTAAAAAGCTCCAATCGTTCTCATGCTATATATATATATATATATATATATATATATATATATAAAGAATAAAAACTTCGTATCAATACACAAGTATTGGGTGTAATTGGTTACTTTGGTAATAAAATAACTATATTCAACTCAAATTTTCTTTGATTTTGTCTTTGCAAATCTAATAAATGACTAACAATTCTGAATCCATTTCAAGTGATGCTATCTACCCGCATTTAATTGATACGCGCTTAATTATTTCAATAAAGGTTATATCAGAATATATTTATTAGGTCATTTGATTATTGATCAATTGTTTTTGGGATCAATAAATACTCTTAGTTTTTTTACAAAATATTCTAACATCATTGTCATTTTCATTTTTTTTTTTAAATCATCGTTTTATTTATTTATTTATGTTACCCTAATTTTATTTATTTATCCTTGATTAGTATTTATTTTTAATGGAATAAAAAACCAAAATATTTAGTTTTCTTTTTTTATTAAATGTAATCGATTCAGATCAATCAACATAAATCAATAGAATTGGTTTTATCATATTGATCGAAATTAATAGGTTCTGTTTTACAAATAAAAAATATCAATTTTGTTACAAAGAAATGGTAAAAGCAAATGTCAACAAGCTCTGAATTATGGACCCCAAATTGATGTTAATTTAATTAATATATTTAAAACGAATTAATTATCCATAATTTTCTAAAATATAATTTTGATTTGTAAAATTGAATCCCACTATAATGATAATTATTTTGTTTCATGTATGACACTATGACTAAACAAGGAAATTAAATATATATTTTAAAATTTTAAAAATTGATAATTTCTTTCAACTTTTTTTTCTAACCACTCATATTTCTAAAGTAGTGATGCTGATTTTTTGCTATTCTCTCGTAGTGAAATTATCTCTACATCCTTTTAGACTCAACTATTTCTTAATAAATTCATATTCCAATATGATACGAGCTTTTATTTGTTTTTCGTGGATTTCATTGCCTTGCTGCAGATTTGATTTTCACATTTTTTGTACGCTGGTCGTTTACTGCCTTGCTGCAATATTTTATTTGTATCAACTCATCTGCATGCATAAAGATATTCGACATTAGATATAGATTATAAATTAGATTACGATAATCAGATGTTATTAACTAGATTAATGTATACTAATCACTATAATATTATTTAATTTCAGAAGCTTGAAATTGCTATTCATTAACTTGCCATTGCTTATTCTTTATTAGTATATGTGTTTCTATATATATATATTACTAGTTTGAATTTATAAAATTATTTTATTTAAGAAAAAAAATTAAAATTTGATGATAAAAAAAGATAATTCACTTCATCAACTTCGGTAAATAAAGAGAAATATATTTTTAATATAATGAATTAAATTTGTTAATTTTCTTACCTTATTTTCACCTTAAATAAAAACATAAATGGTTTTTTTTTTTAAATAATTAGTTAACATTTGAATATAAATAAAAGTTATGAGATAAAATATTTATTAATGTGATAGATAAAAAATAAAGGAAGAATTATGTTTAAGGGATAGTCGTTGGACCTTAAAATTAGAAAATAAGTTATATAACCTCTAAAATTCAGCCAAACATCCACTAAAGTTTTAAAAATTAACATGAAGGATATTGATATTTGAAATCCCAAAAATTACCTTACTTGAGTTGGAAAATTTACAAAACAATTAGCATTATACTCATACCTTAATTTTTATTTCTATTTCAATATTAAATGCATAAATTTGCCTTCATATAAAAAAACCCATAAATCGTCCATCATGTCTTAAAGAGCTCAACATTTAAAAAGGAGAAGATTATAGGAGATGGGGTCCCCTATTCAGTCACAGCCTTAATAATTTACTACATTATAACTAAAGTGTTTTGGTATCTAATTAAATTGTAAAACCCGTGAAAATTTTAAATTTAAAATTTTCAGATAAAAAGGGGGCAAAACGGTAGTTTATCGGAATAGTCCAAAGAAAAGTCGATTTTTCTAGATCTCTGATGACAAAACGACTGAACTGTTGAATCATTTCATAAACAATACCCAATTAATTCTGCCACTCGAGATACTTAATTTCACGTGATTTCTATGAACGCTACAGCGCTTAATAAGGCGATGAAATATAGGGATTGCATTGGCATGGTTTGAAGATAGGGTGACACATAAGTGTAAGCCATAAAACATGGCGGCTCTTGCCATGCCTAGTATAAGGAGCTCAAGGGCTATCGGGTAGGAGCAAGGAGAGCTCCAAACCAAATCACAGGGCGTTAAGGAGAAGAGGAAGGGAGGGAAGGAGAAGGAGGAGGAAAGGAGAAGAGAAAGGGAGGGAAATGGAAAGGAGGGAAGTGGAGGAAAAGGAAGGAGAGAGTAAGAAAAGAGAAGAGGAAAGGGAAGAAGAGAGGAAAAGAAAGAGGAAGAGGAAGGAGGTTAAGTGCAATGAAAGGCATCTGCAGACTTCCAAGAAAGAACCCTAATCATACATGGGAGGGTTTCCTCCACTAAGCTATTTTTACGCCTAGCCGGGGTAATGGCCTACGGGTTTCATCCCGTTTTCCGAGCAAATTGATGTTAGGGGTTTGTTTGTGATTGTGTGATGGTCAAAGACCGCTTTTACGGGTTTTCGGACTCGTCCAAGACCGAACACCGTGGTTCGGGATGGCAAAACTCGAGCAGATCGAAGAACGAGGGTGTGCCCAAATTTCCGCACACCCTTGTGAATCGGTCAGTGGTCACTTGGACGCCATAACTTTCTAGTTCGAACCCGATTCGCTACGTTTAGACTCTACTGGAAGCTCGCCAGTCTGAATTTAATAAGATAAAGTTCTCAGCCAAAATGTAGGCTGAACATTGGGCTGGGTCACTGACAGTTGAGGAATAGTTCATTTAGTTTCCGTAGAACTTGCTGGAACCTAGCTTTGTAATCAAAATGCTCGGGACTGCATATGGCCTGAGGCAAGGAATTGTGTGTTGGATGTTTTGTGTGGTATTTACAAAATCGACTTTCCTTAATTAAGTCCGATATTCCTGTGCCAAGCATGGTCAATTTATGGCCAAGAATGGCTAATGTGTTATTATTATGAATTCAATGACATGCTGAATATAGGAAATTATGTGATAAAGATGGAAGCCAATTATATGCATCGGGTCAGATGATCGATATACTATGTCCCCGCCTCAAGAACATGAATTATGGCATTACTTGCCTAAGTAATGGTTGAAATTATTTTAATACATGCTTGAATGATGCGTTGACATGAATGAGCTGAATGATAGAAAAGATGTAGTGCATGCTTATGTGATGTATTGATTTGAATATGTGGAATATTAACATGACTGCATGTATGTTAAATATATGAAATGTTGTGTGCATTAGACATGAGTACCTATAGCACAATACATAGTGTATGGTGTAAAATGTCCATGTAGAGGTCTTCATACATTGGTCATGGGTTTGAGGCAAAGTGGGCAATAAATTGCCTTTGCATTGGTGTGCGGTAACACCACATTGCTACAAAGTGTTCATGGTATTGATTTGGCACTGTTCGTGTTGAATCGTGTGGGCTTGGAATGGGATCGGTCCAATTGAGTTCCACAAAGTTAAACGAAATGGAAATGAAATGTGTCGGGCGAGCAAATAGGGATAGAGGCCTGTGGAAAACCTAAAACCCGGTTGGGACAAACAGATTCACCCTGGGTGAAAGCCCGAAAAATGTCGAGGGTGTAAGAGACCCACGTGAGACTCCTCGAGCCCCCTGTTGCCCAAAAAGACACGAAAAATTAAATAAATATCACATAGACTACGAGTCAGGAGATGGGGAGTCTTTGACCCACTCTAAGACGATTTCACAAGACTTGCATCGTAGTGGGTCGTGAGGTCGACTCAGATTGGGGCATGTAGGGTGTCAGCCTCATACATGCATGTAGATTTTTCCATGATAGACAACATGTATGCACGGATTGGTTGTTGGTTTGACTGCGAAATGATCACTTGCACGCACCTGTGTAGGAATAGCCCTCAGAGGGATTTATCTCTACCGGGCGTTAGCTCACCCCGCCATGGGACCCCCTTTCTGTGCAATGTGACAAGCACAGCGCACTCCGCGCTCCTTAGAGGCCGTGGATTATAGCGAGCTCTGACCGTGGCCTGGTCTTGTTTTATGTATATATAGAATGAACTAGTTTTAATATATGTTTTGTATTAAGAAATGATGTAACAACCTTGATCTATTAAACGTATTTACTCAGAACCGTATGGATGAGTATGGATGATGGGCCCTATCAGTTCATTTTACTCAAGTGCATGGGTCCTACAATATAAGACACACAGTTTTAAGTCGACTCCGTGGTCAATCTGACCCCTTAAGCCAGTGTCACATAAATATTTAACAAAAATCAAATATAAACATAATTACTTAGAAACTTACTTATTCTTAAGTTATTTTATCTGTATATTGACAAGTTAAAATAAATAAAATTAGTTTGAAAATTAAGTAAAAATATTATGTGGAATTTAATTATATTTCTTCTTCCTTACTTCAAATTTCAGAGGAACCAAATATAGGCTAAATATTTTGTAGACTAATTACAAATATTGAGGGCTAACTACTACAAGTGCCACTGGCTCTTGGCGTAGGCTTCCTTGAATATTAAGGTGTCATATTGTGTTCTCGCAAGTGTCATGCCTTAGTATTCTATTGTTGGAATTCTCCGATCACATAATTGCAATCTAATCAAATTATTGGCCAAAGGGTATTTTTAATCGAGCTTTTGATGATAATAAATCAAAGTTATTGGTTATTAATAGTTAACATTCATGAGATGAGTAATGATTGAAATTGATCAAATATCAAATGAAGATATTTTAAACTCAAGATGACAAGTAATGGTGTACTTGATCAAGTACTTCTTGAAAGACAATTCACTCGTTCAAAGAATCAAGAATTCAAGTCCAAACTCAAATTACATGAAGATCTTTCAAGTTCAAAATGTCTATGTAAAATGGATGCATTGATGCGTTTTAGAGTATATCATCTCTTACATGTATATTTTTCATAACTGGGTTTTTATGTTTGAATTGCATATTATTTGAAAAATTGAGTTTGAGCATTAAACCTTAGGTGTTTAAAGTTTAAATATGTTATCTAAGGTTTGAAATTGACTTAAAATGAAAAGAACCTAAAGTGACTATTTTTGAGGTCTTTCGAACATTATTTGTGTATATCGATTTTAATTGACTTGACTTTTAAATTGATTAAGTATTTTAAAACTCATGCTTAATCATTAAATCTTAGTTATTCAAGTTTAAAATGTGTTTAAAAGAGTCATCTAAGATTTGGAATCGATTTGAGGTGAAAACAAGTTGAAAAGGACCCAAAACAGTAATTTTTGACAAGAAACCTATTGAGTTGTTTAGGTCAACTTGTTGAGCTATGAGGCCAATCGATTGCAAGAGGTCAATCTATTTAATCCAAGTGGTCGACCGGTTGTATCCAGAAGATATGAAAATCTTGATCAATTGAAGTAAAATATGGTTGTCAATTTTTGTGAATTGGTCGAGGTAGTAGGGGGTTAAAGGGTTCATTGCAGGGCCGGCCCTGTGGCTACTGGGCCTAAGGCGGCATCTCCTAAAAGGGGGCCATTGTGTATAAAAATTTTTTACTTGTAATAATATTAGTTTCCAAACCTAGTTTTGCCATGTTAAAACCTAAAATCATACTACAACAATCAATTCACAGCAGGGTTTTTACTGGCTCACCCAACCTCCTATCACCACTACTACACTAAAATATTAAACAAATACTATAACAATAATAAAGAACTCATTTTATCAATAAAATCATATATTAGAGGGCTAAAAGCCAGGGTTTAAGAGGCCTAAATTATTGGCAGAATTGGTCTCATGGCCTATTTTTAAGATAAATTGGGCCCGAGGCGACCGCCTTAGCCTAACCCAGGCCGACCCTAGTTCATGGGTTGGGTGAATCGGTCGAGGTGGTAATATTTTCCAATTTTACAATGCATTATATGAACAAATGACTAGTTCATTAATGCAATTGGTTAATCGGTTTGAGACAAATTGCTACCAATTCTTCCCCTTATAAATTGATGGTTGTGGATAATTTATGGCTATGAGATTAATTGCATTAAAGCTCTTAACTACCATTAATCTCACACACTAACTCTCATCTTTGTTTCTTAGTGCATTTACTCCGCATTTGCATACCTTGGAGTGCACCTTCCTTTCATCCTAGTTTGGAATATATTAAGAGTGAAAGCTTCAAGTGTTTATACCTCGGAAGCTCGGTTTGAAGCTAAACAATAGTAGAATCCTAATTGGATTGAAGGTTGAAGAAAAGAGGACATATAAAAAAGGGATCACCAAAACACTATAAACCAGAAGTTTGCGTTCTCTGGTCTCTATCTTTTATTTCATACTCTTGTAGTTGATTTTGTAAATTTCTTGTTGATTTATAAAAAGTTTTTGGGATAACCGATTCACCCCATCCTTTTAGATTAGTTGCTAAATCACATTTCACTTTCGCAAATTAACAAATCTCAAGATCAATTCATACATAATCAAATTTCCATCACATTAATAAGATTAACGAATGGAAATTAACTTTTTGCGACTTAAATGACTAATGTCTTTACGTGATCCAACAGTAGTTGAGAATCAGCTCTGAAAGTTTGAGAGAAGTAGAGAGTGCTGCATAAAAGAAAAAGGAGATCAAATATGAAAGAGATTCGTTTTTTCTTTTCTTTGGTCATATCTTGTTGCCATGCTTTTTCTTTTTTTTTTATACTTTTTTTGAATTACTATTTTATCAATTTATGTATCAAAATGGATGTGTGCCCAACCCCAAAATCTAACACCTATAACCTTGCTTACTCTCATAAGGGTGTAAAAGAGTCCAGCTTTAATGCCCCAAATTCTATTTAAGGATAAAAGTATACTTTAAAAAAAAAAGAGGATAATATTAATGAATTAAATTAATTTATTAAGGATAGAAAATCTTTTTGTATTCAAAATACAAAACCCTAAGTACAAATTAGAATGTTACACATTTTTTAGTCACAAAAACTTTTTATCCAAAAGATTGAGAGATTGGAGAAAACAAAGAATTGAAGGTTTTAAGGTTCGAGATTTGAAGATTTAGGAGTTCAAAGTTTGAAGCTTTATTTTTCGGGTAAAAAATAAATCTTTGTCTTAAGATTCTTTGAGGACCCCAAGTGCTAACTCCTTTGAGCTAAGGGATTCTAATGTAGGTTTTGAAATAAAATATTAGTTTAATATATGTATAAGACTTTGTAAAATAAATTATTTATTTTCTATATTATTTGAATGGTGAAAAGTTCTTATTTTTTTTTATATATTACAAATTGTGCAAATTTTAATTAATTATTTATTTATTTGTTTTACTATTTATGATCAAATAAAGGATTTTGTATGAAAGTATATTTATGTTTTGTTTTATAAAAATATAAATTTTGAGACATGATGAAATTGTTTTATAAATTTGAATTGAGAGAAAAGTTTTTGACTCTAGTTTGTAGCCCTCGTCAAATGAAGTTATAATAATTGACTATGACCTCGTTAACGGGTCGTAATAATCAAAATTATAAATTTCTACCAACGGCGAAATAATGACTATTTGTTATTATTCCACTAAATTTGGGACTATTTGTTATTCGAAAATCAAAGAACATATATCTTTGAATGGTTTTGATTTGGATCTGAATACAAAATGATTCGTTATGAATATGAAACTTTGATACAAAGTTTCAATTTTTGTTTTATTATACTCTAAAGGTTTTTGTGAAATTGATTAAATGTTATATCTCCGTTTTGAAATAATTGTGAAAAATATTTGATCCATAAAACTATATTATTATTTTTTATTGGCCTTTGAGCTCATCCGATTCGTTGACAATTTTTCAAGAACCTTTACCATATGAGCCGACGATTAAGATTTTAGTTCGGTTGATCATATTTATTTATTTGGATAATTTTAGAGTTATAAGTATATTGTATTTGATTATTTAATTCTAAGTTTTATAATAATGTTTTGATGATTGCTTACTTATATTAGAATTTTGAAGATTAAAGATTTATATTTTATTATCATAATTAGGAATTTGATGTTTATAAATATTTCAATTACAAGAAAAGGATGTTTAGTATGAAATGACCATCATGCCCCAAGAGCGGGTTTCGGGGCATGACACAAGATAATCGTGAGCTACTCGAACTCAACTCATAAATACTCGAATTTGACTCGGAGTTAATCAAGTCGAGCTCAAGATTGAATAACTTATCGAGTCGAGTTCGAAAGATCACAATACTTAATTCGGAAGCTACTATGAGCCTTAATCGAAATCTTTATTAATCGGGAAATAACTCAAGTCCATTTCCGCCGAGCCGATTCGGGGCGATAATTATTTATTATTACTTTATCGATTCGCTTTATCGAGTCAAATTTGAGTATCTCAACTATTTTTCGAAGCCATATTAACTGAAGTTTTTTAATCGAAATGAGCCTTAAGCTCTCGGATATGATTACCACTCTACTCGACACACTCGTAGTCTCACTAATGTTAATTGTTGTGTTATGTTGCTCCTCCATGCACTATCACTAATTCATTACTTATGCATAAGCAACCCATGTGTGCGAAGCCTCATTTTGGCCTACATGGTTTCATATAATTCACCTTTGTGTTCTAAGCCCTTTCTAACTCCATTGAAGTACTTCTTTTCATTGTATTAGGAGAACACATTTAAGTACTTTCACATATATATTTTAATTTTATAAATAAAAATTTATTCTAAAATTCATAAAATGACTGCCGCTCCTATTTTTCAAAACTAAGCACGAGACAATTTTTAAAAAACATGTTAACACTATTTGTACTATCCAAAACTCCAAGCATTGCTTTTAAATTTGCGTTTCTATTATTTTTAGAACAAAAAAATTGGGAACTAAATGTTCTTTCGATGTTTTCCGTAATCTCCTATTTTTTTGAGATAAGAAAATAGTTTTAAAAAACATGAACCACACATGCCCAAAATATTTCCCACATTTATTTTTTTTTGACATTTATTCACTTTGTTTATCACATAATAATACTCTTTTCTTTTAAAGATTTGAGTCAAAGATATCCCGTAACCCCTTCCCACCCCTTAACCACTTGAATCATGCTTCAAGGACCAAAAACAAAAAAGTTTCCCTCTTAAAACCCCTCAAGACCATATTTCCTTTCTCAACCATATCAAATCTAGTACTTAAAAGTTTGATTTAGATGAGCCATCCACACAATAATGTCTGTGCCTCCCTTATGGTTTCATACTCAAGTTGTCACTAAGTTACTATCTTGCATTCATAGCCAATCACTAAGTTATAACTAATATATATATATATATATATATATATATATATATATATATATATATATATATATATATATATATATATATATACTAAGAAACATAATAAATTCAAGTGGGCTTATGGATTATCATGTACAACCTTCAAATTTCAATAAGATTATATCATTCACAAATTATGCTTCACTTTTTTTATGCCCTCTTATGATAAATTAAGTTATCTATATATTGCTTTTTACTTTTAATAAACAAGTGGGAGATATCTTCTAAAAATATATGTATAGTTTTTTAAAAAGCAAGTGGAAGAATTCTTATGAAGACATTTTTTCAAGAATTAAGATTCAACAGTTAAAAACTTTGGCAAAGTGTCCAAAAGACATCGTTTTCACCAATTGTGAAGAAAAAAAAGAAAGGAATTGAGAAAGCATGGTACCTCAAAATGACCATAAATAAGAAGAGATATGATCTAGAGAGAGGCAAAATTGAGAAGATGAGGTTGACATGCCACCAGATAGTTTGAAAGAGTGAGCACACCCAAATGCATTAAATATTAGGGAGGCGGGAGGAGGGAGGAGACATGTTATATCAAATAGATGCATTAGGATGAGGGAGAGAGATTCACTCCTAGCTACTTCACTTCAATAATCAAGGTTGGTGCTCCATCCTATCCATACCCACATGCATGCACTTGAATGTGGCTACAATTTCATCTCTCTCTCTCTGTCTAATATATGCGCCTGCAAATCTGACACGATACGCGACGATACGAACCCAAATACTGCTACGGCCACAGATAATGTTGCTAGCCATTCACGCATTTAATTCGCCTAACACGTTTAATAAATTAAATATATCTGTGTCGACTACTTAATACGACTCATACGACCGATCCGTTAATTATTATATTAATTAATTAACCCATTTTAATGTTTATTTACGTTAAATAATGATTATTAATTATACCGCTTAAATAATAAAATTAATAAAACACGTTAAATTTAATGTTATTCAGAATACGATTAATGATTGATTATAATTCTTATTATTTTAAATAATCAAATTAAATAAGTATATTCAAGTAACCTACCAACACGAATAATAAATCGATCAGCTTATAATGAAATACGACATCGCGATTATCTCGCATCTACTGGGATTGATAAATATTGATACGATTCATATATTGACACGATACGAATACAACAAAGGTGATGGTTGTACCTTGATATCGACATTTGTGCCTAAAATCAACAAGGGTGTACCCATTGATACTCTCCCTCCTCCCACCACCCACCACCCACAATGATGCATGGTTTGGTGGGTAGAAGTAAAACCCTTTTTGTTTTATTAAAAATAAAATAAAATTTTGCTATATATTTATTTAATGAAGAATTATGTTAGATTTAGAATAAAGGATGACTTTAAGGGTGGTTGGAAGGATTTTTATTGTTTTAAAATATTATTTTTATGAAAAAAAAAATTGAAATTTATTTTTAAAAATGTAAGAAATCATTGAAGTTGTTTGAGGACAACCACTTTGTAAGTGAATTTAAAAAATATATATGATAATGGACATTAAAATTCAAAGTTCTCCTCCTAACTAGATCAATTATTTTACACTCAATCTAAATATCAATATTCATATTGAAATTGCCTTGTTCCTGATTAGGAGAACACATATTGACATAAATTTAAAAATAGTTTTAAATTATTAATTTAAAAAAAAAAATTTGATTCCATTTCATTAGAGAAATCTCAATCAACAACCAGGTGACTTGGTGGAATAATTCTAGGCACATCGTAAAATAAATGCTCTCCCTCAAAAGAAGGCATGATCTCCCCATTACATAAGAAAAATCAAAGCTTTGTAAGAAAGAATTTATTCAAAAAAACGACAAATTGGGTTTTTGTAAACCAAATTAATTATTAAAATTATTTATTTTCAAAAACATATTTGACATATTTTGACATAACCCCAATTCATAGGATCATAATCTTGGAATGATATTGGAAAAAGATGTCTAGAAGAAGTTAGACCATCATAATTCATATCCAAATTCTGGTCAAGGGATAGAGGCGTGGGAGTGGGGTTCCACATTAGCTGACAGTGGCCGGCTTTGATGGATCTACACATCACCCACCACCTATAGGGACCATAAATCCATCCCAAAGGGTACTAATGGCACGGAACATCTAGACAAACTCTAGCTTTTCTAATCATGGAAAGCCAAGGCCATGGTCAAATTTGTGATTTATTATGCCATGTATTGTTAGACTAATATGAAAGGAAAACATGGAAATAATTTTTTTGAAAAAAAAAATTATTAAATTCGTTTAGAAACCAAACTAATCATAAAATAATACAGAATGCCGCTACGATAACCAGACTCCGAATATGAAATTCTTAAATGCTATCAGTTCACGACAAAGAAGTAAAGAAACTTAAACCGCTAAGTTAACAATCTGTAATCGACTATTAAATACCACTATCCATTACAAAGAAGAATTAAGCCATTAAACGACACTATCCATGTATAACTAAGAATCGGACTTTAAAACTTATTATATTAAAATCGTTGCGTTCGCCATCACGATAATTTGTGATTGACAATTTACGAATTCTAATTATCGCTGCCTACGACAAATGCAGATTAAGACTATTTCGACAATTACTAGAACTAAACTCGAAAAAAAGAACCCAACTCTCTCATCTACTGTGAAATGTATTTTTTACATCAAATTAATGAAAACATGCATTCTTTCTTTATTAAGTCGAATTTGTCTTTAATGAATTAACCAATAAACTTTATTTATTTAACACCTAAGAGTAGTTAAATTACTTATAATGTAATACAATTATATTAATGTAACATAGTCATCCTTAATGTGTTACATTAATATAATAACTATGTTACAATAGTGTAATAGTTGTGTTATATTAAGGATGTATTTATCTCTTTAAGTGTTAAATAAACGAGACTCGTTGGTCAACTCATCAGCAGAATTTCTTTTAATAGAAGAGTACATGATTTCTACTATTTGGAATAGCAAATACATTTCATAATAATATAAGTGAGTTGGATTTTTTCCTAAATATTAATCCAACAATGCATTTTAACTTCATTATCTGTAATTTGGTGACCCAATTTGTAAAATTCTGCAAATATTTCATCATATGGACCAACCCATGTGACCCACTGCCTTAAATGATGGAGCCCCTCATCTCTGGCATGGCATTTTTATATGCTAAAATTATTGTATGTTTTTGTTCAAATTTGGTTTTAATTTTGGGTACAGGGATGGGCTGTTACAGGAGTTACAAAAGGAAATTTAATGCAAGCACATTAAATTAACGTAATACTACTATCCTTAATGTATTATATTAAGATAACAACTACAAGCCATTCAAGGACAAAAACATTTGATTTTTATTGAGCATATTTGAGATTTAGATTTTTTACAGAGAGCATCTGGATATATCAATTTATAAATTATTTAAAATTTAGCATATATTTAATTTATATATCAAAATCATTATATAAGATATTTAAACGATAATAACAATTATTTTAAAAACATCAAAATTCATTTTCTATGATTTATATATAAAATAATTGGTTAAACGTTTATATACTATGACTAATTTTTTATATTTCTAGAATATTCTAAAATACTATAAATAATTTCAAAATATTTCATTTAATAATTTTTTTAAAATGAAGTTTGTATTTAAAGATTTGCAATAAATTGTTTTTTAAATTAAATTTTTTTCAATCTAAATTTTAATATTAATTATTAAAAAATTAATGGGCAAGATCCTTCATTTTCTCTCCTATCGTCTCATTTTCTAATTTTTGTAATAATAATATAAGAATTATTAAAGAAATATATAATAATTTCAACCGCTTTCGATCTTCTCATCTTTCTACAAATAATTAACGCAGAATTATTGCAAGACAATAAGTTGATATTAATTATTGCTAGTGCGCTTTTCATTTTCTCTCTCATATCTCTTCATCTCCTATTTCGTTTATAACGACACTCCATCTCAAATTTTATTTATTTTTTGAAATTACAAAAATCGGCAATATCGCCTATATATCTGGGCTTGGCGATATATGCACGATATTACTGCATTTTGTCGATTTATCAACCACTTTTCGAGCATCAGATATCGTATCGATTGACTCTAATACACGATATCATGCATCTTTTAATCACCGACTTATTGGCTGATGACGATGCTTAATAAACAGAATAAATAAGTATATTGCCGATGAATTTATCTTTTGCCGTTAAATAAACGTAGACTAATTCCATTAACTCATCAAAGCGCAATTTCGTTTTAATAAGAGGTGTAAAGAGTATATGCTTTTCATTTATTTGGGATAGCAAGAGTACATTTCATAATAATACCAAGTGAGTTGGGTTTTTATCTTAATATTAATCAACAATGCACTTTAACATAATTTATTAATTGGTGACCAATTATAAATTTATGCAAATATTATCTATGGATGACCATCTTGACCTACCTTAAATGTGGAGCCCTCATCTCTTATAAGTAACAGCATGTGGTTATATATCAAAATATTTGTGTCTTTTGTTCTAATTTGGCTTTGTTTTTGGAGTAAAGGGATGGGGCTGTTCAGCGGTTGAAATTAACATGCAGAATTACAGGTTATTTGTGTAATCAGAATCTTTGGCTGTTCTCAAAGTAAAACAAAACGCCAGCTAAATAGAGAACACTCAGTGTTCTTCAACACATGGGCTAACCCATGTTCATGTTCTTTGTTTGAGTAGTGCTTTTTTTACATCTGCTTGCTCATTATCTTTTCATATCTGTTTGATTTTCCAGTTTCAGTTTTTTTAATCTTTGGCTGATCTTGCATTGTACTCTCTCTTGCTACTCTTCCTTGTGTTTTATTTCTGTGGTGTTGTCGCCTTAGATCTGCTGGTGGGCTGGGTCATGATGGAGGTGTTTGGTATGAAAGGTTCTGTGTTTTCCAGGGTTTTCTCTGTTCATTTCTGCTACAGTTTTCCACAAGGAAAATCAAATGCCCACATGGGTTTAGTGAAGGTGACTTGATGTTTCTGCTATAAATTGAGTGTTTGTTGTTCAAACTGTTGAGAAACTTAAAAGTCTCAGCATTATTTCTTGAAGCCCAGGAAGGAGAAGTTGTTAGGTGTAGGTTGAAAGTTAGTTTTATTTTTGTCTTAAATTCATACATGTTGTGTTTGTTAGATTAATAGTCATGGCTGGCTCTTATGGATTGGAAAGGGGGAAATTCTTATTTTGGAAATCTTGAGGAGCCCATACCAGGACTTGAGGTGTGTGGGTGGGAGTCCAGAAAATGGGTTTTGAGCATAATATTTGTGGTGATGATCATTGTGTTTGTTGTGAGATCAGGAGAAACAGACAAAGTCTGTGTTGATAAACTATGGAACAAATTCCTCTATTGGATGGTGGGTGGTTGGTGGCTTGTCCTTGTAGCTAATGTCTTACCCCTAAGTTATGCGGGTGGTTGCTGCCTCCACAGAAACTTTTACGATGATACAACCAATAGCTCTGAAACTGCTCAGTTTTTTGGATAGTTTGAATTGCAGGTTAATGTAACAGAGCTATTCTATGGGTTTTTCACATTCTATCCATTTCTCCTTTGAAGTACAACGTCAATGAATCTTCATTCAGTGTAGTATGATCATAAAGTTGTCTGAGTGGATATTTATGGCGAGATTTTAAAAATTCATATATTGCAGAGTTCAGAGTGATTCAGGTTGTTTCATTTATTAGAGATACTTCATAACATTAATTCAGGTTAATAGCATAATCAGTTTTTCTAAAGAGATCATTCAGGTTTCTTAAATATATACAGAAGTTGTCCCTATTGCCCATAATCTCTTCTGTTTTAATAGTAAAGTGGGTGGAACAAATGATGTTGTGATTTAGGGGGATCAAATTATTCAGATATGCCAGTTGATTGGGTTGCGAGATTTTACAGATCAAGATTTGAATCTATGGAGGATGTAAGACTGGATTCCAGTTACATGTTCCTGCAAATGCCGGGTCAAGTTCATAATGGTTCCAATATCACTATTCTTCCACAGATGATCGGTGGTCGCCTCTTACAGTGTATGAAACAGCAGGATCTATGTCACAACACTGGGGTCCCTGGAGAAAGGTTCAATGTGTGGAGATTTGAAGTGGATCCTGATTTGAGATAACAGTTAATTTTGTTTTGTGAGCTGTTCTGACCGACCGAGAGCTTCAGTCTGCCAAACCTGTGGACTATATGGAATGTTTGATGTTTTTTGCGAGCAGGAGGATGTTCAGGCGCTCATCAAGATTTTTGGATGCAGTGTCTCAAAAATCAAGCACTCTTTGGATCCAGCTGGGTCCTGATACAATAACAATGGGTTTTCGAGACGTCTCTCAGGGCTCTGGAGATTTTCAAGCTTAGCTTATAATGGGAATCTTACCTATGTCGAGAAGTATGACTCAACCGATGATTCAGCAGCCAGAAAACTTCAAAATCTCCGACACTTTGGATGGGACTTGGAGCTGGTGTGGCTTCCATTGTTATGATGGCTGTTATATTTGGTCTCGTCTTCTATCTCTGCAGAAGATGGAGAAAGAAATCAAGAGCCACTAAAAGCAAATCCTCAGGTTGGCGGCCACTATTCCTTCATGTAGGCAGCGGCAGTTTGCTGAGGTCAGATCAGTGGTTGTTATTTGACTCTGACAAAAAACAACCAGTGGTTTTGTGGCAGATTAAATATACAGTAGATGTTTTTGAGTGAAGACAGTGGTTAGATGAAGGCTGGCAAGGTGTAGGGGAGGTGATGATGGCACTCCTGCCCAGCAATTAAACGAGCCAACTAAATGGGCAAGGACTAACGTTGAAGAACCTTCGAATCGAGATGCTTTCAAAGCAGGCACGACATTTGGTGTCTGATTGGATTCTGAAGAACAGAATAGAGATGATCTTGGTTTTTATATTATAATAAATCGGACATAAGAGCGTGGAGGTGAGACCCCTCCAGCTAACTAGGCTTAACAGTTTCAAGAAGCGTGCATTAGGGCTGCTCAAGGAAACCATTTACCATTCTTTGGGCCAAAAGAGATCATCTTAGGATGTTAAGACAACCAACATACTGATGGGAAAAGCTTTTATCATAAGAATGGCTGATTTGGATTGTCCAAAACTGGTCCTTTCTTGAACCTCCTATGTGCTGGAGTCAAAGGAAGCTTTGGTATGATCCGGGCTCGCTACGACGCAGCAGTTAACTGAGAAATCAGATCATTATATGATTAATTATTGTTTAGACTGTTTATTTGAACATTCATGTCAGCACATAAATCAGATCAATCCCAGCAGATAGGTGACTATCAGCTGCTTAATATAGAATCATAAACATGTGTTGCATCTCAAAGGTAATTTATTCTCCAAGATTCTCACCAAAAAAAATTTGAGGTCTGAAAAATGTCTTTTACTGGGGAAGACCGACCTACAATGGAAGATCTACATGCCAGGTATGTCTTGCAACTTCATGAAAGCTTAGCTTCGCTAATAGGAACAACTCATTTCGGCAGCTTATGACTTTGCAGAAGCTGGAAGAGAACGATCTGCGTCTCGGTAAAAATAAGCCTGAAAATGGTAAAGAGAATCTACATACTGGGAGATCATTGCCAGTGCTGCTACAAACAATGATAGGTTCCTTATAGACTTCTGCAGATGGTGAGATAAGAGTTATATTAGTTACAGATTTTAAATATTTTATGTTTCTAAATTCTTTAAATTTGTTCTACTACTTTGGCTAGTCCACACCTGAGTTCATCCTATTTATATCGATAAAACCATGGAAAGATGATGCTAATGAAGTAATTGTCTCAAATAATTACATTTGTTGTGGGAGAGTGTTATACTAGATTATTTGTGATCCTCTATGATTTCAGGTCCTTCCCTTCTCAAGGAGGCTATTAACTATAGCATTCTTTAGCTCTGCTATTTCAGCTTGATGATATAAAAAATATCATGTGAAACAGTAATTGGTTCTTCCCTCTTCCCTTTCTTTCACTGTATGTATTTCTATTAATGTATGACAGTCAAGACATAGAATTGAAGATCTCTTAAGGTGGGATATCTCTCCTGTAGCATGAAGTAGGAGAAATAATTGGACCGACAGTAACAGTGTGTGGTGTGGAGACCATTAACTATATATCAATTATAAACACAGGTGGGTAGAGGAGAGAATAAAGTAGGCCATTACAGGTTTGAAATAAGTATGTGATTAATCAGAGAGACATGGTCACCTCCTCCCGACTTGTGGGGAGATTCTTTGGCTCTTTTATTTTTGACTTTACCCCAATCTCCCA
The DNA here is from genome assembly GCA_016808115.1 of Tetrastigma voinierianum. Classification (NCBI taxonomy): domain Eukaryota; kingdom Viridiplantae; phylum Streptophyta; class Magnoliopsida; order Vitales; family Vitaceae; genus Tetrastigma; species Tetrastigma voinierianum. The sequence goes on from JAEQBH010003424.1 coordinate 143,177, forward strand.
CAGGAAGGAAGGGAGGGGTTGAGTTGACTCGGCTGATGATGTACTTGTGACTTGATTATAATGCAGTTGTTCATCTTCAGGGTTTGAGATATAAAAAGCATTCTTATGAGACAAGGTTTTTACAATGTTAGATAGTGATTTTATTTATTAAGATCCAATACAGAGAGTTTTAATCAGATGTAGAACTTGTTCTGTATGAGGAGCAAACTTTCTCGTTTAACCTTTTTTTTTGTTTCCTTTCCTTTCATTTCTTGAAACATTATAAAATATTTAAAAGGACCCTAGCCCAACATGATTTGAGAATCTTGACCATTGTCTGTGTTTGTTATATAGAGATCACAGTCCTATTAAGTTAATTGTAATTGCTGATAATTAATTTACAATTAATAGTGTTTTAAGTTCAATTCGAAGTGGAAGGCTATGGATGCAGCGGTTTAAAATCTTTAAAATTTTGACCCAAGGATCTCAACTACGGTTTTGGCCTCTGACTGATCTCACTGAGTAAGCTGTTGATATTATTCTGAGCTCATATTACTTTAATTATTAAACACCACAAAGTGTATTATTTGGGATAAACTCTTTTCTATGTTTCGGCCCCAATAATTGGGGATGCATAAGCATCTGAAGTCTGAGATTTCCTCTCTTTCAGATTGTATCGGGTATAAAGCAATTTATAATTGGATTTGGTATGCTCAAACTTTGTAATTAGGTGCAAGCATCAAAAGTCTGTCGGAGTTTCACTCTCTCTCTTAAATTATTATCAAATTGTAAAGCTTATTATAATGGAATTTATTATGCTTTCCTTTAATAATTAGGAATGCACCAAACATCCTATGAAAGTCTGTCGGAGATTTCCTCTCTCTCTTTCCAGTTATGTCAAAGTGCTGAGCATTATATTGAAATTTGTTATGCTAACCAAGGTGTCTCAGATTAAAGTTACCCCACTAGAGCAGTCTTGTATCCATATTTTTGTTGTGACATTCTTTTTCACATATAACTTTTATATTTGCACTTGCACTTTGGGATATAATGTTGGGACCTTAGAATTTCCTAATATAAGTGAAATGAAATCTTAACATCTTTTGTTTAATTATTCTTAGAACGTTTCTAAACTAAAAAACACTCGTGGTAAATACTATAAATTGAAAGCAGGTATTTGAAAAACCAAATAATTTTTCCTGCACTGCAGAACATGTATTGGCGACATTTTTGAATGTTTTCTTGCACCAATGTTTGAAGAAATTCTATTACCATAATAGCTGATGGGGATCAAAGCTGGCCGGTCGTTATGCAAGGATACGTGGAGATAAGAAAGGAATGGATTAGAGTCTTGTGAGAATGAGATCTATAGTGTTATACAATAAATGTTTTAGTACAATGTGATTGTATATGAAAAATCTTTAATTACCCACAAGATGCACAATGTATATATATATGCGCCTGCTCATATATATATATATATATATATATACTTACTACCATATATATATATATTCTTTGTTGTTGGACTCAAACTTGTTCACCTTATACATAACACCAGAAGGTCAATTTTACTGATAAGTGATGCAGGACTGGGCACCTTGGGGACTGTGAGTTCTCAATCAATGCATGTTAATCAAGTAAAACATATGTGGTAGTAATACACACACCTTTTTATAAAAGTCATAGATTTTATGTGTTTTATTTTTTATTTATTGTATTTTATGCCAGACTTGTACAAACAGGATGTGAGACATAGATGCTGTGAGTGACATATCGTTTGTTCACCACAAACCAAACAAAGCCAACTTGGCACAGTAAAACAGAACTCCTTCTTTGCCTGTAAAACCTTCATTTAAATCAAGGAAATCCTTGGGCAGTAGCCATGGCTTCCCTCTGTTGCTTCATCAAAATCATTCCTCGACCCAGAAAAGGAAGTAGCCAAAACCCCAACCGAAACAGAATGGGTTGCCGATGTCTGCATCTGCTTTCATACAGACAGTCAATAAGTTCTGGGTCAAGGACAATAATAAGAAATTCCATGATTGAGGCACATTATAAGGATGAGCAATTTCATGGATGTTGAAGCTTTCCTGCTCTTACCTTGTGGTGATCCATATTCTTCTAGTTTGGAAGAAAAATCTCTTTAAAACTTTTAGGCTCTTGTTGAGACCAGGAAAATCTTAAAGAAAGAAGCGTTCAGGAAAATGATTTTCTCGTGTTTGTTTTCATAAATGGAAAATATGAAAAGAATAAAATAATCAAATTCTCAAAATTTTATATTTTTAATTTCTTAAGTCATTCTCTAATAGGATCAATAAATAAAATCAGTTTCCAAACAGGCACGTGAATTAATTTTTAAGTTTAAACTTAATTTTATTCTATAAATTATGATTATCAACTCAATTAAACTTGTTTTACAAGTTTAAACTTATTTTTCTTTCCCGACATTCATCAGCTGTATAGAATTGTCATTGGCAGATCAGTGTCTGTTCAGAGCTAACACAGCATCTGGAAATAACTGGAGCATAATACTTATAATGGGTTAGTGCTCAAAGACTCTCACAAGTTTGACAAAAGGAAAATAAAGGAGGGTAACAATGCTTGAGGCTAAGGACAGGGAGCAGTTGCACAGAGAGCAGAGATCTTTTTGATGAGGGATCAAAAAACTGAACAGATATTCTTTTCCTGTAAACAGAAACATGTCTCTTCTGGCTTGCCACTGATATCATGGCAGCAAGTACTCTGTCTCGAACAAGAGGGCCTTGATAGGATAATCTATGGACTAGAAATACAAATCCCACCAAGTCCACTGTCCCAGAGAGTCACCATTGGCGTGACCTCCACAGGTAAAGGGTTTGAGAAGTAACAGGCCTACATCATCAAAGCAGGGGAAAAAACCAATGAGTTTTCGATGGTAGTTGCAAGACTGACAGAGTGAAATAATCAGCAATTAGATGTGAAAGATATGCATTGGTTTTTAAGGAAAAAGCTGGGAGTTTTAACTTCACATGAGGACAGGATTAGTCACACATACCTTTTACTTCATATTTTAAGTCTAATCATCAACAGGAGGAGAGAGGTGATAAGGTAAAATAGAGTATATTGAGGATTCTTTAACATTCAGTTGCATACAGTGTTAATCTTCATTGTATGTTTATTATGGACATAGTGGTGCAACATACTGTTCTACACTATTGGATTCAATTTGACTTTAAATGGTTAGGTTTAAATAAATGTATATATATATATATATATATCTCTCTTATATATAAAGAAATAAATAAATAATATGAAAATGGTGCGGTTTAGTCTAATTGTTTTGGTAGACAAATTAAGCGAAAAGCGTGGTTTAAACTCTGGGCACCCTACGGTGCTCTCTCAAGAGTATTAACCTCGGGTTGATTCCGGGCTTACAAAGTTTAGGAAGGTAAGAAATTCCATAGAGCGAACACCAATGGAACAACTCATAGCCAGCCTATCCACAGTTCTGGTAGCCAGTGATGAGGTCATCTGCTAACCCAAAGAAGGTGGAAAATTTTTTTGCAAAGCTCATGATCCCGTGTCCAAGGACCTTGCTGTTTCAGAGAGACAGTGTGATCACCTTCGACTGAGAAGTTTTCTAATCATGGATGCATCAAAGCATTCGTTCTAAGAAAAGAACACATCTATTTTTATTCAGACAGACTGAAATTAAAATAGAACTTTAAGCTTCAGAGGAAGGAATTGACATACTTGTCCAAATACCACCCTGATACAAACCTATCAAAATTCATAGGAAAAAATCTACTAAACACCAGACTGAGACTCTAAAAGATGCCTACATACACCACCATGATACAAACCACCATGAATCTCTCCTCTGCCTTCAGCCCCAACAAACACCACTGCAACTTTTAACCCCTCCCTTTCAAGGAAAAGAATAAGAGGAGAACAAGGGACTTCACGAGGTTGAAAGTCAACTAGCTCAATTATAGTTACCTAAACCTTAGAGTTCATTTAGACCACCAAGGTATAAGAAGTTGCCTCATACAAACCTATCCTTCCTCCTTATCTCTATAAAATATATATATTGTCTTTTTCGCGGTAAAGCTAGCAATTTCCAGCATTATATCACTGGATTGCTACAATAGATATCTTCAGGCCAGCTGAAGGGCGTTCAGGATGTGGTTGTTCGATCTACTGATATTGACTTTTTCCATGAAACAGTCATAGAACACGAAAAACGATTATTTACTTCCGCGCAGCCCTGTTCTTATTTAAAGTTCTTGTCATAACTGGCGGAAGGCTGTTAAATCCATGAGAACCGGAAGACGCTGACCATATTCGCGAGGTCATGTATTTCAAACGTCGTCTCTTAAACGCCAGCGAAAAATGATTGCCATTCTAAATAATATGAATGAACTGAGTTCAACAAACTTTGCATATAGCTGGCAATCAATGTTGATAATGAATCTTCGAAAATTAGGAAATTACAAAATTGGAGAAAGTGGTTTAACACACAAATATCTTAAAATGGTTGTGACGGGAAAACTGTCGACATGTCATCATATTCAAAAAAACAAATGACCTACCCCTCAAAGTTAAAAAGGCACAGATTTAAATACAACTTTCTTACATTACTAAGTACTAATAACACTGGGTGTGGGCTGGGCTGTAGGATGTCCCAGGGGTGGCATTCTGTACCTTACAGAAGAGCTTCCCGGCTCCTCATGATAGTGTTTCATCCCAGTTACAAATATGTAAGGTCACATAAACGTAGAGCTAATTCCCATCAGTTAAAGTAAATGATCCATATTCATTCTTCATTCAGCTGGGCAGAAAAATATATTCTGTGACCTGCTTAAAGTGTTTGGACCTTGGGTTTTTAGGGTGATCAGTGGAAGTAGGAAAAACACCAGCTTTATTAGGAGGGGGTGGGAAGCTAAGTAACAAATGAAAACCCAACTAATTTGCAGTGTCACATCATATCTATGTCACCTTTCCATTTGTGTACATATAAAGAAGAAACAAAAGTATAATGGAAAAAAATTGAGTTGCATTAAAGTAAGCTCACACTAAATTCAATACCTGACAACAAGAAGGAGCTCGAATACTTTGTTCCAGCATCTGGGATGAAACAACCAAGGGACAACTAATAGCGAGACTGGCTAACAAAGCAGTAAAGAAGGAATTTGAATACCTGAGGAATATTAAAAATTTTGATGAAAAAAAATGGATTTTCAGCAAAGACAAAAAAAATGAACTAAAATTTAAACTTGAGGACTCCAGCAGGCAGTTGGTCATTTTGAAACAATCTCAAACACAGCCTATTAAATTTTCTGAATAAACAATTTCTAAAAACTCTAATGACTTTCAGCCAGGATAGATCCATTGAAGCGTTATACAAAAGTTCTACATCTGTGTCAAGGAAGCTATAAAGATTGTAAAATATCTTAGACATACAGAAACAAAGCGTTAAATGTAAATAAGGCGTATCAATGCAGCTATTAGATTAACACCTTCATCACCAGCGTGGATATTTTTGTTTTACAAAACCAGTGTGCACAAATAAAACCAGTGTGATTGAACCCTTTCAAATTTTACCTGTTCAAACCTTCAGTAGGACCTGATGACCTGATGCTGGCGAAACCATTTATGAAAAAATACAGCCCACAGCTGGATTTTAACAAGCCTGGTAAGTCTAACTCTATGGTGAAGATCTGATGGTGGGTTCACTCAAATTCAACATCCTTTACAGTTGTTTGAGTCATTATTGTTTTATTACCTTCATGAGCAAAGGACCACTTTTTAAGAATAACCATAAAGATAAAGTTATTTATAAAATTATACATGCACAAATGAATAAACTCAATAACTAATGCAAGATATAAATTCAAGCATATTACATACCAAATATTGATTAGTTTAATTTTAAAAATCGTTTTGAACTGTATCTATTTAGTAATATGATCATGGTCTAGATCCAGTTGTCCATATATTGTAGATGTTGAGCTGTCAATCACACACATTATTCTATTTTGGATGAACAGGCCAAGAGAGTGGTGGGACCTATTACAATGATTTACAATAGCTTGCTAAGGCTTCACTTCACACAAAATGTTTAACATGTTTTGTTATGACGTTTGAGTTAAGTTGTTCTCATATAAGAGAACTGAATTGTTTGTAATTAGATGACATCATTCATAGTTCTGAACATTAGAAGAAGAGCTGGCTGAAGCATAAATCTTAGTAACATATAAACTTGGATTAATTGTTAGTGTTTGCTTTTACAAATATTTGGATTTATTATGATTATCAGGAATAAGAATAATTAATAATTTGTACAATCTTTTTGTTAGATTCTGGTTATGTAGAGATCGGTTGAAAGTTTCTATATTGATAATGATTCAATTTTTTTCAGTTGTATCTTCTAGTTAGGTTATTAAAGTAGAATGATTAGACACTCTATTTTCTATATCAAGTCTGGTTTACCATACCAATTGATAGCCATACACCTGAAAACTAGAGGTAAGAATTTGGGGAAATAATATTTGTCTACCAATATAATGGCATAATGCTCTATCTCAAGAATATTGAGTTAATAAAGTTTGTGAGGATAACAAATCATGGTTTCAAGAAAGTACATAAACTGCAACTAAGTTCTATCACACCTAATGGACAAGTGGCTGCTTGCCATAGTTCATCTCTTGCTTCTGAATGTTCCCCTTTCATGTAAGTCAATTGATTACAGTGAAACAAACCAAGCAGCTAAATATGGGTTCTAGAACAAGTGAAACTATTGCCATATAAGTACAAGATGACAAAAAAAACAATTATAATAATTACGACGAGTTTTGTGCGTGTTTCTTCAGGTGTTCAAAATCAAAATTTTGGAGATTGACAAGCACAGGTTGTCCAAATTTTTGCAGAAACTCTGGTTTACTGGATTTTGTCTTAACTCTGATAGAATCGCGTAAAGTTTATCAGTTGATCTTGAAAGCGGTCAGGGACCAGGATGCCAGACCTTGCACGATCATGAATTCTAAAAGGAATCATGTGCATTCATCAGATAAATCCCTTTTCATCCAAGTAGTGAACTATAATCTGAGTTTGAAAGCAAAAAGAACAGTACCGCTAATAAGCATAAAATAATGCTCAAGGTTTCTCTTCTGTTAGGTTATAGTAGCCATGCATAAGATTCTTAACGACTTTCATAATGTTTGTTTTAAGTGAACATTTGCAAACCGAGTAAGTGTCAATTCTTTGCTACCAAAGTCCAAGGCTATGCTCAACGTATACTTCAACAATTGAAGCGATCAAGCAAACATTTTTTAAGATAATTAAAGTTAACATAAAGACACATGAATTCTAGGAAGCCTCATAGCAATCAAGAAACATTTTCTGAATGTGAGGTTCACCAATTAACAACAAAACTAAAAACAAGCTAGCGGATAAATTTAACTTTGTTTTCTTTAAAAGAGCTGAGGACATTTGAGCCCGTTCAGGTGGTACTTTGTAGAAAGTGAACAGAGCTACCATGTGGTAAGAATTTCTGGTAAATACAATAGCCACAAAGAAATCAATCCAAACCTGGTAAACTCAATTCCCACAGGCGAGAAGATCAAGTCAATATGGATGATACAGCAGAGGGAAGAGCACCTCATTCACCGATGAAATGAAGAGATGCAATCAGAACTTAGGAAAAGCTTGTGTATTCTTTTCATCTTATACTAAGTTTCTAACCATGACGTGAAATTAAAGAAGCCAGCCCCAACTGGACCAGCAAATCCCCTTCGAACCCTAAGAATGTTCGTTTGTATCTGAAAACATTCAAAAGGAAACTTCAATGTTTCCATCTACTTTGAACTTTAATAGAAAACAAATACTAAAACAGTTGAGAAAACTGTTTAAATAGTGAAGCAATTATAGATTTAAAAATAATAGGAACTATGTGACCAAGATTACTGTATTAATCCAAGCCAAAAAGGGCCAAATTCTCTAACCTTATTATTATCTGCTCTTGCAAAACTGGGAAACACCAAAGTTTCATTCATAACTAAAAAATTATCACCTTTCAAATGTATACAAATCCTTACAAAATATTTGCTGAAACATGTTAAACTCTATGTAAACAAAATGGAAAATAAGGGATAAATGTTGACGTTTGCAGCAACTGAATCACCTTAGCCGATAGTTGGATGGTACAGCTAGTACTAACTATTTTGAACACAGTTTGAATCTTGTGAAGAATAATTCATCTTACAAACTCATGCTAGACACTGAACAACATCTTTAGCCAAAGATAATTAAGTGGAGAATAGTCTATAAACATCTACTGGCAGGTCTGATATCCTAGGAATGAAACAAATCTGAGGCATAAAACATAACATCTAATGAAACTATTGCCAAGCTACGAGATTATATGTTGATGCATATATATATATATATGTCTCTCGATAAAGTTATATTAAAAAAGGGAAGTGGAAAGGTGACAGAAGGAATACAAAACGATACTGCCCCCATGTGACTAACACCTTACAAAAGCTACTGGGATTATATGTTGATTATGGGAACTTCTCATCTCTCTATATTCTTCCATTCAGTATCTTTGCAATAAAACTATAGCTGTTTCAATGGGTTTCTCAATTCTCATAGCATACCATAGAGGTATTAAATTTCCAGTGTCTCCCTCCCATCATACCTAGGTTTGGATGTAGGAGTTCAGAGGACATACAAGAAAGAGATATGATCTCAGTCCAGTCATTTGGATCAGGTCGGTCAACCACAAGGGATTTCTCCTCTACCAAATTTGACGTTTGAAGTGCTAAAGTAATTACACACTGTGCATGCTACACTAGTGTACCTGAAGCAACATTAACTTAAAAACAAGTTAGGACATTCCTTTCCAACAAAGACCTACACCAGGCTAATCACCTCGATTCTTCTCTTGGAAGATCTTTCCTTACTGGACAGTTGTGAACAGAACAGTTGAACCTCAGAGTCATTCATTTCCTAATCCTCAGACTACAAGCCCCCTGTGTCTCCACTGGATTTGTTCCCAGGTATTCTTAGTAAAAGACATCTTTCTCAGGAATTCTTAGTTGTCATTAATTGAGCTTACTATCTCATAATGGAGATTCTAATCAGTTAAAGACACATAAAACCCAGTCAAGCTAAATCTAGATTTCATTCCAAGAAAAACTAAGATCCGGCATAAACAAACCTAATCCTCTATTTGAAATATGAAAATACGTACTAAGAAAAATAAGTCACATTGCTCGGATTGAAACCGGTTTCTTTCTGACTTGAGAAAAATAGTTTTCCCAGAGTAAAACCTAAGTTTCAGGCTGCTTCCTTGCTTGAAACAGACGGAGGCCTGTAAAAAGGAAAAACGGTTGCTCTGAAAAAATGAATGGAAAAAGCACTAAAAATGGATTCAGAAGGCAGTGAGGGATGAAGAGAGATATACACAAATGAGACCGTAAGCCTTACATATGTTTTTGGTCTCCTCACACCTCTTGCTATTCTGTCATAGCGTTAAAATTAAATATTTTGAAAGGGCTTCTTAATCCAATAACATAGAACAGCTCACTTTTTCTATTGTGGACCAAACAATCATTTCCCAATCCTTCAATTTCTGTGCAGAATTCTTACTTTTCAACGTCTTGGCAGAGGTGCTCTTTAGGGTTACTATTTTACTTTCTTTTTTAAATCCATATTTTCTTTCCCATTTCCTTAATACATTTGTCAATTTTCAACCTAGTTTTATGAATGTTTCTAAATTTCAAGTTTACAAGGATGATTGTCATAAGATTTCTTTATAAATTTATCTGCTTATATTTCTTAAATTATTTTTTTATTGTAAACCATTTGCTTTTTCTTTTTGAAAGAAAAATAAATAAATTATTTTTTAAACTTCATGCCTAGATTTTGTTTTTATGTTTTCATGTCATAAATCATTTGTGAATGAGTAGAGACCATTTTGGAGGAGCCATTTAGATCTAAATAAAGTGAAAAATGATTATAGTAAAATAAAAAAAAAAATACAAAAAAATAAAAAAATAAAAAAACATAACATAATACAATGAATAGAAAAATGAAATGGTGTTTTTCTTAATTTTTTTTCTATTTAGAAAAAATAAAATCATATTATGGATTCTGCAATTTTGGTTTAATGCGTTTCACATTAAAAGTGAGACTACCGTTTTCTATTTGAAAATTGTTTAAGTCAGTAATATTTTATTTTATTTAAAAAAAGAGCAAAAATAAAAAAAATACAATCTTATTCATAGCCGGAAAGCAGTTTGTAAATCAGTGTTGGTTTAGGTCCAGATTCTCATGAAAGGCGATTAGTGAGTGTGCGCGTCTATTTAAACTTACGCAAAGATGGGGTCCTCTACATAATGAGAGGTTAACTTGACGGACAATTGACTAATCCCATTGATGACTACCACAAATAGACAACACAATATAACACAATGCCCATTTAAACATGAATAAATATCAAATTTAAAAATAAATAAATGGAGGAATAGTCTTGTAAATGTCTCCATTATATTGAGCCTTGCTACCTATATGGAAGGATCTATATGGTTCTGAATGAGCCATTAAGGCCTTTTGTGAGATGAGGAATTTAGAAACTTTATATGGAACACCTCATGACTCTGAGTTGGAAGCTTTTGGGAAAAACCGCAGGGGGTCGTCTCTGCAAATGGTGGAAGACTTCTAGCTGAGAAGAGGTCGACCAGTGTCAGATGAGTCTTTAATCTCATGTATGGACTTAGTGTAGGAAAGTGTAGAGGAATCTGGGGGTTCATAAGTGTAAGGATATGGAAGGATGTGGAAGAAGAGTTCTGGAAAGATATGGAGGATATGGAAAAGATGTGAAGGATATTTGAGTAGATGTGGAGTGAAATCACAGTATTCACGTGTGTGTACTCATGCTGGACATATGATACATCTGAGTTTGTATGACACATCCCATGTTTAGGTGGTTTTAGGGCATCAACAGTATGTTCATGGTTTTAACGCTGTTTTCATTCTTATTTATTAATTAGGATGATCCAGCATTGAGACAAATATGAACAAAAAAAGTAAAAATAAATGGCATTCCAGTGGAAGCTATCTTCAGTGTACAAATCTTTTAGGCTCTATAGAATGATATAGGCTCAATCTTTGTGTTGCTGGATGATGATATCAAGCTTTCCAAGGCCTCTGTTCATGTTTTGGACTCCGGATGAGAGGATTAGACCTCGGGGTTTGGCGTCAAGAAAAGGTGGGGTACAAATGAATAGTTCATTGCGACATTGACCTCTTGAATAGTAGACATTGAAGAAGATAAGAAATTAAAATCCACATTGCTGCAAATGGCAGTATCCTATTCACATGTTGTATTGCGTTATAATTTTTATAATTACGATTTTGGACCATTTTAAATGAATTTAGAGGCTACTATATAAAAACCTTTGTTTTCTATATTTTTAGAGGAGGACCTCTAGATTGGAGGAAGCGGTTGAATAAACCTATAAGGTTTCTAGCAGTAATTAAAAACTGGGAGAAGATTGAAGAAGGAAGATTATTTAGTATATGTGCTTCTTTTGGGTTTGTATTCTTCACCTCGTGTTTTGATTTTATTTGCAGAAGGTTTAGATGTGGTTTGTTTACCAGTGTGCATTTTGAACTTCTTGTTTTTACCTTCTATTGATGTTGACTTGTGCTACTCTTAAATAATATATTAAATATATATTTGTTGAGTGATTGCACACAGCCCAAACATATTTGTGGACAATTGAGATTTGAAGTAGAATTTAATTAAGACATATTTGAACATCATTCTTGTGAGAAATTATCATAGGTTTGTGTTGATTGAGGTTTCAGACTTATTAGCTCTTAAGGCTTTGGGTTGAATAGAGTCACCATCATAAACACTCAGAGCCAGATTGCTTGGAGTTATCAAGATCCATTGTGGTGGGGTTTATCCATAGAGACTCGACGTGGTGAATCGGATCATAAGAGAATGGACGATGTAAATCATTAATTAGCTTTATTTGTCTTCACCATGCTGAATATAATTATCATTACTAATACATTCATTAGTATGGAAATGATGACATATCATTTCAAGATATTACATGTTATTATTTAGTGGTATATGATACAAAATGACATTCCATGCTTCAAATATTTAAAGATATTACTAAGAGTTCTTATTTTTTTCATCATGAAGCCAACATCTTTGATTTCTAAAATCTTTGATATCATTGAAATGAAGTGGTATGCATGAAATGGAACATTTGAAATGCCTTCAAAGCGTATAATGGTGACTTCTTCTCAACGGTCTTAGGGTCTTGCCACTATCACGTTTTCATGCGTGAGAAATCAGCGATTGGCGTTTTGTGCATGGTGGTTCTTTCTAGTTTTCTATTCTCATGTCAAACAACCAGCCAAACATATATCATTACATATAAATCATTGAAGCTCTGAACGCCATTATAATCACACAGCGCTATATTGATGTGTTTTCAAACAACTTATTTGCCTTATCTGCTCATGTGATATTACAATATTTATATATATAACATTTTATACTAATTTAACATTCATTCGTTTTCTACTTTATATAAAAACAAATTATTACATCTTTCATGCCAGTATATATTTTGATCACAACACAATCCACCGTTGTGTGTTGCCAGCGAATCTAGCGAAAATTTTGGTCAGAGATATTGGAATCGTGGCATGGTCGGGTGAGTTTCTTGTAGGTTTAACACACAATAACTTCAGTCATCATTGATCTCTGAATGGTCTTTACATTACATTTTTATCTTTTTCTTAATGTTGTCTCTTTCTTTGAACTTTCTGGATGCAGTGTGCTGTAGACATCATTAGTCTTTATACATTTATCCTTATTGGTATAAATATATCTGATGAATAATGACGATTCTCTTGGGCATTAATAATTGATTATGTTAAAAAGTTGCTAAGTTATCATTCACAGGAGTGATCAATGACAGGTTTACAACCAATGTTCCTACTTTACCACCTTTATTCTCCTTACATTTCAGGCCAATTTATTCCAAGTGGTATGATGCACACAGTTTGTAATCTCTTGAGAAACCTCTCTACTTTGTTGGCCTGTCGTCTTTTTTATTATTTTTAACTCACTTAACACATATGAGTTTCTTGTTTAATTACCTCTGGCATTTTATGATTAGGAGTATAGATTTGAAAGCATGTGTGTTATTAATTTTACCATGAGACCATACACGCGTACATTGACCACGGTTTGTCATTAACATACATTTATCTTACCATGTTAATCGCGAATCATTATTAAACACCCAAACCAATTTGTTTATGGTTTAAACCAAAAGCATCTGATTACCATAAATCGACCTCGAGGTTGATGACAAATAAACTAACAAAAACAAGAAGAGAACAAACCAAGAGTTATGATTCTTGCTTTTTCTATTATTACGGATGGTTGCTCATGTTTTATCATGTCGCCCACCTAATTAGTACGTACTTTACAATGAAGAACATGAAGAAAAATGGAGTCGTGCATGCTAAGGTTTCTAGTTAGGGTTTATTTCTACCCAATACACCTTCACTTGCAAACTTTTAGGGTGATAATTATATTTGCCTTTGACTTTATTTAAATAATAACTCTGGATGTTATTAGAAATTGAATCATCTGTTGGATCGATACAGCTTGTGTGGTTGTTTCTCATGTACCAGCAAAAGGATAACCAATGGCTTACTCGTATTTTCGGTTCAATCTCAAAAACAGGGGACTTAGGTTTAGGTTTGCTTCTTGGTACCCTCTATACTTTTGTAATTCTACCTCTTAGGGTTCTTTCCAACTAGAATCCTCCAGTTTGTATGACTAATGGTCAAGTTATGGCCAAAAAAGTAGTTTAGAAAAAGCACATTAACTAATTCTGCCTCTTGAAAACCTATGCATCTCTTTTTACTTCTTGGTCTTTAAGACCCACACAAACCAAAACAATCCAAAGTAATACATCAGTTAGAACAAATTACCCAGATGGAAGAGTTGGTTCTCCTAGCACAAAAACGAAAATGAGTTAGGACTTTCCTAACAATTAAGGGAGAATCCATACCTTGCTTTCTTTTAAACCTTCAAATCACTTCTGTTTTTCTTCCTATTTTCTTGCAAACTTTGTAAATATGGAGAACAATCATAACAATGAAACTCAAGAACCCAAAAAATCTAGCTCTCTCTCCCTTTTCCAAAATGTGAAAAATACCCATTCTAAGACCAATTTTGGTCTTATCCTCTCATCCATTACAAGGCCTTGTTTGGCTATCATTTGACTTTCTTTTTGTTGCATTTCAGTCTTCTACTTATTCACCGTGTACTTATCATTATTTCCTCACTAAACAATAACATACCAGTAGAATAATAAAAAAAGAAAAAATGTTGTAAATGCTATATAAAGTAAATAATTCAACCAAAGGCTATTTTGGGGCGTTACAAGTTTGGTATTGACCAGGTGATTAGATTTATTGGGAGTATAAATTGGATCGTGATGCATAAAATGTCTTAATTAAGTCTAAACCTAGGCTTTTCCATTTTATTTATGTTCATAGTTTGATTTTTGTTTCACACTCGATCCATAACCAGCCATAAAGATAAGGATTACCAATTTCGATAGTTAGTAACTAATCTGTTGAACAACACTCTCTGCACATATTGCTGAGGCGGCGCGTAAACTACTCGCATAGTCAATACGCATTTTACACTCTGACGTTGTGCTTTGCAGCCCATGCAGGATGTCCACAAATATTTATTGAAGTGTAAAAACTAACCAGGTTCTGAACCAATTCCCCAAAGAGGCTCATAATAGGTGGAGCCTCATTAGCTAAGGCAACACCTAACCACCCAACCAACGAGAGTGAAGTGTTCTGCAATTCATAGAAGCTTTTTCCATCAATAGAATATTTTCTTCCCGAGTGTTTCTCTTGTGTTCTTTAACTCAAGTCATGGGTGACATGTAAATAGTGGAACCAACGCAGAAAGATTGACTTATAACGAAGCGAAAGTTGTTAAGTCTGCGCGTGAACGTGGGAAAGGCTAAATTACGTGATAGTGTATGTTTTGCCAGTATTGTTCAGAAAGTGCTATGAATAAACATGTTAATGCTAATAACACATATAAAGCATTAATGATTTCATTAGAAAACAGATGTCAAATTAACTTGTTTGAAACATGGGATGTTGGAGTTACAAATAGTTATTTAACATAGATCAACCATGGTTGATTTTGTTGGAATTACTCGATGAATGCGTACTTTTGGAATTTAAAATTGGGTTTAAAAAAATTTTGAAAATAAATTTGATTTGGGATTTGAAAAATAGGATGTCATTTATTCAGAGAAGATTTGTTTGTGAATAATTAAGCAGTTTACCAGTTGAGACTTGAAAAGTGAATTTTGATTTCTTACAAAGTGAGTTTAAAATCTTGGAAATATAAAAGAAGAATTTTGAATTGTAACTAAAGAAAATGATTTTTATTTTTGAAGTTGAAGAGCAAAATAAGTTTGTAATTTTAAGTGGTTTAATTTAAAAATATAAATTTTTAATCGTAAGAAAATTATTGATCAAAGAAGCGATTAAAAGGAAAATTATAATTTTAATAACAATGGGCGTTATTAACATATGACATTAAATATAGAGGCGTTGGATGGCGTTAAACCAAGAATAAAGTGTCAAATCAAGACCTTAAGTGATAACTGATGTGTGGTATGGATTATTATAGTAAAACAATTTTAATTATAATTATAATATTGAATAATTATTTAGACCTAGTGCATTTAATAACTAACAAGGCAATTATTAGAGAAAGTAAATTAATCATATAGTTGTTAATAAAAATCAATAAATGATACTAATTAATTATTCATCAATTAATAATATTTAATGACTTGAATAAGGTAACATCATTAGTTAATAGAACAGATAACAAAGTAATAACCAGTGGTCAGAAATCGCTTAACAATAGCTAGCTAGGAAGAAGCATTAAATCGATCTGAAAATGAACACTATCAAATTGCTTAGAGTGATAGTATGAACAATGCCTTCAGCTATAGTCGACTAAATAGCCACCGCTGTTGGCACAAACTGTTCGACGTTGGCTGTCTTAAATATTAGTCATGTGGCGTCCCAAATCTGGGGTTCGTTGTTATATTAAATTCTGGCTTAACATTGAATGTCCAGATGCAGGCATCCCTCTGAAAATCCCAGATCATATTTCCTTCTCAGGAGGCTCTACAAAATACAAATAGTGAAACAATCAGATATAACATTTATATCAGTGAAACATTGTAGAGTGCAATAAATCTTCGTAAACAAATCATTTATATCTGATGGTTTGAGTAATAAAATTATCAGCTATAAAGTATATCAAACTTAGAGTTTCTATTTTATGTATATGGCAAAACCAAGCCGACCTGACTCTTTAATGACATCAGGGATGATTGTCCATATCTGATACTCCATGTTTTTGAAAATAATATCTCTGACGAGTGGTATCTCCCGAGTGGTGAGATAGAGCAGGTAGTTCTTCCTGCTTTAAGTCATTATGCAATGCTCAAAAGTAAATACGCATTCAGAACAGTTGGTGATCCATATATAGGATACCAGTGAATGACAAATCACCCAGGGCAGAAATATAGCACAAGCCATGTGAAAACATTTTTCAAAGTAATTCTTGTTGTTTCAGAAACTATCTCTAGAAGTATATCTGGTAAAAATATGGACTATGGAGCCAGTGTCCATTGGAAGACTAGTGAGTCTTTGAATCTATAATAAGAATGATCTGTTGGATAGTCTTGCATTACCGTGAGGACAGTGGTGATTCAACAAAAAGCGTTTAGTTTTCTGGTACATGTCATACATACTGTTTATATAGGCTGCCCAGGTGCATATATGAGGATGAGTATGCCATTTCACCTGATGTATACAGCACATTAATATACCATATGCATGTATTACACAATTTACAATTACACATATGATTAAGCAATATCGACATCACTTAAATTCAGCTCAGCCCAGACAAACAGATCTAACTCTCCAATGTCCGTATGTTCCTTCTTAATTGTGATGTCATGTAACACCTCTGACTTGTACCATTAACTCTTAATTCCCAATTTTTATAATGGAGTAATCTTTATTCCATTTTTCCATTGACTGCACCTGATTATATTCTATATAATTGTAGCATTATATTGTATCAAACATTAACTATTAATTTCTTTTGGTGCAGCTGTCAAGCTAACAAATCAAAACTGAACAAATGTAGCCATGGAGTGTGGTTATTTCATATAAAGCTGGAATTATTTTACGGTCCATAAGCAGGCTCAAGTCTAGGCAATCTGAGCAGCCCACTCTCTATCGGTTCCTCGTGTTAGATGTTCAATTTCCATAATACATTGTCCGGCCTGCATGCACAAGCTTATGATTCATTTTTTAAGCCACCTACAGCACGTCTCAAACGGTGACTTCTGGCGTCAACGAGATTAAAAATTTCTGACTTCGGTCCCACATGTTTGCGGATGATCAATGGCCCCTCGGCACCATTCAACTAGGCATTATAAACACTTAAGTAGTGTGTAGAAACCCAATGGAGATGATCCCCATACCTGCGGAGTTGTAAACTCCTCAGCCAAGACACCGTAGGCCTAGTCAGCTAGACCTTTCCGCTCTTGCTTAGAAAAGCTTTCGACTGGTCGGATCTTGAAATAAAGTCTAGAGAAGTCTCTCTCTTTCAACACCATTTCATACTCACGTCAAAGTTCAGCCCTCGTTTTGGCTCCATTTGAAGGAGTGAATACTATTTGGTAGTCGTCTTATTCTCATTTAAGTTATCAATCTGCTGTGTTTCCTCTGGGCACGCCGCCAGGACTATCTAGACCATCAAATTCCATATTTCTCTCTATTCGCCATAAGCGTCAGCGAGTACATGTTATATACTGTGACTTGTCGATCAAATATGAATTCTGACACGGGCTCAACGGATCAAGCGTGAAATTTACGTTATGTGGAATTCGATGAAATTCTGGCGTTGATGACGCTTTGATTAAATTCAATGGTGAACCAGTTTGTGTCAGGATCAAATAATTTGGTTTGCGGTCGAAGTACGGTTTGCCCAGAAAATTGGTTTTAGTTCATGCAATCTCCATCAACCCCATTGGTTTGTGATTGTTTGCCATCTCCTTAAATCTTCTGGAACCTTTCGATGGGATCCTCATTGGGATACCTGTGAAATTGAATGTTTGCACCATGGTGATTATAGAGGCTTCAATAAAGATGTTTGCTTCACACAATGGTGGTTGCCTTACACATAACGTCACTCATTCGATGGCGACCTCAAAGAAATCTTTACTGGTCTTCTATCTTTTGAAACCTTCCCCAAACATTAAACTCTACCTAATTATCTGTGTCAGTCCTTCTTACTCACCATAGCATCTTGTGATCTCTTTCTTAATTCTTATTATAACAAGTGCTCATTGTGATGGTCTAACCTCTATTTTTTGTCATCTTTCATATGATAACTCTTAGAAATAGAAACATCAAGATCAGTAGTCATGGAAGCTTTAATTTTTTTTTAGTTTGTTCTCTCAATTAGTACATTTTGTATGACATGTCAATGTGTGCGTATTACCACACCCACCTTACCCACCCGTTTACACACACACATGTGACGATGAGGAGAGGAGTGGAGGGGGATGAGTAGAGATATTATCAATATGTTCTGGTGTTAACATATCAAGATTAATATTCTTGTAGTTAAAACTATTTTTGTCAAGTGAAAATGTCCCAAAACTGTAATTTTCTTTTTGGCAGAATATTGATCTTTAAAACTTCTTCAGTGTGAGTCACCAAAAAACTATGGTGCGAAAACATTTGATTAGTTTTTGCATAGACTAAAAGTGGTTATTATGTTTTATACAGGAGATTATTCAGTCTGATAGTTTAACAATCAAGCTTTGGTGGGACTAATATATAAAGATGTTTTCTATATGCGTATTAGTAACAATTTAAAATTCAGGAGAGAATTAGTTTTGATTAAATCTGTTATAAATTGCTGATTCATACAGGAATAGTGGTTTACTAAGTCTGGTGCATCAGTTCTGGGTGGATTTAAAAATCAAAGATTGGCGCTGTTAAAACTCTCAGAGATCATCACTGTTTGGATTATACAAAATTTTCTGATGATTATAACAAGTCTGTGGTGAATGAAAAGATGAGAGATTCTAAAATACCATGATTGATTTGCGAACCGTCGCGTTAGAATGAAATCAGTTGATAAATATACCAGAGTTTCCAAATAAATATAAATGGGACATGAACATTGGAATTATCGAGCGATGGTACAACGTTGGGATTTCTCACCGGTTCTCTCCGAACACCACATTTCTCTGAACGGTGAATTACGAAAAGCTACTGGTGGATTTGATCGTGGAATCCCCGATTAACATTGCCGGTGCCGCGGTCATCTGCAGGTCAGAAATTTATTACTCCACCTGACAGGACAATGGGGCCTATCGAAATGGATGCGGTGCCATCATCGTTGACGAGTTTCTCCGCGTTAGAATCTTCTTAAGGTTGATTGTTCATATCCATTCCAGTTGAAATATATGAATTAAGCGCATAGACCGATGGCCGAGGATCGTCACATTCACCGGGGCGCGCCGACCATGCGGAAGGAACGCGCCGAAATCTGGTTGAATTGCGATGATATCTGATGTGATCGAGTGCTTCAGTTCAAAATAATAAAGTTGTAAATTTATGTTGGGTTCAGATGAGAATATCCGTCTCAGGATTTGGAACATAATGCAGTTTATGGTACTATCCTTAACACACCAAGGATCTTGTCTGTTTCCCATAAACGAAGGAAGGGTAAGCTAAACACCTCTTGTAGATCGATTCGTCAAACCTGTTCATTCTGCCTTAGTTTATTTGGATCTTCAAGAGAACACTGTGACAACCACCTCTCTGATATCTTTGAACATAATGAACGATCTTTTTTGAATGCTAGTTCAAAGCCCATTTTCAAACGAATTAGGTTTCGGGTTGGGTTGTTCTCTTTTAAAAGGATTATCACTCCCAAAAATATATGCCTCACATATATTTATCTATATAAGTCCGCTAGGTTCAATCAAAACCACTTTTATCATAAGGAAACAAATTTATATCATTATATATTTAAAACGCTTTAATGAAAATAATTTAAATTCAAATCCTCATCGATAAGGGAAACTTAATTTATTTATATTATTATATATTTAAAACTCTTTAAATAATAACAATTAAATACTTAATTTCCTTATCAATAAGGGAAACAAATTTATATTATTACTTAAACCCTTACGATTATTTTTATCCAATAAGTGAAAATATATAACAAATTAATTATTTGTTATAATTTAAATCACGAATTTAAACTTCTCAAAATTAAATTCGAATTTAAATAACAACTATCATTTGTTTGTAATTTAAAATAATCTCATCATTTTAAATTACTACGTAGAGTGAAAACCATAACCGTTATTATTCGTTTCCAATGCAAAAAGTGACCATAGGTTCATTAAACATTGCGTAGCCTAAATCACATTTTGATCCTACAAGTCATAAGTGGCCTATAGTAAGACATTATGACCACCCAAGTTAAATGAAAAGCTCATGATCCGAGAGACAAATCTTAATATAGCTAATCACATAATCCTTTTGTCTCATGATATCTTGATAGAATATAAGGCATGGACAAAAGTCAACCTTATATCGTTTCATCTTTGATTACTCGAAACCCAATTAGATTGACTAAACAAATGACATTGATTCCACTAATTCATTTGGAGCACCACCATGCATTTCGCTCAATTGTCGAGGGGCCCGTAGATATCTCTCTTTATAATAAGCAGGGACAAAATCATTTTGACAAGCCATATTCACCATATAATTTTATTATGCTCAAGTATAACCTTTATAGTCATCCGATTAAAGACAACGCCGATTATATCAAAACACAATATTCCTTATGTTGAGAACTATAGCGATCTCAGTCAAAGTGATTTAATGACAACTATTAGAGATTAATTTATAACTTTGATCCACGTATTAATCTCAAGATCGGTCTCGTCTAATATTTGTTCTCAACAACAGATATAAATTTGATTTGTATCTCATACACATATTCATCCCATGAATATCAATCAAACTTTTATAATTAATCTTAATTCATTGTTATTCATAACAGCTAACCGATTAGGGACATTTAGAATAATTAATAATATTATTCAAGGACATTATATATAATAAACATGCAAATCATCATAATAATAAATTCTCATAAATAGTCAAAATATCATGTCCATACAATAGGCCTAGAGCACTATTACTAACAATTCTCATAAACGTTGTAGTATTTTGTTCTCACAGATACTCAAACCTAGTCATTTCTCATGCCCCATCCAACCCTTTAACCACTGAGTGAGGTCTCATTGGCACTTAAACTTTTAATTAGACAACTAAATATGAGAAAATCATTTTCCTTAGATTTTTTTTTCTTAGTACTTTTTAGAAACCAAACACAACCTAGTGTTTTTGCCCCCCCTCAACTTATTTTCTAAGTCCGTACCATTAGTAATCACCAACTATTAATCACCAACTATGGTTTTGGTTATATGACAAAAAAATGCATTAGTTTAAGCATTATTTTCAAACATGTATTGCTTTGGGAATTTATTATTATTATTTTTAACATAAAGATTATTTTAGGGAAAACTATGTTATGGGGGCCTTAGCATGAAATATTTGAAAATTTAGGCCCAAAATCCTATCAAACCTAACTAAAAAGTCCACGATGGAACCAAATAATTGATAAAGAACCCAAATATTTGATAAAGAGTCCATGAGGTGGCAAAAGAAAATTTGTCTCCCTAAAATACCCTTCATTTATCTTACCCACAAGCCCTAACATAATTCAAACATCCCCTTATCCTCTCTCAATCGGTTTTGACCCCTTCTTCTCCAACCTCACTTCTCCCTTTCTTCTTTTCTTCCTCCCCTCAACCCGTTTTGCATCTCCCCCTTCTTCTCAAGCTCGACCTCGTTTCTTCAAAAATAGGCCTCTCATTTTACTCAAATCCCTAGACCGAAAACCCCATAAACTCATCCCATTCGAAAGAGAAATTGTTGGTCGACCAAAGCATGACTGGATTTCCCATTCAAGCCAAAAAAATCTAGGTTTCTTTCTTCATCAACATGTTTCTTTCTCTTTCTTTTTGTCTCTTTGTCTCTTTCTCCTTGTGTGTGTTCTTTTGAATCTCTACGGTCTAGGTTCCAACATTGTTTAAGAACAATGATAAAATGGTTATTTGTTCCATATTCCCTTTTTTTAAGCAATGTAAGAGCAATGATCTCTGCTTATTTTATGAAAAATGTGGGTATGTGTCTTCTTTGAATCTCGGTTTTTTTTTTAATCTCTGTTATTTTTAAGTCTAGATTTCTGGGTTCCAACATTGTTTAAGAACAATGATACAATCGTTATTTTTTATTATTATTATAAGTGAACTACAAGTACCATATGATCAAACATTGGGTACAATCCATTTGAACCTTAGGTACAATCTACATGTAATATGGGTACAAACTAGCAAGATCGTAGGTACAACTAATAGCACTTCATTGTTTTTATTATAAGTAAAATGTAAGTACCATATGATTAAACCTTGGGTACAACCATTATGAACTTTGGGTACTACACAAGTTAACCTTAGGTATAACCAAATTGCATCCAGAGTACAACCCATTTGTACCTTAGGTACAATCTATATGTAGTGTGGGTTCAAACCATGTATATCTTAGGTACAACTAATACCACTTGTTTGTTTTTGCAATTAGTAAACTATGTTCCATATGATTAAACCTGGGTACACAAAATCCATTTTGAACTCGGGCACTACACAAAGTTAAACTTTTGTGTGGGTATAACCAAATTGTATTCGTGGTATAACCTATTTGTACCTTAGGTACAATCTATATGAGTGAGTACAAACCATGTATATATCTTAGGTACAACTAATACCAATTTGTTTGTTTTTGCAATTAGTAAACTGAGGTACCATATGATTAAACCCGGTACAAATCACTTGAACTCCGGGTGCCACACAATTAGCCTTAGGTATAACCAAATTGTATTATCTGTGGATACAACCCATTTGAACCTTGTGTATAGACCTATATGTAAGTGTGGTACAAACCATGTATATCTTAGGTATAATTAATACCACTTATTTGTTTTTGCAATTAGTAAACTATAAGTACCATATGATTAAACTTTTGGTACAACCATTATGAATTCTAGGTACTACACAAGTTAACCTTAGCTACAACCAAATTGTATCCAAGGTACAACCCCGTGTGAACCTTAGGTACAATCTATATGTAGTGTGGGTACAAACCATGTATATCTTAGGTACAACTAATACTCACTTGTTTGTTTTTGCAATTATGATTAAACCTTAGGTACAACCAAGGATAAAAATATCGGTTTTGACTGGATACTTCCGTATTTGAATTTTATGGATATATTTGATATATCAAAGATATATCAATAGGTTATTTTTACATAAATATCCATAAAATATAAATTACTTAAAATTAGTTTAAAAATGATAAAAAAATTAGTATATTTTTGATAATATAAGTAATAATGCATATATTAAAGGTATTTTATACATGTAATGGATATAAATATGATCAAGGATAAAATTATTAATAAAAATATATAAATATAATTTTTGAAAAATGGAACAAGAAATAATTGATTTCATTTGGTAAACATAGTTTTAATATAAAAATTAAAATATGAGATTTCATATTGTTAAAATGAAAGGATATGGATAACATATATTTTCTTTTAATTTTTCTTTTTTCTTTCCTATTTTTGTTTTCCCTTTTTTTGCCTTATCCCTTTTCTTGTTTTTCTCTCCTAGTTTTACTAATGACGAGGGTGAGATCTCTCCTTATCCTTTCTCTTTCCTTTTCCTTTTTCTCCTTTTCTTTTCTCCTTTCCTTTTCTTTCTTTCCCTCTTTCTTATATGGCCAGCACAACTTTTCCCTCTCTTGCTCCCGGATCGGCCTGGCCATTCTATTGATGAAGCGTCAACAATTTTTTTTTCAATTTCAACTGATTTTCCAACGAAAGGTATGAATCGCTGGCACCCATTTCTTTCGATTTCGACTAATTTTCCAACAAAAGGAGAGAGTACCGATCATCTACCCGTTGGATCAAGTCGAAAGGCATCATCTCCTTCCACCTAGCATTGATATTTCGCCGATATTTCGGTCAAAATATCACCGATAAATTCCGAAACATGTCGATAAATCAATGATAGAATGTGATCTAAAAGTGGCTACAAGCGCGTCACCGCATGTGCGACACTATCACTCAAATATTGCTCTTCCACCGATATATCGCCGATATTTCGACGATAATATCGATTTTTCGTGAAACCGACATCGGCTCGTATCGCGTCTGATCCTGCCGACATGACGATATATTCGACTTAAATATCGCTTCGATAAATCACAACTTTTTAAACCTTGGGCACAACCATCATGAACTCTAGGTATTATATAAGTTAACCTTAGGTACAATCAAAATGTATCCAGGGTATAACCCATTTGAACCTTAGATACAATCTATATGTAATGTGGGTACAAACCATGTATATCTTAGGTACAACTAATACCATTTATTTGTTTTTGCAATTAGTAAACTATAAGTACCATATGATTAAACCTTGGGTACAACCATTATGAACTCTAGGTACTACACAATTTAACCTTAGGTACAACCAAATTGTATCCAAGGTATAACCCGTGTGAACCTTAGGTACAATCTATATATAGTGTGGGTACAAACCATGTATATCTTAGGTACAGCTAATACCCACTTGTTTGTTTTTGCAATTATGATTAAACCTTAGGTATAACCAAGGATAAAAATATCGGTTTTGACGGATATATCGGTACTTAAATTTTATGGATATATCGGATATATCGAAGATATATCAATGGATATTTTTACATAAATATCGGACAAAAATATAAAATTACTAAAAATTCATTAAAATGATAAAAAAATTAAAATTTTATAATATCAATAAAATGCATATATTAAAGATATTCGGCAAATGTAATGGATATAACATGACTTCAAGGATAAAAATTATTAATAAAATTATATATAAATACTTAAGTATATAAATATAAATTTTTGAAAAATTTGAACAAGAAATAATTGATTTCATTCGGTAAAATAGTTTTAATATAAAATTAAAAATGAGATTTCATATTGTTAAAATGAAAGGATATGGATCACATATATTTCCTTTTAATTTTTTCTTTTCTTCCTACTTTTGTTTTCCTTTTTTGCCTTATCCTTTTCACATGCGATTTAGGGTGAGATCTCCTTTCTCATCCTTTCTCTTCTTTTTTCCTTTTTTCTTCATTTCCTTTTCTTCCTCTTTTCCTTTCTTTTCTTCGTCTCTTCTTTCTTATATGGCCAAATTACACCTTTTCTTTTCTTTCGTTTCGCCTAGATTGTCGGCCATTCCCTATTGATGAAGCGTCGACAAATTTTTTTTCGATTTCAACTTATTTTCCAACGAAAGGTATGAATCGCCGGCACCCCCATTATTTCGAACGAAATTTCTTTCGATTTCGACTAATTTTTCGGCAAAAGGAGAGAGTATCAATCATCTAGCCGTTGGACTGCCAGGAGCAGACTAATCTCCTCCACCTACTCGATATTTCACCAATATTTCTGGCCAAAATATCGCCAATAAAATTTAAACATGTCGATAAATCCCCATCATACTAACGCGGATTCGAAAAAGCGGCTGCAAGCGCTGTCATCGCGACGCAACACTATCGTTGAAATATTGCTCTTCCACCGATATGTCACCGATTTTCAACGATAATATTGATTTTTTCCTGATTTTTCCCTGATTTTTCATGAAACTAATTATCAAAGCCTTGTATCGTGTCGGATTTGGCTAACACACGATATATCGACGAAATATCATCGATAAATCACGACTTTTTAAACCTTGGGTACAACCATTATGAACCCTGGGTATTACACAAGTTAACCTTAGGTACAATCAAATTGTATCCAGGGTACAACCCATTTGAACCTTAGGTACAATCTATATGTAGTATGGGTACAAACCATGTATATCTTAGGTACAACTAATACCATTTATTTGTTTTTGCAATTAGTAAACTATAAGTACCATATGATTAAACCATGGGTATAACCATTTTGAACTCTAGGTACTACACAAGTTAACCTTAGGTACAACCAAATTGTATCTAGGGTATAACCCATTTGTAATCCATAAATGAATTATGCGGTACAATTAAGGGTACTTAGAATTAGTTTGCATATGATCCATAATTACGATAATTTTGGTGACGTGATTGAAGCAAACAAACGTTACGTACTTTATAACATGATATAATAGTTTTGGTTTTAACTACGCAAAACACAGAAATTGAACATAATGGATCGGTGACACGCTTTTACTTGGCTTATGAGGGTGGGATTGGTAAAGGTTGACGATGGAACTATTCAATACATCGTGGTCGTGACCTTTAGCCTCGAGATTGACGAACATATGTCATATGGTACTCTTAGATCAAGAGTTTAATATGCTTTATTAAACATACGTCCGAAATTAGTGAAATTTGAATTCACAAATAAAGCGTATCCATCTTCGCTATCGTGTTATTTGACAATGCCTCTTATGCAAAGGGCATGCTCGACGGACGTGTGTATCATTGTCGTTTTATATCTTCAATCAACACCATCTCCCTCGACATCATCAAACATGAACCTAGGAAGTAATTCTCAAATCACATGTTAATCTATGAAAACATAGTCTAGTCATATTGTGCATTTACTTACTCAATTATTTGTTTTGGTAAATTGCAAAGGTGCCAAGCCATTACCCTAATAGTTGAATTAAATTCTCCACATTTCATACCCTCACCTGCAGTAACCAGTCATTAACTGGATGTGGGTAAAATTCTAAGAACACGTTGAGAATCGAGTCATTAGGATTCACACATAGATGTGCAAAGTCACATCCAACTAAGCTACAGACGATGCGTTTTTCAAATGCAATTCTCGGTAGTGGACAAACTTTTAGAAATGCTTCCGAGTTTCGTGATGTTGTGTACTTAATGTCATTAATTGGGAGATTTCGATATAGATTCAAGAAGAACATTGCCTTAACCTACAAATCGTTCCTCTGATGCAAATCCATTGTTGGTTTCATGATTTGTCAAGTTGTGACACATGGTAACACATCAACATGCCATTGTGCACAAACTCCCAACTATTTGTTCATATCGATAACTAAATGTTTTCGCAGCTTTGTTTATACAGCTTATTTAATCCATATGTAAGAACAAACATTGCACTGCAGGTCAGAAATCTTGTCGTCAAAGAGTAGAGGTGTTATCCCCTCTATTTCATTAATGTAAGGGTAAACCCACCATCGTCTCAATGGGTGTTGAAACATTACCAAAGCATTTCACACATTTCTTCTACATCACAACTTGGACATTAGAGCATTCACACAAATGCTATCTTAATGTTTTTGGTAAAAAAAAAGGGTAAAAATATTGTTCGGTACAATCTACATTATTTGATAGGTAATTGCAACTGCTTATCTAGTTTATGTTTTAACCAATTTCATCCAATTTTTGTTTAGGTTCGACTGTAGAATTTTCGTAATAAATTTTATGGAATATTGGAACAGTTCCACATTAGTTGAAGCAATTGATGCAGTAATCAATTTAAGAAAATCATTCCTTTTTCAAATACATCATTTTATATTAAGTATAGATGGATACCATTAATCATTTTGTGTATGATTTTTCCTCACAAGATAAAATGTCATTGTATTGACTTCAACTATCTGACCTTTGCCTTGATGCTCATAACAAACAATCCGAAAAGTTTACCAAGTTATTTTGATAGGAAGTGCATGAAGATCGAATGTTCATTGTTTTTTGTATCAAATACCGCCTATGTTATGTAGCAACTCCATTTGGAAAATTTTGTTTATATTATGTTATATTGTAACATGACAATCCTTATACCCATTAATGCTATTTTGTGTAACTTCCCAAACTGCTCAAGCATTCGTCAATAAGAAATACACACTAGTATACTAGTAGATTCTACTTAATCTTGTCATCACACGCTGAGTTTGCTATTTTGATGATCCACGCCTCACCCGGTTGAATGACCTCTCGGTCAGTTTTACTGAAATTGCATTTCAGTCGACCCATCGAGTGTACCAATCACGACTAATCGAACTGAGGTATACTTTTATTGAAAATGACCACGAGCTCATTCAACAGGTTGAGGATTCACACCTCAACCGCGCTTGAATGACCCCCTACGATTTTATTGAGGCTCACTGGTCGACCGGACGAGTGTACCAACTCGACCGGTCGACCGATGTATACGCTTAGTGAAAAATGATCGAGAGGTCATCTCAACTCCGTTATGATTCACACCTCAACCGATTAGACCTCCGATCAATTTTATCGAATTGTGGACCTCTCAATCAACTGGGCCAATGAGTGTACCAACTCGACTTGTCGATTAAAGTATACTTGTAGTGAAAATGACCTTAAGTTGTTTCACGAAAAGAAGCCTTCCACCCGTCGAGATTGCAACCTCAGACGGTTGACTACCATCACTCCGAATTTAAACTAATAGAAAATAACCTCAACCGATTGAGTTTACCAATCTCGACCAGTCGATTGAGGTGCAATGTCTATGCATATCAAAGAGAGCTCATTCAACCAATTGAGATGTGGAACCTCAACCAATTGAGGTCACAACATGCAATAGCTTCCATTGATACTCTCTTCTTCAAATATGGTCAGTTTTTAGGTGATTTATACTACTTAAAACCATATTCCTGAACTACATAATTTTGATAGACTACAAAAGCTTTATTGGTGGTGCATTGATCGTTAATGATTGAAGGTACATAAAATTTTCAATAGACTCATAATAAATTCATCTAAGCATAAACTCATGGAAACATAACAATATTTTCCAAACTCTTCACCCTCATAAATATAAGTTATGTTAAGTTGGAAATGAAACTGTAAGAAAAATAGACATCGCCATAAAGTAAAATGTATTACATCCATTCATACAACTGTAACAAAGTTCAATAACTGGAACAAGTGTGACATATAATCCATTGTTCATAAAGGTATAATAACATATAAATTCTTGCATCATAAGTTCAAAAACTAAACTGAAAACATAGTTTGTATAATGGTATCAAGATGGTGGAGGTGGTGGAGGGAAAACATATCTGGCAATCCTATAACTCGCTTCAACCGATTGACCCATCAGAAGTTGCTCATACTAGGAGGCCAACCGCGTCTCATACGAATCAATACGAGCCTTGATTAAAGAGAAACGTGAGTTCTCCACAACAACAAGTTCCTCTATGTGAGAAGCTAACGAACTAATATGTGCCCTAACCTCATACAACAGGATTCATCCACACAATCGGGTGGCACTCGACGAGGAATATCACCGAAATCATTCTCGTGCATCATTCTATATGGAGGAATGTCCAAGTTACCAGAAGGCTGACTGATGAATCCTAAACTTATCTAGTTTTAGTCCATTTTCTAGCATGTTTCTAGAAGTTTATGAGCAATTTTAATGTTGAATTATGGAATATTCACCAACTTTGTGTTTTGCAGGTTTTAAATGAAAAAGAGACAATTCCATAAAGAAAAGCAGAAAATTTGGCTAAGGCAGAAATCTCTGTCGCGATAGGGAAATTTTATGTCGCGACAAGATCTCAATAGAACTGCAGTAGAAGCTATGTCGTAATCGAAGCTTAAACAAAACAAAGAATAAAGAAGCTGCTTATGTTCAGAACAAGAAGCGCTATATCGCAACAAATATCAACTTTGGAATATTCACCAATGTTGAATTATGAAATATTCACCAACTTTGTGTTTTCAGGTTTTAAATGAAAAAAAGACAATTCCAAAAAGGAAAGCAGAAAAATTAGCTAAGGCTAAAATCTTTTTCGCGACAGAGAAATTTTAAGTCTCGACAGGATCTCAATAGAACCAGTAGAAGCTATGTCGCAACAGGAAGCACTATGTCACAACAAAGATCAAGTTGAACTCAAGCTAGAAGACAAAACTTTGTTGTGACATGTCACAACTCTATCGCGACATAAAGAACTGAAGATGGCAGAAAAGCTTTATCGCGACAAAAGACAACTCTGTCGCGACACAAAATTCAGAGTCGGCAATGGATGACAAGACAACTTTATCGCGACAGAGAAGTTTTATGTCACGACAAACACAACATAAGGTTGAAGTGAAGTATGTTGCGACAAAAGACGAGAAGAATCGCAAGATGAATGTTGCGACACTAAAAAGTATGTCGCAACACAATGAAGAACTGAAGGCAGAGATCTTTGTTGCAACAATGATTAAGCAATGGCAATAGAGTTTTGTCTCAATAATCAAATTTATGTCGCGACAATGAACGCTCCAGAGTAAGAAATTTTTGTTGTGACAAAAGAAAACCATGTCACGACAAAAAATGGAAGAGAAATGAAACCACCAAGACAAGTTTGTCGTAACAAGGATTTCAATGTTGCAACAAACAGTCCAACCAACGACAAAGATCAAAGAAGAAAATATGTCCCGACATCTTCAGAGTTTGTCGCGACATAGAGTTTAGTCTCGGCAATGCAAGACAACAATACTATGTTGCGACAAAGAAAAAGTCTGTCACGAAAACAGACCCATGCAACAGTAAGAAACTCTATCGAGACAAAAGAAATTATTATCATGACAGAGATTCAGAAAAACCATAAAAGTATGTCGCAACATAACAAAGAATGTTGTAACAAAGTTGAAGAGCTGGAGGCAGAGAATTCTGTCGTAACAAAAGAAAATTATGTCATGACAAAAGATGAAGAGAAGAGAACAAAAGACTGTCACGACAGAGTATTTTATGTTGCGAAATTTCAAACTTATGTCGCAACATAGAGCAAGGCTAAAAGATAAGAAGTTTTGTCGCGACAAAGAAATTTATGTTACGAAAGAATTCAGAAGCGGCAGAAAATGACAAGTTGTGTTGCAACAAAGTTTTTATGTCACAACAAAGACTAAATAACCTCGACAGAACTATGTCATGACATTGCTAAATTATGTCGCCACATAATTCAAGAAGAAAGCATGACAATGTCGCGACAGAAACTATAGACCACGACAAGAGCTGGGGAACAAAGATGAGAACTATGTCGCGATAGAAATTTCAATGTCACGACAAAGTAATCAATTGGGCCAGAATTTTTGGGGATTCACAATTTCAACCTAGAAGTGCGGCCCATCATTTGAAAATCTATAAATAAACGCATCTAGGGTACTATACGCCTTCCCCAAACCAGAACTGGGTAGTGTAAGCATCATTCAGGAGTATATTTTCTTTTTTTCTTTCTTTTAATTTAGTTTTAGTTTAGCAATTTAGTTAGATCTTTTGGAATTGAACAGTGATCTAGTGTGAAGTTTCGAGCTAGGTTCATTGTAAAATTTGAGTTTTCATTACTGTCTGACTTAAATAGAATTTTGAGATTTTCTAGAGTTCATTTATTTCAGTTTGCTTGCAATTTCCCACAATTTTCCAACGCTTAGTCACCGGGCACTGTAATCAGTTTTGAAATACTAAGCTCCCTCTGGGATTGGATTGATGTTCATTATTGTGTTCTGCTCAACTTAAAAGAATTTCATAGTTCGAAATCTTAAATTTATTTAATTGGTAATGATCTTGAAGTTACCTGTTCAAAATATTAGTAGCGTGTACCCAGAAAATGACTATATCTTACTCTGATTTTCAGGAAGCCCTTTGAGTGACACAGAGACGGAGATTCCTGAGAGTATAGAGCAGTTACCTGAGGGTATGTTAGACTAATATTATGGAACTTATGAACTCTTAGAGATTACTTCGATAGATCACTAACTTACTCATGGTGTGAGAATAGTTGGATGATGTATCATTTTAATTGATGAGAGGTTTCTCCTCAATCTGATCAAAGGATCTTGATCTCGTGTTAGCATAGATCTAATAAAGGAGATAGAGAATTTTATCAGATTCGATGGATGAGTTGCCAATTAGACTGGAGAAGGCTTGTAATATCCTGTCTATAGGGGTAAGACTTCTTCAGTCCTAAGATTTAGGTGTGAAGTACTAAAAATGAAAAATACCCAAATCTTAGAAAGAGGTTTCTATTCTACAAATAACTTATTAGACTCATGTATCCGAAAGGAACATAGATCTCTAATTAGCGAAATGTATGGTTTATGGAGAAATTCAAACTATATTACCTTGCATCTTTGACAAGTTCGCATTTCAAACTAATGGCTAAGCTTATATTTTATAAAATGACGTATAAATCTATAATTGGTAAGATCGATCTATCTCACAAGTTTACTTACCCAAGAACTTTACAATCTAATTATTTCAAAATTCTACATAGTGCTTTCGTGCTCTTATTCGTATGATTTAATTTTATTCCCAAGCGTAGGAATTAAGGTTGTCTAGCATTGTAGTATTGTGGGAGTCCACAGGTCATCTCCACAGGGAGTGGTCTAAATTGTTGATCCTTAAGAGCTATTCTCCAAAAGGTGTGTAATTGAAAAGGAAATTATGGGGTTGTGTTTGGTTGATTTAAGGATTGATTAAATTGACTATTTTAAAATAGAAGGATGATTGCTGGGATTCTTAGGTTTCCACTCACTAATGATCACGTACTTCCCACCTCTTACCTTGGGTGCCTCATCTAGAGCCACATGAATGATCTTGATGGAAGATTTTTCTTTAAATGCTCTTGAATGAAGAATGATCGAAAGATGTTAGACACTTGTTCCCACACTCCGTACTCTAGCTTGCAGTACTGCATTCAAGCACAACGTGTACCGAGGATCTCTGCTCACACGCTGTCAAGAGGATGCCCAACTAAGGTTTTTGCACGCTTTCTACAAGTGAATAACATCACACAATCCATTGAAGTATAAAAGAGGAATTGAGGGAATATACCTTGATCAGGGTGAGTTTCCATCATAGAACCCCAGCATAGAAGTTTAGAACTCCATGGAAATTATAAGGTAAATCATAATTGAAGAGAATTTATTCATAAAAGGAACTTTGAGAAAATCAGAATTCAATTGCAAAACCTAAGGATGAAAAATACAGAATACTGAGAATGAAAACGAAATATGAGTTCCTACTGAAAGATTACATGTGCTTGAAATCAGAAGCCAGAAAAATAAAGTCTTCAACCCTAATCAATAAATATTCACCAAAACTATGGAAAAGAACACTTCTCCTATGAAAACCTAACCCTAAGAATCAAGTTGCTTCTCCTTGTATCCTCTAATTTTTATAATTTCCTCTCCAATGTGAGATCCCGCATTCAAAAGCACTGACAAGCGTGCCTCGCATTAGATCGAATTTCGCTCAATTCCCGCAAAGGCCACATACCGGTGTGTACCGGCACAAAGCTAGTGCGTACCGGTACATGTTGCTCTCTGCCACTTTCCTACATAGGTGTACCGGTACATGTTGAAGGTGTACCGGTACATGTTGCTCACTGCCACTTTTCTGCATAGGTGTACCGGTACATGTTGAAGGTGTACCGGTACATGTTGGCCATTGGTGCTTTTCCAGCATTGTTGCACTTCCCGAAACTTCACCAATCGGTTGCCATCATCCTCAATGATCCATATTTGCTTTCCGAACATAAATCCTTGTACAATTATGATTAGACTAAAAAAAAACTCCGTACAAGTCCGTAAACATGAAAGCAACAAAAGTACCTATTCTCATGCAAAATGTGAGCAAAGTGTGACTTGAAGGTGCTAAGTTCTGCTGTAATTATTGCTCAATTGTGTATTCAACACACCCCCAACCTGCATCTTGCTAGTCCCTAGCAAGATTTAGACTTGAGATACCTAACGTTATGAATTCCAACAAGTGCGCTCGCATGCTTAAGCTTTGCAAATTTCTCAAAAGCGGCAAATATTAAACATAATATTTATCTCATACAGTACAACCCTATCCGAACACAACGTTAACACAGATCGATAACCATGGCAAAGTGATTATGACGATGAAGAATGCATGCAACATTGAACTGAAATGATTCGGCACAGAAGCATTTCAAATTCATAACACAACTATGCATAAAGTCAAAAGAAACAACTAACACAAACTGAATCGTAAAGGTCTTAAGGTATGTAATGACCATAGGCTACACGAATAGGGTAGAATGAACAAAATGGGTGTTGGCATAACATGGCTGAGGTCTCTACCCAATTTCCAACACCACCCTAATCTAGCCTACTATGCTACTACATGATGTCCTCCTCATCGTCTGTCGACGAAAACGCATCCTCATCGACGCAGTCATCCAGCTCCTCCGAATCTCCCTCCAAGTCAGGACGAGGGGCATCTACCAAAGCAGGCTCTCCTCGGAAAATATGACTCTCGAGCCTGGAGAGCCTGTGGTCTAGCTGCTTCTGTTTCCCCAAAATGCATTTGAACCACCCTTTAATTCGACGCTCCATTCTCTTCAACGAGGAGGTGCTCATAGGTGCATGTGCTGTAGACAAAGAGGCTCCGGGAATCACCACTGGGGGATGTGAAGGCTGGGGTCTCGTAGATGCAGCTCGACTCTTAGCCTCCGTTTGGTTTGTAATTGGCCCCAGCTTAGGAAGAACCCTCTTTTCCTTAGCCACTCCCCTCATCCCCGCAGCTTCCATAAGACTCGTCACAAGAGATGGGAATGGAATATGCTCCATTTTCATGCGCAGGGATCAGAGGGAAGTCCTGGTCACGCACCATATGACCAAAGCATAGTCAATAAGCTTCCTTGGCCATCACCTCATAAAAACCGCGTTTGTTCTCTCGCCGGGATATTTTTCGCTGCCTCGTCCGATTCTAGTCATCACCATGAATAATCTTATTCATCAACGCAAATTCTGGCTTAAGCTTCCCTGGCATAAATTCTTTACGTACAAAACCACTCATGGCCACAGGACGAGTGCACATAGCCTCAGCGAATAAATGGGTGTCGAAAGCAGTGATGGCCCTAAGGGGGTATAAGGGTCGATCCGGCTTGGGTAAGGCAAGCATACTGTAGTGAGTGAGCTATCAAAATCGTGGGTGATTCTATCTCGCTTACCCATCACAAATATCTCTCTAATAAGGTCTCGATCCACTGATTTTCTCTCAAATTCGTGTAAAACTCCCGAACCAGGGTAGGTAGATACCCCTGAACGTCGCACACACGAACCGCAAATCTCTCGTTCCTAACAACACCCCCACAGTGACATTTCTGTGAGCCACATAAATGTTCCCAACTTCACACCCCTCTCGCAATGAACCCTCCGCCCGCAATGGACTGGCCCATTTCTCCCCGTTTCCTCGACCGTAACCCCTCAGCAAACATGGCCTCTATCTCATCATCAATACCGATACTCCTCACTTTAAGATGAATCTATTTGCTTCCTTTTCCTTTCTTTTTATCGGGCTGCGGAGGAAAGTTAGATTTTCTTTTTCTTCACGCCCATAAAGGAGTTAGGCGCTTTCCTTTTCCAAGAGTTCGATTCGCCATAGATATGGCAAGAATAGCACGTGATGCCACAGATGGCCCACACATATAGAACAACGGTCCCGTAAACCCGTTCCTAAAGTACCAGTCACCCGTGCAGATCGTATGTAAATTTCCTCTCCCAGCAACACTACCCAAAACCCCAAACCACTCAAGTAAAGAGAACCACCAACCAAAACCAACCAAACAAACCATGATAATAATGAATATCACAAAAACGCTCTCAAGGAATTGCAGGAGGCTTACCACGTCTGTACGATGAGTGCAGAAGAATCCGGGCCTGAGCGATGGAAACTCTGGCAAGAGCAGGCAAACTTGGGGTTGCTTGTGTGAGAGGGCAAAGAGGGCTAGGGTTTTGTTTTGTAGAGGGTGGATGAGGTTGTGAATGCCAAAAGGTGCGAAGTTAAAACCCTTTTGCCTGGGCAAAACCACCCGCATGTACCTAAGATAGTAGTGGTGTACGGCTCATGTCAGTTTCCTCGCCCTTTTGCATAACCCCGTACCCCGCACACCTGCTCCAAATTTTTTTCTTTTCTTTTTTTTTTCTTTTGATCTATTTATTTTTGCAAATAGGGAACAGTAGTGCCGATGTAAAATCTATCCTTGTCGACTGCCTTCCATCCCGGGTTTCACGCATGCTCACTCCTCTTCTCTCGCTATATCTTTCCCGCTCTAACCGATTGTGTTCAAGGGGTTGGATAACTCAGATTTCTTCTGACACTCACCCTTTCCATGGGGCCCACTGTATTTCGTAATCGTGGTTCCTAGGGTTCAAACCAAATTTTGGCAACTTAAGGCCCAAAATAGTGCAAGGGGTAGCATAAAACTATCCCACATACAGCAAATACGTAAATGATGGCCACTAATCATTTTCCGCTTATGCTGTATGTTCCTCAAAGACTATGATGCATGTAGTTCAAGCATTACGCCAAATTTAATGCACATATGGGAGCACAAGCAGGCAAGACAAGAGTATGATCAGTAGGTCTATGGTTTGTGTAAGGAATTAGAGAAGAATGCAAGGGGATAAAGTCCAAAAGATGAATATAAAGATTTTTGTGCATGCTTGTTAAAGTGTACATGAATTGAGATGATGTGGAGTGTGTATGAAACGCGGCTATATACATCAAGTATGTTAAGTATTATACCCAAAAGAGCCACAATTCGAAAATTTTTGCCATACACTGAACATGTAACAAGCGCATAGGGAATTCAACTAGTGTATGCCTACCCCCACAACAGAAACAAGCATTGTCCTCAATGCATAGAAACCAAGGGTACCCCCAAAACAGAATGGGAGGCAACATAGAAACCAGGGCCTCTTTTCTTTTCTTTTCTTTTTATTTTTTATTTTTTTTTATTTGAAAAGCAAATGAAATAGAGAAAGCAGAAATAAAATGCAAGAACGAAAATAAAACAAAATCAAAACTATATACAACAAGTTGAGAACGAATTTACTCTGAAGGAGTATCCTGGTAGAGCGGATCTAACGTCCTCACTATTCTGAAGATTGGAAATGCTCGAGGAATGGTGGCTTTAGCGTTGACCATTGACTTTAAAAAAGACTTTCCGCATCCGCATTTTCAATCTCCACGGGCCCGTATGGATAAACTACCGAATAAATGAACGGGCTGCCCAACGAGCGGAGTTTTCTTGGGAATATGTGCAACCGGGAGCTGTACAACAGTACCTTTTGGTTTGGTTCGAAAGTTTTCCGAGCAATAGTCTTGTCATGGAACAACTTGAGCCGCTCTTTGTAAATTCGGAGCTTTCATACGACTCCCGCCGCAATTCATCAAGCTCATTTAGTCAGCAAATGTCACTGCCCGCTT
Source organism: Tetrastigma voinierianum (assembly GCA_016808115.1). NCBI lineage: Eukaryota > Viridiplantae > Streptophyta > Magnoliopsida > Vitales > Vitaceae > Tetrastigma > Tetrastigma voinierianum. The sequence continues at coordinate 180,750 of JAEQBH010003424.1, forward strand.
GAGTTAAATCGCACTAAAAGTTCTAATAGGAGCCCAATGTCTGGTGCTCCATTTCGACCTAAGCAGATGACAAGTCTTTTCCATAAACAAGCCTATAGGAGACATACCTAGAATAGTTTTAAAATGCACTAAGAGGCCCCAAAGAGTATCAAGAAGTCTATGACCACCTTTACATTTGGGGCAAACTGCTTCCAAAATGTGTTTGATCTCCCTATTGGCTAATTCAGCTTGACCATTGGTCTCAGGTGGTATGCCGTTGAAACTTTACGGGTGACTCCATATTTTTTCAACAGATTTTCAAAAGATCAATTACAAAGATGGAGTCCACCATCGCTAATAATTGCACGAGGTATTCCAAAACGAGAAAAAATGTGTTCTTTTATAAATTTCAAAACAACCTTGTGGTCATTAGTTCTCGTCGGAATAGCCTCAACCCACTTCGACACATAATCAACAGATAACAGAATGTACAGGTACCCACAAGAAGGGGGAAAAGGCCCCATGAAGTCTATACCCTAACAGTCAAAGATTTCAATGATTAAAATGGGGGTAAGAGGCATCATGTTCCGTTTTGCACCCCCTCCTAATTGTTGGCACCGAGCACGTTTTGCAAAATTCAAACAGCCTTTAAACAGGTAGCCGCAAAAACCCGCTTGCAAAATCTTATCTCGTGCTTTTCTCATAGAGAAATGCCTCCACAAGCTTCTAATGGCAAAAGGTTAGGATCCTGATCTACTCATCATTGGGCACACATCTTCTCATTAATTGGTCCGACGTAAAGATTTAAATAGATATGGATCATCAAAGTGTAATATTTCTTCTTAATGTCCGCTAAAATTTCTTTTTCTCGTCGAGAAGTCCATCGGGTTGAATTTGACCGCCATTAGGTAATTTACGGCTGTCTAAGGCATTCATGGGCAATGAACAAGCAAAAGCTACTCATCAAGAAAATCGACGCCTATGGTACACCATGAGAATTGGATTCCGAACTAATCGAGATAAATGGTCACCACCACATTCTCTAATCTAATTTTTCTTTACTGGGCCAGTCAACTATCAGCACAAGAGAGTGGTCCACCTAGTCAACCGAGGCTTGGTATCCCGCTAGAAAGAGTTGTGTACTTCAAGGCGGATCTCTGTGGAAAATGGTTACAGGAGGACCCTACAATGTATGACCTCGAACTTTTCTATGAAAGACGATACTAAAAATTCTTTCGGTTGTGTAATTTGTTTGAGCGGAGTCTAGTGTCTTGCTGGCATAGTAGATTACAAAAGCCTTATCTTCCCTGTCCTAAAAACAAATCTCTATAGCATAATCACTGCGCCACACATGATCTCAAATGGAAGGTTCCAATTAGGAGACGCATGATAGAGGCAACACTAACATAGTTTCAGTTTAGCAAAGGCAGCTTCATTAAGCCCGTGACCATGCGAAAGGGACATCTCTTTGCGTTAAAGCACATAAGGGACGAGCTATAGCACCAAAATCTTTATGAATCTCCTATAGAAACCTCGCATGTCCCAAGAATGATCTTATGTCTCGAACACACTTGGGGAGTAGGTAAATTGGAGATCGCCTCGACTTTGGCCTTATCAACTCAACTCCATTTTTTGATACTATATCGCCTAAGACAACCCTCAGGTCACCATGAAATGGCACTTTTTCCTCCCAATTTAGCACAAGGTTCTTCTCTTGACATCGCTCCAAAACCTTACGTAAATTCTCCAAACAGCTCTCATATGAGTCACCAAAAACTGAGAAATCGTCCATGAAGATTTCCAAAATGATTTCTATCATGTCATCGGTGGCCCCATCATGCACCGTTGAAGGTTCCTCGGTGCATTATATAATCCAAAGGGTATTTTCCTAAAGGCAAAAGTACCCAAAAGGGATGCGGAATGTAGTTTTCTCGATTCTTCCAAAGCTATCTCAATTTGATTGTAACCTCGAGTACCCATCGAGAAAACAATAAAATTCATGCCCCGCAACTCTCTAGCATTTGGTCAACAAACTAAGAGGAAAGTGGTCTTCCTTAGCACCCGCTGCTTCCTATAATCTGGTGCACACCCTCTTAACCCGGGCTTAATACGAGTGTAGATTCAGCGCTCATTATTTTCATTCGCGACCACAAAGGGACTCCGCATTTTTAGAACCAATTGTTGGCACCCACTTGTCGGCCCGCAATGGGTAAATAACACCTACATCCAAGAGTTTTAAGACTTCTTCTTACCACTTCTTTCATTATCGGGTTCACTGCCTCGTGGTCGCTCGTAGGGTTTGAACATCCTCTTCTAAGTGAATTCATGTGTGCAGCATCAAGGGGCTAATTCTCGTTAATATCCGCACTGTCCATTCTAGCGCCTCGTGGTTTCTCAATATCTCGAAAAGTTGATTTTCTTGATTCATTTCTAGCGAGGAAGATATGATTACCTAAAGTTTCTCTCTTCGCCCCTAAGAAGGCATATTTTGAGGTGTGATGGTAAGGGTTTCAACTCTCGTTTTTAGTGCTCCCCTCTTCGAAGGCAATGCCTTTGTCCTCAATTGCGGAAAAGGTTCAAATCTTAGGTGCCCACCCATTCACTTCCAAAGACTTCATTGTGTTCACTATGGAGCCGAAAGGAACCCGATTCTAGTGTGGTCACCGCCTCATCCCAACCTCCGGGCTTGCTAAACATGACATAAAGAGGGCCATCGCAGGAGACATTATCCAAGTATTTCGTACTACGTAATCAACCATGTCGACCTCACACACATCTTCTTCATCCCCATTCCTCATAACATTAAAGTGATGATTCAGATTAATGTAAATACAGCCATCAAATGATAGTGTCATTAGATTCCTCTACAAAGGTATGATGGCATTAAAATGCTTTAAGAACTGTCTACTAAGAACTCACCCTGGAACTGAGTCTCTCGGGTTCACCACAAAGTTGAGTGTCGAGCACAACAAAATCCACTGGAAGAGAGAACTCATCCTTTCACTTATCAATACATCCTTCACTATCCTCTAGAATTTTTACACCACGGTCACCAATTGAGGGTGATATTGGTGGGCTCTAATTCTCCTAACCCCAGTCCACATATACCGAGTAAGGCAACACCTGAACACTCGCCCCTAAATCCACTGCAGCATGTCCCAACTGAATTCCCTACTACCATGTAAATAGCGCTCTGTCTGTATTTTAGGGGCGTTATTTCACCAGTGAGGCAGATTGCCTACCATGAATGCCTCCTCGTTGACACCTAGTTTCCTTTACCACACAAATCCTTTTAGAAACTTAGCATATGACGGAATTCTTCACGTACCTAGTAAAGGGAATGTTCAATTTCACTGCTTGGAATAACTCATAGATCCTTTAATGGTTGTTCACTTTCTTGGGGGACTCTCAAACTATGCAGGGTATGAAGCCGGGAGGATATGGGTGGCCTTGTCTCGTTCCTCGGCTCCTCATCAATCACATATGTTCAGAACACGCAGGCTCGTCAGACACCTCAATATCTCCAACCCGGGTTCACTTTGTGACTCTCGTATTGGTTCCTAGGTTGTTCTAGGAACATGAGGCTCATTTTACACCCTATTTATCTAACCGTTCACTTTAGTAATTCCTAGATTAGCCCTTGTAAGTCAATAGTTTTCATAACGGTACTCAACACGATAAAGACGCTTGGTATCGCTCAAAGGTATCAACTCATTAAATTCCAACATTCAATCTCGGGATTTTGATGGCCGAGGCGGAGTTTCCCCTTTTCGCGGAAAATTGCCCATGTGGGCAGGTTAGCCATGATTTCGGAACTGCGATCATTCAAGCACCAAATTCCGCTCATGATCGGTCGGGCCTGCACGAATCAGAGCATTAGTATCCTCCAAACTTTCTCGTGGAGGCTGATAAGGCTCGGCTCGTCCTTCATTGGTTCACGCAAAAACTCGTGACCTTGGTGGATTCTGAAAACGACAGCTAGATTTCGAAAAACCTGTTTGATAACTGTCCTTGATTACTGGTATAATAGCCTTCCCTCTACTTCCACTAAACGGTAAGCTTTCCCACCTCGGATTTTCAGGCGTTTTATATGGAGAGTCGAAGGTTTCTGCAGTTATGCATTAGCTAATTACCGGATTGCCCTTTAACTCGAGGTAGTTGTCGGCAAGACAATGAAAGTGCGTAGTGGTCATTTCATATGACGATGGCTCTCCACCGGTCCAATAGGTGCTAAGGGTAATTTATATCACTAGTTACACTCTGTCAATCTTTTTTCAACTCAGCCCAAACTCTTGTTAAATTACACTTTGCTTGCAAATCCATCATCTTCTTATTAAGATTCTCTCCCCCATGGGTGTATTATAAAATTTTAGCAAGAGTCTACTGGGTTATTAGTTTCCAGCAGCCCAGCATTTTTTGCCACAGTCAAAGGAGCTGAATTGCCTCTAGCACTTTCTCAAACCCTCCAAGACACATCATTTGGGACATTGTTTATTATTCAAGGATAGTCCTTGACAAAGTATCGCATATCTTCGTCTCCACATCCAAAACCATGATGAGGGATAGCATGATGAAGATCCCAGATCTCCCCAGCCATCAAGCAAAGAAAAGGTTCAACGCTTTAAAAATTAATCACGTGATATACCACGCTGAGGGAAGAATTTGGCACTATGAATAGCCCAGATATCTTCTTCATAAACCAATGAGGCAAGAGAATGAACCAGATTTTGGCTTCCTTTAAACAAAAGGAAATACAACCAAACAGACATGTGAGGTGACAAGAGAGAAATGCATAAATCATAAAGCATCCCTCAAAGTCTCCTAATGATAATTGATTAGCCCCTTCGTGGCAATACATTAATCATCGTAGTTTTGAAAATCTCCCCTAGAGAAATTCTTTCCACATTAGGTGTTGTTGTGAACCTATATTTGATTTTCAGCTGAAGCAACATTTCCCCTCCTATTATCGGCGCGAATGGAGCGTACCACCCATACAGGGAGGCTGGGCTGAAATCCCCTGGCCATCAGAACCCTACATACCATTAAATGAGCTACTTCGATTCCCAGACGGTCCATTTGAGGTGTAAAGCTATCTTGAAAACAATCGACGATGCCACCTAATTTTGTGAGGTAATTCTTACAAGCTTCCATGCCGCCGTTGTGAGCCCAACCAGACATGCACCAAACCCATTCTGAAATCAGAAACAATCTGTTCTCAGATTTCAATAAAAACAAATTAAAAGAAAAAGTAGAGAACGCACTGATTGCAACAACGGTAATTACCTCAGCTCTTCGCATCAACGACGGCCGCCACCATCTCAAAGAATCCGCGCCAAAAATGCCGTCTTGTTCATATGCTAATCGGCCTCAGCAGGAACTAAGCCGTCGTCGGAAGATGCAGACGCGAGTCCACGTGTCATCTTCAATGTGGAGGTCTTAAATTGATCTTGAGCGGTCTCTCCAAAAAGCGCAATTGAAAAGAATGCATAATGGTTTGGGTTGGATTTAAGATCGATTAAACTGACCATTTAAAAAATGTGGGCTGACACTACGGGATTCTAGGTTTCACTCACTAATGATCACGCACTTCCCACCTCTTAATTTTGATGGGCCTTCATCTAGAGCCATCAATTGTCAACCTTAAGTAAAGATTTTTCTTTTAAATGCTCTTTGAATGAAGAATGATCAAAGATGTTAGAAGACTGTTCCACATCGCCAGACGCAACAGATTAGATCGCAACAATCGCACCGGTGGATCTTCGTCACACGCTGGCTTCAAGAGGATGCCCAACTGGCGTTTTAAACACGGCAATAGAAATAACATCACACAATCCATTGAAGTATATAAAAGAGGAATTAGGAATATACTCGACAAAGTGAGTTTCACCGGTGAAACTCGATAGAAGTTTGTAATCTAGCGGAAATGGCGTTGCAAACTATAATTCGAAGAGAACTTTATTCGGTACGTGAAACTATAAAAATCGTCCAATCAGAAACCGGCGATGGCAAAATACATAACACGAGAATGAAAATGAAGCATGAGTTCATCAAAGATTACATGTGCTTCGAATGGAAAGCCAAGAAACAATCTTAACACCAAACGTGAACATCTTCCAAAACCAACCCAAGAATCGCGTTACTTCCAACTTTGGTTGACTTCCACGTAGATCCCATCGACTTGAACTTCGATTATGATCGACTTCGCCGTCAATTTTACAAAATTTCTTCGGAACGGCAGAGAAGCGTCGTCCCCGCCAATTTCTCGATAAACGCATATGTCAAGGTAACGCGACGGTTGTTTCCGCCATTTTTTCGAAACGATACGTTAAGGATAAAATATGCGGCCACCGAAGCCAAGATTATTCACCTTCCCTGTAAATCATCAATCGTTATCATCCAACGATTCATCGTCTACAACTTCATAACATGTACAGATCTAAACCAGATATCCAAACAGCGAAATAACGGTAAGCGCACTCCTTATTCTCGCTTCGCAAAAATGTGGCGTGCGTGACTCAAGCGGTGCCCCGCTGGTAATTATTGCTCAATTGTGTATTCAACATGTTATGGCGTTTGACCGCTTTATCTTTCATTTAAACTGAATAATCACTTAACCTGGAGTTCAAATAGTAAGGATCTTAATACCGGGGTAATCTTTGATGTCAAATTTTTAAGAATCCTCACGGGAACGAGATAATCGACTCAACCACTGACATTGAAAGATCCGCGTACCAGACCCATTTGCACGGAAACACACTTCAAATGGAGCCTTCTCACCAGGCAAACAATATCGGCGATCTGGCACAATGTTTTTCGCACAAGAAACTGGTGGAATCACCCAGTTCTGTCATGTTACAGAATTTCCGTTGATCAATGTTTTGGTCTGGCAGCAAACTGTTTTACCATCGTTTTTAGCGTTATTTACATGGATCGAATAAAGTCCGTAGTCAGACAAAGATTTGAAGAATCACATACACCATTTTAACAAGTTTGGCATCGCTGGTCAGATTGAAAATAATAATCGAAACATCATGTATTCAACCAAAGAGAGAAATTTAATTTTATTATTTCTTTCTTTATTTTTATCACACATTTCAAAAAAATAAAAATAAAAATAGTTTTTAATCAGAGTAGCTAAGTGTTCCTAAATTTTTTTAGCCAAGTCGGATAACCGCTTTCCATATCGCGACTTGTCCTCAACTGGCTTCTATTTCCAAGAAGATTTTACATGAAGAAAACTGAAGCAATTGTTTGACACGCGCTTCGGCACACCAGAACTGAGAAAGGCTGAAAGCGGTCAATCAAACAACCAGCAGATCGAAAGAATGCATCCTATTCTAAGAAGAGAACCCAGAGACCTCAGCAAATGACTACTGAGAATCTTTCGGAGCCGTTATTCAAAGATGAATACTTCTTCAGAAAATGCTCGCTATAGGAAGCCAACAATTTAACGGGTTTACTTTAATCATGTGGTGCAAAGAACACTAGTTCACTGGCATCCTAGTGGAACACCCCAACAGAGCATATGGGAAAGATTTTGCGGCATGGCTAATACTGGCCAAATTGAATGGGTTAGACCGAAGTGATCAAGCGTAACTGGCTTCCATTTTCACCAGACGGTGGTAGCAACTGGCTCTTTGAGTCACCGCTCTGGTTGGATCAATGAACAACAGAGAGTCATGGAGACCTACATAAATGTGATTTCTCCCTCCCGTCTCATTTCCGAAAGGAGAGGGAACTATGTTGTTCACGAAAGAGGATGAAAGTCTTATATACAGAAAGATGAAAAGATTGTTGAAAAAGTGCCCTAATGATGAAGACTCCTGACCACCTATGTAGCGCATTTTTCATTCTACAATATAATCAAAGGTATACGACAAACCCGCTGGGAGCTTAAAGAAAAAGCTACTAAGAGGAAAAGCAAATATGTGGCGACCTGTCAAATGCAATTATGTAAACCCATCTGAAACTCGTGGGAGCGCAGAGATCGGCGGCGCGGTGATAAAGCGGAATCGAATAATCGCTTATGAACCGAATTTTTAATGATGAACAAGATGGAACCTATGAGAGAAGAAATGCAATTTAAAACGGGAACATGATGAAAATGAAAAGAGGAATAGAAATAAGAAAGAGACTGAATGCTGAGGGTCCCGCTGTCGAGAAAAACACATTCAATGCTAATGGGTTGTTAACTTAAGCCCAACCTCTAACTTCTGCCAACTATTACACACCTCAAAGACTTAGGAAACCATGAGAATTTCACACAGATGAGCATATAAAGCCAAACTTTGGGCGTATCTTAATAAATATTTATAGCTTCACTTGGTTCCAATAAATGTATAAATAAGGAAGTCGAGCAGAAAATCATGGACAAAGGAGATCCTTCCTTGGTAAGAACAAATAAGCTTATCACGCTTCTAGAGAAAGAAAGGTCGCCAATATCTTTGCGGTAAAATCACTTATCTGGGCGAAGATTTACAAAACATTGAACTTCGTTTAAAGCACATTAATGCCTTTTTGAATCTGATGACATATGAGGCAATTTAGTCAATGTATGTGTAGAATCACCATGATTTTCCTATGATATATGAAGAACCAAAGGATTGTAAGGTGAAAACCCTGAAGGTCTGTTATAGATAGAGGAAAGAAAAAGAGAAGAAAACCTATAAAGAAAAAGAAATATTAACTGAGATAAATGATGAAGAATAAAAGAAACGCCAATAGTTATATAACAGTTGAAAATCAACAAAAGTTGTCGAAGAGGGAGATGGCGGTGCCATAAGAGGTTCATTACAAAGCCCCAACCCATTCTTGGCGCTCGCATGTTGGGGCTGAAGAGGAAATTTCAGATTTCAACATGTCTCAAGAAAAATATGTTAATAATTATGCACCGGCCCGCCGGCAATGCCTCGAAACATGCTAAATTATGAAGGCGAGCATCGAAAGCAAGAAAGCAAATTGGTCGGCAAGAGAAAGAGCCTAATGAAGAACTCCATGCTATGTTATCCAGAGATCTTGCCAGAGGAAAACAAAAGATCTGTACCCACAACCATGACCCTGATGTGATCTTACTATTCCTCGCGATTAATAGAACTTTAAATGGTGCAAGCAACCTCAGATCTCTGAGCAAGATCAACTGCATGTTTTATCTCAGAAGGCGAGATTGGTCGTGAGCTACCCCGATGCCAATGGCGACCATGGTATGGCGCATATAATCCCAGTCAACCTGCGGCGCACTTCAAGATGCCAGTGGAAGTTCATTTTTCAGAGACTTATGCTGGCTGATGGCTGAAGAAGACAAATGTAGCCCCATCAACGCAGAAGGCCCTTCATTGAGTAATATTTCGCTTACAGATGGCAGAAACAGCTTCGCCCATAACAGAGACAGAGGGGCAAACGCACTCAATCTGAACTGAGCCGAAAGAAACGCCAAAATTTGATAATAACATCAGAAGATCAGAAATGAAAAAACCCAATCGGGCCTCTAAACTGATAATGATCAGTGACTGACGAAAGTGTCAAACTCATTCACGTTGAAATTATTTACATACTATTTTGGAGCGATTTATATCCATATTCATTTCGAAACTACTATAACATTTCTCTAAACTTATTCTTCTCGGTGCTGACTTTTAATGAAAGCAAATGATTTAGCAAGAAAAGATTTCAAATACTCCTCTAAAAACAGAGTTAACTGGTCAGTTCCCAACAGTAAGCTTAGCTTCGAAAACACTTTTCCACAGACATCTAGGAGAACTGGAATTATCAAGATAAATTAATTAAGAAGATTTTGGTATCTGAAGAGTATTTCCAAACAATTACTCACACACGCCTGAACCGTTAAACGCAAGCAGGCCCCGATTAGCCGATACGGCAAGTTTTCCGTAAGACAATATAAAAATCCAGTCAGCCACAGGAACCCTGCGCTGCACAAGGAAGTTTTCTATAGTCGAAGAGAGAACTAGCTTCCAACAGAGAACTAGTGGCTCTTACAGCGGCTTTTGCTGCAATAGAGAAATCATAATGCCACATATTAGTTTCGCTGTAATAGATACAAACTAGTCGAGATATAGAAAACTGTGTTGCGATAAAAACACTTGGGAAAACCCAAAAGGCGTCGAAAATGTGAGATTTGCCCAGCCGCTTCCCATTTTAACTTTATACTTAGTAAATACACATTTTAGAATAGTACGGAAGGAACATCTTCCTTATGGGAGCTTTCCTCTAACGCCCATTTTTCTTGTGCTTTGCTGCAGATTTAGATTTCATTGATATCTTAGAGTAGCTTTAAAGGTGATTTTTATTTATCAAGAGATTTGTACAGTATCGTATAGGATCTTATTTCTGAGCGAATAAGTTCTTACAAAGTGATTGAAGCCGCAACACCCGATTTTTTTCTCTCACTCTCAGTTCCTCTGATTTTCTTCTTCATTTTCTTACTTTTTTTTTGGTTTTCGATTCTTATGATGATCGAATCCAATAATGGAACACAAACACTTCTAGGTAACTTAATTACAACATTCATTTTTGCAGATTCTTGTTATTTGTATTTGAAGACCTAATTTATATGCAATCAGGTACGGTTCATATATTTAGTCGTTGAATATTAGCATTATGAATTCGTAAAAGATGCTATATTTTAACCCATTTCTTCGTGTGATTTCCTACATGCGCTTTCGAAGATGGAGGGACTTATGCGTAGTATGTATAATTTGAGCAGCGTTGAACGGAATACAAGAGGAACTAATAAAGTCCATGATTACTTTATTAGATCACTAATTAATTATGAAAGTGTGGACAATTTGATGATGCATCGCCGAGCGTTTAGTTATTCCACCAAATCGGCGAAATGATCTCGATCCGTTAGCAATGACCTACCAGTAATAGGGTAGTGCACCATTAGATTTAAAGGACTGTGCAACAATGATCGAGAAGGCTCAGGCAACTTTATCTTATTGTAAGTAATTTTTCAATCAAGAAACATCGTGGCATCGTATAAAAACAACTAAACTTTAAAGAAATGTAAATTTTATATGGCGAATCAACAATTCATGTCTCGCAAGAATGATGGATCTCAATTAGCGAATGTGCGGTATATGGAGAAATCCGCTTTGCACTACATCGCTTCGACAAATCCAGATTCAACTACAAATGTTAGCTTCAAGAAATGCAAACCGCTAAACATCATCCCCATCCCTGATAAGGCTCATCTTCATACCTTTTAGAATGCGGTATGGTTTTATCGTAGATTTTAGATCATAGTTTTAACTCACTTTGGTCAACAGTCTGATTTTATTCCCAATCCTGGTCTGGTTGCCTAAACATTTACAAATATTCTCGTAATCTAAGACCTGTAATCCAAATTAGAGAAAACTTCAACTTCCTCGTAAGTACGATATCTAGACTTTCTTAGAAACACTTTATTACTCAGATGACCCGCACTCGCTTTTAAAGGGCTGTCGAAAGTGTTGGTAATACTTCCTTTTCATTTCGGCCTTGAGTACAATATTACTTTCTTTGTTTCTAATCGGCTTTAGTATTTTTTAATATCTTCACCCTCGACCATATTTTCATATATACATCATTTGGTCAACAAAGATTCGTAGTTCAATGAATGAAAACGAGATGAATTTCCAAAGATTCGATGTTCTTGTTCTTGAATTTCTAAACTCCAATTTTGAATCAGAAGAGGCAGTACTCAGTAAGAATAAGAACAATATAGAAAATATATGCAGCAATGAAGAGGAAGCAAAATAAATAGAAACAAGTTCAGAAGGGTTAACCTTGAAGGAATTACCCAAACAATTAAAGTATTCTTTCTTAGAACTAGAAAAAGCAAAACCTGTTATTATTTTAGTTGCATTAACTGAGCTTGAAGAACAAAAACTGTTGGAGATTCTGAGAAAATACAAGCCAGCAATTTTTTGGTCAATAAAAGATTTGAAATGAATCAATCCTTCCATCTACATGCACAAGACCCTTTTGGAGGATAATGCAAAGACCTCTATAGAACATCAAAGAAGACTGAATCCAATAATGAAAGAAGTTGTCAAAAAGTTAAGTATCGAAATGGCTCGAATGCGAAGCCATATATGCAATCCCTTTACATAGCCCTCGAGAGAGCCTAGTTCATTAGTTCCCAAGAAAGGTGGATTCACCGTGGATCAAGAATGAAAGAATGAATCTGATTCTACAAGAACCACAAGATTGACTGCAGTATAGATCATGACAAACAACATCACATCGAAGATCATCTCACCTTCTGAACACTGGCATTTTGAAACAAAAGAAGTGCTGATGCATCCCCTGGCCATCGTTTTTTAATGATGATTTGAAGCGATAATCCAGATCATGATAGCTCTCTCGAGGATCGTGATAGTTGATTCATTGCTGTTTATATGTCCTCATGGAACACCTCATTTTCATGGTGGACGTGCCATTTGATTGAGTGTAATGGTTTCACAACAATGAAGATGCGCTTATTGCTCATAATGCATCAGTGGCGAGATTATGGAAAATCTTCTATGATGACTTCAAGATATGGATGAGCAAACCAATGATTTAACTACTTCATTAGTGTTATAATATAATTATTTATTATGCAAATATGTGAGATCACCACAATCGAGATTATACTTATAAAATAAGCCCAAATTGAAAAGAACCGTAAGAAAATTAGAGATGAAACAACGTTATGGTCACTATAAGGAATTTAACATCAGTCATTGAATCGATTGATAATAAGTCATGATAACCTTCAAGACAAAGGTTTCCAAGTACCAACATCCTGCGATCCGTCATGAGAGAAAATTCAGACTATCAAACGACGCCGATGGGAGAACTCACATCATAATCGGAATAAGATGTCCGCCGGGCAATGCAGACAATTACAACGACGAGGAATGACGGCCGGATCATCAATAATGCCTTTATCAAAAACGAGTACCGAAGAAATTTATAAGTCAAGACATCAAATGAGGCCGCGACATGATTTATGTCAATAAAAAGAAGCTAAACGATAGAACTACTAATAAAATATATTGCATAAGATTGGTAAAAGACAACATATCACTGATGATATTGATATCGAAAACAGAATTGGGTGTAGCGAAAGAACGACTTTTGTCACCAATCGAATTCGCCGTCACAGCGCAAAATAAATGATCAAGAGTTTTTGAGTCGCGAACCCATGGCGCGTAAAATAATGAAATGATATCAACATGGTATGAGTCAGACCAAGACCAAATCGGCTGACAAAGAAACAGCCAGACATGATCAACCCACTTTTATATGAACCGTAAAGGAAAGATACCAGCAGAAACATATAATTCCGTAGTGGTTGAAGACAAACAGTCATACTGAATCGTGGGTTTGACACAAATACCAAATAAGAAATGGTTACAAGAGTCATCACCAACGGAAACATGGTCACACACAGCAATTCGTTTAACTACCATGAGCGATCGCAGCGCGTTGGCGGTTGAGATAACAGATTTAAGTCGCGATTACGACAAAACAAAGAGTCAAGGTGGGTCGCACATAACCCGCAAGCCACGAACCGAACCGCGAATCGAGCAACAACGTGGACAGGGACGACTTCGTGTCACAGCCGCCAATATCGCGTAAACGCGCATGCAACGCCGCTACGCCCAAAGACACGATGCGGCAAGACCACGCGGAAGAGATGAGCTGATATCACAACCGAATGTCGTCATTTAATAAATCGTGGAAATCCACCTGGTTCTAACTACGCCACAGCTGAGCGAGAATAAATGTTTTCCTTTGTTAGAAAGCGGGCTTTTTCGGGAAACCAAACTAGGTACAAAGACTAACATAATTTTATGATTTTCTTTCTTTCTTTCTGATCAACTTAACTGCCTAAGATTACCACACTTATTGCCATTCTTTCATCACGCCTTAAATTAATGGATCCAAATTATTTTCAATATTATTTTTATTTGCTGATTGTTAATTTAATTTATAATGATCACGCTCCATTATTTTATACAATTTGATAAGTACTAGCTTCCACTAGTTTGATTTATTATAACATGTTTTTTTCTCTCGCATACCAGTATATACTGGAATTTGGGGATTTATTTTATCGATGTTGTTCTTAAACTAATTGTTCCAATAGCAGTATCGAAAATTCTTGCGACTGTATCTCGCCCACTTTCAGAGCCTGAGTGGCGCTGCATGGAGATTCCCGAGCTTTAAACATCCGCTGGTGGTATTAATCACCATCAAGAACTATCAGCCCAGAGTTCACATATTCAATTACATACAAAGTTAGCGGATTATTATCAATGAATAATCGTAGATCTCACCTTAATATAATGGAAGGACCTCAATCCTGCGTTAATCAAGGAAAGAGAAACATCAATCAGATTTAAAGATGCCAATCATCGCTGATTTTCGATGATTTAAACACTTTACCGGGAAGCAAGAAACTGCAATTAAGAAACGGCATGAAGTATTGAAAAACAGCACCAAATTATAAAGAATTTTACCGCAATACAAGTAAAGTGGTTAATTCATGCCTCTAGAGAAGCAGGGACCTCTCAGAACGGTGAGGTCATGGAAATCCAAATCGTATTACCGCGCCTTTCTAAAACCATATCCAAATTCGGGCGACAGATCTTCTAATGGATACAATGTGCAAAAATCGAATCGTTTGGCAAGATCATAGTGTTCATTTTACAAAAGAATCATTCAATCTAAGTTTTTATTTTAGTTTAATTATTTATTCTGTTTATTTTAATTTCTTGTAGATGCATTCACATAATTATACTTAAATTCTAATGATAACCTATTATGGAGGTTCCAATGTTAGAGACTTGAGTAGTCAAAATAATGAAAATTCCTATTAACCTGCAGAAATGATATCCGACTTGCATCCATTTTTACTACTTCAGATGACCTATGTAATTCTCAGAAGTATTGCTAAACTAAACCCATTTATAATTCCAAACATAAAATCACTTACCCATTTTTAAGCAACTCCATTCCACTGAATGAAGCCAGGAAAAACGTATGCTCAGATAAAGTAAAAGCAATCGAGGGTTTAGTCTGAGTATCTGGCAAAGGTAAAACAATATGAACTAAATATGAATCACAAACTTAAAATAGTACTCGTGGCAAAAGCCATGACAGACCATGCCTGAATTCGATAGAAATAATACTTCAGCGGCAGAAGATATATTGTCTCAGACACAAAATTTCACAACTGATTAGAAGTAGACTAAGCAAAGGTTTATATTTAAAACTCATTGCACTTACAATAGCTCGCATGGATAAGAAGCCAGTGGCATGTCGGTTTTTGCTAAGAGATTCATAAAGACTTCTCAAAATCTCTAGACCATGCGCGTGATCGCTTGAAAAAGAGGCAAAGTTTGATTTATGGCTGAAGCACATGCCAGATTTGATGAAATTAAACTGATTATTACAACACCTAATTATGGCATAACTATTGGAACAAGGAATTCGGAATTATGTATGCCGAATTTTGCAGTCGGAGTTGTATCAACAAACAGAATCTGAGAAGATGCTTAAGCTACAGAGATACGCTATAACTTTCAATGAGAGGTCAAGATAACCCACTTAACACTGAAAGAAATACTGGTGGTGTCTGTGGCTAGAAAAATTCAGGCTACATATTGAGGTCCCATAATATAATACAGACCGATCATGTCAGAATTAGACACCATGGAAAAGAAAGATGCCAAACCACATCACCATGGGTATTATTTTAATAACTGATATATAAATTAAGGACAAGAAGGGTAGTGATTAATGTGTGATAATGATCACTTATCTGTGATCAAAAAATCCACTAAGTAAGAAAATGATGCAAAGGAAGAAAAACCTTCCTGATATGTTATTACAGGTTAATGCAAATCAAAACACCCCTCAAAGGTTTGATATTGTGAATTGACAATGTGGAATTATAATATATTAACTAATAATTAATAGAAAAGAAGTTGGTTAAGTCCGTTGACCTACTGATAATCACCACTTCTTCAAGATATGAGATATTTAACGATGTAATTAAACGGAACGTGAAATTATGATAAACGTCATAACCACATGGATGACATTTCATAGAGATGTAATAAAAATTTCCAATCGTTTGTTTGAATAATTATTCAAAGACGTTGAACGGAAAACGGATAACAGACAAACAAAGCAGAAGAATGGTTGGTCTCGCAATGAATCCCCGGAAAAGATATTTGGCGTGATGATGACTACGAACTTTTTCCATCATCATCGGTTCAGCATTCTCCCAGCGTAGATTACGTATCCAAACGGGTGGGCCAACGGAATCGTCCATAAATACGCTAGCACAATGACCGGCGATAAGCAAACAATGGTTTTCGGTTGCGCCAGATAACGCCGTAATAACGACAGTGATAAGAACCATTTTGCAACAGTTTCGCAGCGAAACCCTGGCAAATGGTGGAATCGAGCATGTAATGGATCAATATTCAAACGGCGCAGATCAACAGGTAGATAGAGTAACTTATATACGTCAGCGAATACGCAAAAAGACTGGTCTATGTGCCAAAGATACCCGGCTTATAATCATAAAACTCAAATAAAGAATGTCCTATAGAATTGTATTTGGAAAATTCGCCATCCCTTTAACTAACATAAAGCTGTAATAATGAACTAATTTTGATTTTCAAGCATAAGGAAGAAAGATTACTCTAAACGAATGAACTTCAAGATTGGTGAATGAAGCTTAATATAAAGCCGTAATCAAAAAGAGAAACGGTAAAGTGGTATGATCAAGGTTTTATGAATAACTAAAGTAGGGAACAAGTCCTATACAATCTAAAGTTGAGTTTCGCAAATTTCGAAACAGATGGAGGGTCTATGGTGAGGCAACCTGAAGCAAAGACACAAAAACTAACCGGGAAGTGAATTCAAAGTGACTTGTCAGAGACTGAAGCATTATCTTAGAGGAAAAATAAATGAAGATTAGTGTCATATTTTGAAGATAGAGGAAAGTTTTGCATAAAGGAAAACATTTTGCAACAAATGTCTAGCTAGAGACATTAAACAGAGCAACTTCTTGGGAGGTAACCCAAGCAAAATTTTAATTTTAACAGTTAGCTTGCTTTTGTTAACTTTTGTGTGTTTGAAGTTTAGTTGTAATTTTGTTTGAAATTTTATTTTGTGGATTTTGTTAATTTTTTAGGACAATGAAACTACACTAGAGATAAATTTTATTTGGAATCATTCCTTCTTAGATTTAAAAGGCAGGCAGTGCTACAAGGGAGATTTTTTTTTTCCCTAACTGTTCTTAATGAGAATGCATAGTTGAAGTTTGGGGGAATGTAATTTTGTTTAGAACAAGAAATTTTAAATAGCTTTGTTGTGTTCATTCCTTTAATATCTTAATGATGATCATGCGGAGTTATATTAGGTGAAGAAATAAAATATGATTGTTCATACTTGAATTGAGATTCTTTGATAATTAAATGTGTAAAACCCGGGAAAATTCAAATTTTCTGAAAAATGGTAAAATGGTAATTTCGGTACAAATCCAAAATTTTTCTAAATCTCGGATGACAAAACGGACTTCACCGTTGGAATCATCTCACGAAATCTAGCTACCACGTCGAATTTCGTCGAATTCCGAGACAGTCGAAATTTCACGTTTTTCGAGGCATTGGGTGTCGGGTGCCGTAAAACGGGTTTGAGAGACATGTGATGTGACAAAAGTCACCTACTATATGTACTCATGTGACACATGTTGCATGATTAGAGAGAGGAGGAAATGAATGGCTTAGATTTAAGCCATGTGTCAAATAGTGACAAAAAGGGACAATATGGGAATTTTGGAAAAGGTTAATTAGATAAAGACAAAATAGCAATAGTTTTATTCTCCAAAATGGAGAGAAAATCGACAGTGGGCTGGGAGTTGTGATTCTAGAGAGAGAAAGAGTGCCTTCTCTCTAGATTTTCAGTCATTCGGATCGTCGGTTCTCGACGAAGCAAGAAAATAAGTTGCTCCTACTTGACGAAATTTACATGGTTACCGATTTGGTGGAGTTCCGACAACTCCAAGAGGTAGGGATCTTTTCCTACTTGTATTATTTTTTGGCTAAGAGCCATGTAAATGGTTGGGGATGTTCTGAGGCTTGGATTAGACGTGTTTTCGGTCTCAAAACATTTGAACCGAGTAGAGAAAATCCCCATTGTTGTGGTCGTGAATAGTCTTTAGCAGGGGTTTCCTTTGTTCACATGAATAATAACACATGATTTTTATGATGCTAAGTGATTCAAAATGAATTGCTTATGTTTGTTAGTGTAGCCCATGTGAGCTAAATTTTGTATTTAATAATTTGTGGTGCATAACATGATTTATGTGGATTAATTATGCTTGTATATACATTTTATATATTAGCATGAGTTTGTTTGGGATTGGCGTCGTGCGATTAAGTATCTTATTTTGGGGCATAGAATAGAGATGAGTGCATAACATGGAAATTGAAAGAAAACGAAAATGTTTGTGAAAGGAACTGAGGAAGATTTTTAAGAATTTACTTATGGAGAGTGGAGTCCAGCAGTCACTTGAATGAGGACCATGGTATTTTTAGGCGTTATCCGTCAATTCGCCTCGGAGGGTAGTCGATATTTGCAGCTTCGGTGGCAGTTTTTCGAGAACAAAAAGCTTTTGTTTTGAAAACTGGATATTTTACTCGCATTTGGCTTAGGCATATGTGAGGGAGTCGGTGAGGACTCGGGACATGGGATTAGTCATGTAGACATTCGAGTAGGTTCATGTAATTGCTTGGATGTGATTGTTTGCCATGACATGTGCACTTAGGTGGGAGTAACCCATGAAACTATCGGGCTTTGCTCACCTGTCGGTCTCTTCAGTGCAGAGTGTGCATGAGGAGCGGCTCGCTAGAGGTAGCGTTTTAGAAAGCAGTTGTGGCTTTGGTAGATTTTGTATAACATGTATTAGAATTTAGTAAGATTTTAATATATGTTGAATTAAGAGTAATGTAAAAACTCTTGAACCATGTAATATATTTGGTTGGGATATATTTTGATGAGTATTGATGCGTGGGCCCAAGTGGCCATTTTTACTCATTTTTATTCATATGTGGACCCAGTGTGGTCGTTATGAAATTTTGGGACAGGTTGTATTTGGGTAGAACTCCCCGTACAAAGGAGATTCTGCCAGATTTTCATGAGTGGTGTCGGGTTACTCGACATCCACGATTATTCCGCAGGTTGAAAGGTTGTCAACGGACCCCCGGGTTTTGGGGCGTCACAAAATGTGTTTTCACAAGTATGATTTGAATGGGAGGAAGATATTGCATATTGTTATTTGTGTGTTGATTGAAAAACAGTTAATTGTGTAATTATGAGGAAAGCTAAAAGATTGTCGCAACAAACAATCTTTGGTCGCGACAGAAATTAGTCTTTGTTGCGACACTGGTTCTCTTTGTCGCGTCAAAGAGTGCACTAGCCTGTTTGAAGTCATAGGGAAAGTATGTCATGACATGTATCTTTATGTCACGACAGAAATGTCAAGTGCGACGAATGAACTAGGTCATGACATTATTTCTCTATGTTACGACCAAATTTGCTCTAAACTCTGATTTTGCAAGAAATTGTCTGTCGCGACATATTTCTCTTTGTCGTGACACAAATACACTTGAACATCATATTTTTATGTCGCGACATTCTTGCCCTGTTGCGACAAAGGACTAACCTAGCTTTTAAGTGAATGAAAAAAATATGTTGTGACATTATTTCTCTATGTCGTGACATAAAATTAAAAGGGAACAAACCACAGTTGGATTTTGTCACATTAATGAAGAGCCTGTTAAACATTGCTTTATAAATAAATAAAATTTTGAAACTTTGAAAGACCTTGCCTCATAAGCCTTAAGCCCACTCATCTTTCTTCACCAAATCTTTTTCTCTCCTTTGGAAAACCCTAGATTCCCAAAAAAACTTTCTCTTACCATGTATGAGCACTAGCACCTGGTTCCTAATCTGAACGAAATGATGGAAGACTATGCTGAGAGTGAGGAAGAAACAATCCAAGCAACTCAGGTAAAAACAGAACAGGAAGGAGAAAGAGTTGAAGAAGCTAGATCAGAGACTGAGCAAGCAGTAGAAGAAACCAGAAATAGAAGAAGAGGAGTTGAAGAAGCTAGAGCCAATCGCAGAGAAGAAAAGGCAAGCGATTTAGTCTCAGAGTGTGCTTATTTAGCATGAAGGGACAAATTGCAGCACAGAGACTTTATTGGCGAAAGAGGCTTCAGCAAGTTGATCTCTCCGTTCTTGGAAATAGTTGAGAAGCGAGGATCTCACATTTACGTGAGCCTGAGGCTCCTAGTTTTGTAGATGTGGTGAAAGAATTCTATGCAAACATGGTGGGAATGAAAGACAAGACAGTATATGATTCGCAAGTAGCCCATAGGGTATTTTAAATCAACAAAATTTATAACCTAATACCTCAAACTACCGTAGCATTACTAATATAGTATAGCGGCTCTAGGATCATCCACATGATGGGTTTTCTTCGTAGAAATGACTAATACTGAGGTTTACACTAGTGATTGTAGTTTGGATATTGGGGTTGGATAAAAAGAGTGGATTTTTGTGGTGAAAACTAAAAAGTAAAGTGAGTTAAAATGTAAAATAGAAATCCTTGAAGTGTTAGGTCACTAGGCTTAGGTTCCTAGGGCAAATGAGGGTTTCTCGGGGTCTTTTCCTCGCATTGGGGATAGTAACATATAGTTACTTCCCGAATTGGATCTTGGCTTAGCTATAAAACTTACCTCAATAACTATCCTTTGAAAATGGCATTCACTGTCCATTAATGGTCTCAGTCAGTTAAAAACCTGTCTCCTTGACTCACCTTCCAATGGCTAATAAATGATAACTAATGAACATCACTGGATCTAGAAATAAGAATCCAATGAGCCCTGAAAGCTTAACAAATACTAACCATTCAAGGTGACTCGAAGGGATCGAAACCTAGAGTTGGAGGAAAGAACATCAATGAAAGTAAATACCTACGTTGAAAACATGGGAACACACAATTTTACCACGGGGTTTCACACGGCTGATGCCTTTTACTTCAAGGAAGGAGGGGTTTTAGTCGCTCATCCTTTGAGTTGTCATCCTCAGAGGGTGTTTGGCTAGTGAGAAAATGAGAGAAAATGAAAAGAAAACGGGAGCTTGTTCGATAAGCCTCCCAAACTTCAATAATAAAAAGCTAAAAGATTTTCAAAGATCCTTTACAAAGTGTTGTTTTGGGGATTATATACCACCAAAACCATACAAATTACCAAATTGACAAAAGCAAGAAACTATTATAGAGGGCTAATTTGGGAAGAAAACAAAAAGAGGAGAAAAAGTCAAAAGAATGGATTTGCAATGAGAAGCAATTTGATCACGAAAATTCGAGAGGCTGCGAAATTCGCAACCATACAAAGTGGCAAGGGCCATACATTGTTTCTCTGTTTTATGGTCTGCCTTTTGCCTTCACCTGGTTTCTCGGCTACGAGTTAATTGAGATTTACTCATGCTCGAGTTGGATCCTATCTTGATATATATAGCCGATTAGAAACTAAAAGAGCTAGCATATAAAATTTTATCAGAAGCATCGCTAGGTCCTTAATGTGCCAACTAGGTCAATTTGGCTAATTACTACGCAAAAAGTGCTCAAAACCCACAGTGTTAAGAGTATGGAACAACACTATTTGGGTAGTAATCACTCCTGACAATATATTCTTTAGTCCCTTAGCAATTAAGAAGAAGCGATCAAAGCGAGATGAACTATATATATATCTGCAAAAAAAATGGTTTTTCAAAATGCAAGGGGATAAACCAACTTTTTCAACAGAGTAAGCCAAAATCCTACTTTCAAGACTATCACCGGGAAAATTCTTATTATATACAAATTCAAGAATCGAGAAACAATGTTAACTCATGAAAACCAGCACGACACCTTCCACGAAACCTAAAGTGTTAGCAGTTAGTTTTCAAAAGCAGTGTCTTAAATTGTTTTCTCCCCAGACCTAGCTCTTTTTCTAAACCTAGCAGCTAACTAGCCTCAATACCTCAGGATTCTGGTTTTATTTTACAACTCTTTTTGTGTTGTAGGGTGCAATGCTGAGGGAATCGAACTCACAAATGTCCATGTAACGGGGGTCCACCGATGACTCCCAACCAATTAAGGTTTAGGGCATCAAGTCATAATGATCTCTCAACCACTAACTCTTCAAGTTTCACCCCGGACTTTTAATAAGTTCGAAACTCCAGCACCTACAATTTGCTAAACTCCATATCCACCCATGTAACGGCTTGACAAAGTCGGTGGCTCCTGACCGAGTTGGTTTAGGGCACCGGGCTTTAAAGACTTTCGTCATATACCCCTCGGATTGCGCTCGGGATTCAAGGCAAGTGTAACAAATTTTTTTTTTATTTCTCTTTTTTTTTTTTTAAAGACTCATTGGTCTTTTATTCAGGGGTCCCGACCTATTAAAGGTGGTCAAAAGAAATCTTAAGACTGATTTTTGTAGAACATGAGGCAAGGCGAGTTTTAAACATAATTGAAACCTAATGTGCCTGAGTGTGGTTAGTTCAAAGTGGAAGAAATAAGATTTGAAGACAAGAAGAATTTCAATAATTCGTAACTCAAATAAACATAACACCATCTAACATCGAAGCACATTGGGACTTCAATTTCCGAATATTAGAGTCGAGGCATTACAAAAAGTGCAGTAAATGAGAAATTATAAGCAATAACTAAAACATGTGTTGAAAAAAAAACATATACTTGTACTGTAAAAAAAAACTAACTAACTAGAAAGTCATTCAACTAAACAAAATAGACACTCAAAACATATGACACTTCAGCCATTTAACTCTCCCCTAGACGAATCTGTCATTGTCCTGATGGGTGCAGGCGAAACTTAATGGAAGGAAGTGATACTACCCTCAGTAATTCGTGGAGCGAAGCCTCATCCTCATCTTGTGGTGACGAGAGGAAAGATGGCTTGAGTTAGCCAAAGTGGCTAAAGCCTTGTGGGGCCAGAAGTGAAACTCTATTATAGGCTGCTTCTTTGGAATGACTACTAGAGCTGCAGGTGGTGGAGCTTGTGATCCTATGGCTGTTGCTGTTGGAGTGAGAGGGATAGGTGGCAAGCCCAAGTGTTGCTGAACTTGAGCAAGGACAGCTTCGGTGCGAGCCATTCGCTCAACCATGGCAACTTGTGCAGCAGCAAAGGGTTGGGATGCAGCGAGTGCGAGACCACAGCCATGATGGCAAGAAAATCTGGCGATGATGTGAATAGATGCCAGCGGTGGTGAAGATGGTAGGGCCCAGCTGGAGGCGATGCGGAATTTGGAGGTAAGGGGTGTTCTGCGAGGCCTTGGAGTGGGGGCGAGCATTGGGTGGCTGGGGCTCTTGGGGGAGTGTGATGTGGGGCTCCTAAGTAGGGGCTTCTGGACCTGTGGGGGATCTATTTGGGGATCAGCCTCAACAGGAGGATTTGTAGGAAGATGAGGGGCCCCAGGCACAAATTGACATTTCTCAACGATAAATGTGGCCTCGCAAACCCGACGAGACTCTCGATGGGGCTCAGCCGGAAAGCCTAAGTGCTCCAATACATGACAAAGCAGCCGTGGAAACAGCAGTGGAATGGTCTCGACTCTGCTGAGGTGTTTTCTGTGCATTTTCTCCTCAAAGTGGAAGAGGGATGTCATAATGAGCTCCGGGGGGCTAAACCAAAAGCCCTCATAAATGCAATATAGGGCCTCTAGGATGGCGCCCCACCTCTGGACAACATGATAAAGAGGAAACAGATTGGACCGCAACACATGATCCACAAAAAGCATCCATGTTGGAAGCTGTCTCCAAAATAAAATAGGGCCAACAAATGTGTCTCGAGAGAGGATCCAGACCATATCCCGAGGTGAAGGATGTGGCCACTACCTATAATCCGCTGAATTGGCCAAGACCACAGGAAAGTGAAAAGTGGCAACAATATCGGCTGCTCGAAGGATGCCTTGACGGCCATCAATAATGAAGGGAATAGCAGTGGGATGGCGCACCTCGGAGACGTCGTAGTGCGGTAAAGATCCCATTTCCTCTCGGATAGAAAAATCGGCGTGGAGCCATTAACGCTCTAGAGAGTAGCGTTGAACAAGCCCCATCGAATCTCGAAGCTCCGGCATATTGGCAAAAGCCGGATGTCATAAAAATGTTCGTTGTGGAAGTCCTTGTTCCTATAATCAATGTTTCCTTCTATTGGAGCACAGGGGAAAAGTGGCCTCACCACAGTAGAGAGAATAGAGTCAGGCGACAGTGGAATGCTGGCTGAGGCTCCATGAGGTGGTGGAGAATGTGGAGGCACCTGCGGCTAAGACTGTGAAGATTCTCCGAGGCCAAAGGTCCTGGCCCGCTTAGGTGGAGGTGGCCTGAGCACTGGTCATGTGTGATAAGGATCTTCGGGCACGAACCTAGTCCTTGTGTCATACCTACTCCGCATGGGAGAGGCGGGCGGCACAGGAGGTGCGGCCAGGCTCCGCCCAGATTAGTAGGGGCCGAGTCTTGACGTGATGTGCCTTGGCCATGGGATGAGGGCCTCGCACGGGGCCGGGATGAAGAGTTATGGCCTCCTCTAGTCTTTGCCGCAGACCACTAATTGGATGGAAGAGAGAGGGTTTAGTGAGCCGCGAATGGTTGCCATGAGGGAATCGAGTTTTGGCAAGGGAGAGTTTCAAGGGGAAGAGGGAAATAAGGAGATTGATTTTCGCGAGGGAGTCGCAAGGGGAATCGAGTTTTGGCAAGGGAGAGTTTCAAGGGGAAGAGGGAAATAAGGAGATTGATTTTCACGAGAGGGAGGGGGAGGTGCTGGATGGAAGGTGAAAGGTTTGGAGAGGTGGAGGATAAAAGCGATGTGGGAATTCGCGGGTTTGGGAGGCTGCGGAGAAGCAGGAAATAGGGCGTGCAGAAAATCAATCAGGGTTGAGAATTTTCGTAACCCTTGCGAAAAGTCCTGTGAAATTTCGCAGTACGAAATTTTCTACGATTTTTCTTCTGAGCTCTGGATCTCCCTGCTTCAGAAAATTAGCACAACCTGAAAAAACAAACACATGAAAATTCAAATGAAAAGCAGGAAAATAAATTGAAGAATAAATTGAAGGAAAGTTTTGAGCAAAGGAAAAGGAAAAATAAAAAACGGTGTGGGAATTCGCAGGTTTTGGGAACTGCAGGCTTGGGAAATAGGGGCATGTAGAAAATCAATCAGGGTTGAGAATTTTCGTAACCCTGGCGAAAAGTCCTGTGAAATTTGTGATATGAAATTTTCTCTGTTTCTTATTCTAAGATCTCACATTGAGTAGCTGTTCAGACAACTATAGAATTCAAGTGACGGGAAAATAAATTGAAGAATAAATTGAAGGAAAGTTTTGAGCAAAGGAAAAGGAAAAATAAATAAAAAATAAAATAAAAGATCAAACAAAAGAAATTGCTCCTACAATCTCGAGGCTGGAGTCCAGCCGTCCATTCTTCAGGTGTTGTGCGGTGGTCTTGGAGGAACTAATGCAGATCTGGGGTGATTGAGGTGGGTTGATGTAAATTCTTCATCGAGTGCGAGCTCTTAAATCGGCTCCCTTACGGTTCAGAGCACAATGTTCCCCCACACTAGTGCCAATCATGCAAACTTCCTTTGGACCTTCTTCCTCTGGATTGGCATGCTTGCTGCTGAGGTGAAAAATGTTGAGCTCGATGTCATGTGCCAAATGTGAAATTTGCACTTATTATTAAACCGATTGATGGCATTTGATGTGGCCAGAAATGTTCTCCTAAGTATGATGGGCACATGATTGGCCCCCATTGCCATTGGCTCAATATTAAGAACAACAAAGTCTACCAGATAGTAGAACTTATCCACCTTATAAACACACAGATTACCGATAATAACGAAAATAAGTTATGGTAGTAGGCTTTGACATCTAACCTAGTACGTTTATGGTAGTGGGACAACAGAGTTTAGCGGTTCCCAAATCAATGATCTCTTTCTACATAAAAGTTCCCCAGTATTCCAACCCAAATAATGAGGACCTGGATCTGTATTTCACTGGGATCTTACACTGGATGATGGAGCTCACCTGTTCTGTCAAGATGGTTGTCTTATTCACATTCAGTCCTCTATTTACAATGCATAAGTCTTTTAGAAATTTGGCATATGCTAGGACCTGCTTGATCATTTCTAGAAGAGGGATATTAACTTTTACCTGCCTCAGCACTTCAAAAATCTCAGTTGGGTTGTTCGCCCCCTTTTTGCCTCTAAGTGCTTGAGGAAAAGGTGGAGGCATGCTCTTTTTCATCATATCTTCTTTGATCACCTTTCTTTTCGGCCCCTCTTCTTGTTGTTCTTTGGTTGCATCCAGTGGCTTGGGTATTGGCTGATCAATTTGTTTGACACTTCTCAGAGTGATAATGGCTTTCACTTCATCCATCTTGGGAGCAGCTTCACTAACATTAGCTACTTGGTGGATTCTTTTAGGATTCTGCTGGGTTTGTGAAGGAAATTTGCCTTTTTCCTGCACTTGCTGCTGATTGGTGAGCCTTGAGATGGAGTACTGTAGGTTGTCTATTTTCTTAGCAATGTCATTTTGGAGCCCATCTATTCTTTTGTTCAGAGTGCTTTCCATAGTATCAATTTTCTGATTCAACTGAGTATTGATTGCTTTCTGCTCTTCCACAAAATTACCTACCACCTTGCTCAAATTTAGAATGGCATGTTCAATTGGAGAGGTTGACTGTGGTTGTGTTAGTTGAGAAGTTGAAGCATATTGTGGAGGAGCATGAGGTGCATACTGTGGAGGTTTTGGCCTCGGAGATTTGGGGTGATTTCTCGGTAGGGTTGTAAGTGTTATTATATATGGTGCATTGGTTGATGGTTTGAATTAACCAACAACATTCGCTTGTTCCACTAACATCTCCTTCATTGCTGGAATAGTGGGACAATGTTCTCCCAGATGCTCAGTAGACTAACAAATGAAGCATGGCTTGTTTGGCACAGGAATCTCAGTCACTGCTTGCACCTCATGTTGGTTCCTCATTTTGATTCTTCGACCTTCAGCTAGGTTGGAAATTTTGCTTTCATGTCTATGTCCTCTAGAAGAGAGTATATGCCACCCCTTGTACTGGATTGAGGTCTCATCCTTTCCATCTTCCTTGGGTTAGGCTCATCACAACAAAGGCTTAAGCTACATAGCTCGGAAATCAAAACTTTCTGCGGATTTTTCTCAAAAATCTCCTCCCTGAATAGTCTCTAACATTAGCTATGTAAGAGAAATTCATATAAAAATAGTTGACCAGTAGCCAAGTGTCAAACCCATGGTGAGGACAGGCATCGAGTGCTTCCATATATATCACCCAGCATGCATAGAATTTTTCATTCTCATTAGCTAAGAAGGTGGAGAATTGCCTCTTCAGACTATTTGTTCTATGAGTGGAGAAGAATTTCTTTAAAAACTCAACCTACATCTCAGTCCAGTTCTGAATGCTCCTTGGCCTCAGGGAGTTGAGCCATATTTTTGCTTTATCCTTCAATGTGAAAGGAAAAGCTTAAGCTTCAGTAAATCCTCAGCGGTGGTCTCCTCCTTGAAGGTGTTGCAGACCTCCTCGAACTCCCTTATATGTGTATAAGGGTTCTCACTCTCCATACCATGGAAAGTGGGAAGGAGTGGCACAAGGTAAGGCCTAACAACCATTTCCTCAATTGGAGGCACAATGTAAGAGGGTGCACTCATTCGTGGAGGGTATATGTGGTCCCTCATGGACATAAATGCATTGAGATTCCTGTCCACACCCTACTTACTCTGTTGTTCCTAAGCTGGAGGTTCCATTGGGTTAAAATTCAGGCCCAATTCAGAATCTAATTCCTATGGAATATTGACTTTGACTATCCTGCCTTTTGAATTCCTAAACCACTTGAACATAAACTCCTACATGAAAAACATGACAACACCAAAAAGAAACAATAACAATTTAATGTTAGCTAAAAATATATATAAATAGTGATTGGAATGTATTAACCTAGCAATAAACCTCTAGAAAGAATGAAAAGAGAAAAGAAATTCACTAGAGCTTGTGATGAGAATCGTAAGTGTTTAGCAACTGTCATTTGTACTAAGGCACCATCCTCGGCAACGGCGCCATTTGATTCGCAAGTAGCCTGTAAGGTATTTTAAATTAACAAAATTTATAACCTAATACCTCAAACTACCGTAGCATTGCTGCTTTACTCATTACTCATGGCTCTAAGATCGTCCATGATGGTTTCTTCGTATAAATGACTATGCGAGGTTTACACTGGTGATTGTAGTTTGGATATTGGGGTTGGATAAAAAGAGTGGATTTTTGTGGTGAAAACTAAAAAGTAAAGTGAGTTAAAATGTAAAATAGAAATCCTTTAAGTGTTAGGTCATTGGGCTTAGATCCCTAGGACAAATGAGGGTTTCTCGGGGTCTTTTCCTCGCATTGGGGATAGTAACATATAGTTACTTCAAAATCGGATCTTAGTTTAATATGAGCAACCACCGTCTTATCTTTAAGCGACATTCACTATCCATTAATGGTCTCGGTCTGATTTAAAAATAATACTCCTTATTTCACTTCAATGGCTAATAAATGATAACTAATGAACATCATTGGATCTAGCAATAAGCATCCAATGAGCCCTAAAAGCTTAACAAATACTAACCATTCAAGGTGACTTGAAAGGATCGAAACCTAGAGTTGGAGGAAAGAACATCAATGAAAGTAAATACCTACGTTGAAAACATGAGAACCCCTGTTTTACCACAGGTTCCCTGGCCTAGTGCCTTCTACTTTAAGGAATGAGGGGTTTTAGCCACTCATCCTCTAAGTTGTCATCCTTAGAGGGTGTTTGGCTAGTGAGAAAATGAAAAGAAAACGGGAGCTTGTTCGACAAGCCTCCCAAACTTCAATAATAAAAAGCTAAAAGATTTTCAAAGATCCTTTACAAAGTGTTGTTTTGGGGATTATATACCACCAAAACCATACAAATTACCAAATTGACAAAAGCAAGAAACTATTACAAAGGGCTAATTTGGGAAGAAAACAAAAAGATGAGACAAAAAGTCAAAAGAATGGCTGCGAAGCAATTTCGCAGTGCGAAAATTCGCAAGGGCTACAAATGCAAAATTGGTAAGGGCCTTCTACTGCTTCCTCTGTTTTTGCTTATGATTCTACCTTCTGCCTTCTGGTTCTCCAGCTCTGAGTTCCAATTGATTTCCTCATGCTTGAGTTGTATCCCTATCTTCAATATATATAGACTATGAAAACTACAAAAACTACTATAAAATTTGATCAGACGCATTGCTAAGTCCTTAACGTGCCAACTAGGTCAATTTGGCTTATTACTACACAAAAAGTGCTCAAAACCCGCAGTATTAAGAGTGTGGAAGAACACTATTTAGGTAGTAATCAGTATATGTTAGGAACAAATGGATATCGTTCAGCAGTTAAGAGATTGACAAAACCTACAATCTGAACGAGAGAAAGAATGGTTCGAAGTTCAAGAAATTAGTAAAAGAACTAAACGTCTAGAAAATCGTTGATTTGTTGACCGGTAGCTAAGGGAAGTGGAGTGCCACCAAGAAGAACCCACATGAGTCCATTATGAGAGGTTCACTAACTGAACAAGCAAAGGTCTGGTTTTATTTCCCCTGTTCAGTCATTTTACCTTCCAAGCATTTAAGTACTGTCAGGGAGAAGGAGGCAGTGTTGTTGTATTCCATCTAAAAGGGTTACAAGTTCAATGTTGGAAAAATCATAGAAAACTCAATTTTGAGTTATTACAGATGAGGGCTCTGAGGACTGAGTACCTCATCGGCCAACGATCACGAGGCTCTATATTTGGAGGGTGTAGAAGAAAGGCGGGAGGAAGAAAGACCTGCCTAGACCTACCGCCCTAACATTGCGAGGAGTAATCAAAGGGCTAACTTGAGAGGAAAGGAAAAAGAAATGAGAAAGCAGAAGAAAGGAAAGAGATAATGTGGAAATAAATCATATACAGTTTGATAGTGCAACTCCAAAGCATCCACAGAGATAAGAATGTTTGAGCCCCATTTTGATAGTCTCTCTAGATCCAAGACAAATCCATGAAGAGCTAGCTGAAAGCTCTGGGCATCATAGCAACAACACAAAATTGATGGAGATGCTTAAGATTATGAGACAGGAGATGCAAGAAAGGGACAACCAGCTGAAAATCCAACTCCAACTAAAGGATGAGTACATGGATGCTAAGTTAAAAACAAGTCGGATACGGAGGAAGCCTCGGATGAGAGATGAAGAGAGTGGAAGAGTAGATGGGAAGCCGGAGAGAACCGATGAAGGCTGAGGCGAGGGAAGATGTGTCATATCAGCTCAGGAGGGAAAGTGAGCTGCTCAAGATCATGAAGGAGAAAGAGGATGCCATGAAGCAAAACATGTTGCATAAGGCAGATGCCTTTGGTTACCTTTATAAAGAACATCATAAAGAGATAAGGCTCATCATAGAGAAAAGGAACAAAGAATTGGAAGCAGCCCCAAATTATAGGGAGAAATTGTGGACATAAAGTTTGGACATGATCAACAATAATTTGATCAAAATGTACTCTACTCAAGGTGAGTTTGAGGGAACTCTTAACTCTATTGGGCAGAGACAAAATGATCTCATTAAACAAATGGCACTTTCAATGGAGTGGTATGCATTCAGATTTGAAGAGGAGCGAGGTCAACGACCAAAGTCGGATCACGAATTCTCCTTTGCGGTGGTTACAAATTTGAATCAGTAAACCTGAATCATCCACGTAGGCATGACAAAATAAGGAAATAACTTGCCTATTGTCTCTTCCCTCTTCCCTCTTTGTGACCAAATCTCTTCCATCTGAAATCTTAAATAAAAAAAATTCCCTTTGCAAAATTTGGTATCCATTTTCATTTTGCACTTCTTTTGTGTCTATTTTATTTTGCTTTCCATGGTGATAAATAAGTAGAAATTGATGACTTTTAGTGTATAGCTTTGCTGAATAATGGAGAAACCAGTTTTCTTGGTTTGTATTGTTGAATATCTATGAATTCTTTGGAGAATTGGATTGTTGATGAAATAGAATAATTGTTGTGTTAAATATATCTGAATTGAATGGTTTTATTTAAACAAGCTTTTAACTAGTAAATAAGCGAGCAACATATAAGACGAAGCAGGAATTTGATAGATGAATTGGGAGTAGAGATGAAATGAAGCTGAAAGGAAAGTTGTAAGGATATTAATGAATGTGTTGAACTTCTGAAGAAAGTTCACGACAAATTGATGGAGTGAAATAAGACCTAAAATTCTGTATTGGTAAACAGTTTAGTAATTATGAATCCTGATTAACACTACACATGGTCAAAAGTATCTCTAAAACAGATTGTGCTAAGGTTAGGGACATCTTCTGGGATCTATCACAGTTAAATCTCCAAATGTCCTAGAACTTGTTAGATTATTAGTCAAGGTGAAATCCTAAGTAATACCACTAACAGGAAATGATATAGGTCATTCTTGGAAGACTGAGCCTTTCAAAGCCTACCATATTAATATGCATAAGCATACACCTTAGTTCCTTATTTGAGCCAATAGCTAATTTCATCATCAACCAGCAAATGAAAAGCCTATATCCTCCCTTAAACATAATCCTACAGTAAAGAACCCTTAATTGCCCAGATTACATAACAAATACATCAATGATGGAAGAGGACAAGTTTGGGGGATATTATTTCAAATACAAAGAAGGATAAGAAGGGTTGAGACAGAAAAATCAATTGAGATGAGGAAATATGAAAAGAATGAGGAAAAGAAGTTGTGAAAATAAAAGTATCAAGGTGGAATAAGTTTGGTCTTGTAACCTTCCTTCCTTGAACAATTAAGTTCTTAGAAATTGACACATAGTACCCTAATACTTGGGGTATGAGAGTTACTAACGAAAGTTCGTTAAGGGTGGTAGAAAGCTTAAAAAGGCAAAACATTGTACTATTCCATAAATCGTGATAAAAGATGAAAAGTGAAAAAGCTTCCAAGAGGAGGAGAATTTATAGTCTGAATGTGGTTAAGAAAAATACAACAATAGAAAGTATGTAGAAAGATGCACCAAACCAAATGGGGAGTTAGAAAGTTGACATCAATGGAAAAATCAAGGATACATAATGAAGGCAAGTATGTCAAGTTGTAAGTGAAATCTGGGTAAAATTGAGCCTAAATTGTCCAATTATCTACCCAATTACCCAAGCCACACATTATAAGCCTAAAAGACCTAATTGATTCTGAAGGTGGTACATGCTTACATTAGTGGAGATTAATATGACAAACAAGCATATGGGAATCTAAATAATAAAGGAAAAGTATGCTATTTGAGTATTATCCCAAAAGATTAACTAATTTGTCATAGAAGAAGAGAGAAGACCATCACACACTCACAGATAATGGTTGAATAATTGAATTGTTTACACTATAGAAATTATTTGGCTGTTTAGTGAACTTAATTGAAAATCTTCCTTATTCTAGATTGGAAACATGTTTAGAAATAATTTTACAACTAACTTATGTATCCTACAAAATTGTGGATTCAACAAAAAAATGTCATTAAAAATAAAAAATTAAATTGTTTGAGGACAAACAAAATCTTCTTTTCTTTACTTGGGGACAAGCAAAACTTTAAGTTTGGGGGAATTTGATGAGTCCTAAACTCATCTAGTTTTAATCCATTTTTCTGGCATGTTTCTAGAAGTTCATGAGCAATTTTAATGTTGAATCATGGAATATTGACCAACTTTGTGTTTTGGAGGTTTTAAATGAAAAAGAGACAGTAATGAAGAATAACACCAAGGTCGCAACAGAAACTCCAAATCAGACGACCAGGAACTAATGAAGAAGCAGACAAGATGTCGCGACACCACTTCGAGGCGCGACATAATTGAAACTTAGCGATAGACATGAGTCGTGACACTGATTAAGTTACATGAATTTTCAAAGAAGTTTGAACATAAGAATTACATGACAATTAGAGCAGATAGAGACATGAACGAATCGAGAAGATGTCGGCGTCGCCGATGAGTCGCGACATCGGTTGAAAATAAGGTAGATCGGCGTCCTTTGGTGAATCGACATCAGTTACAATGAAAGAAGGTCACGACGTCCTTCAGTGGTCGCGACATCCGTTGCAAGGGATTATGGTCGCGACGTCCTTGATGTAAGCGACATCGAGTGCAGAATGGAGTCAGCGACATCATTTATTTAATCGCGACATCATACGAGTGCTACAAAGACAAGTCCACGACAATAGAAAAACTTCACGACATCAAAAGGCCATAAGCATAACATTGAAGTCGCGACGTATGATTGAAGTCGCGACCTCAGAAACTCTGTCACGAGAAGGAGAAGTCAGCGTCATTCGGTTGTCGACATCAATTATGAGGAATGAAGGTCACGACATCGATCAGGCATCGCGACATCGGATCAAGGGAGGTGTTAAAGGCAGAGTCGCGACCGGATAAAAGCACGCTGCGGGGACCGAACGGAAGCGAGTCGCGACGTATGATTGAAGTCGCGACCTCAAAGATCATGATGTAAACAGGTGAAGTCGCGACGTGAAGAGGAAGTCGCGGCATCGGAATGAAGCTCATAAGTGAGTACAGGTGAGTCGCGACGTGAAGAGTCGCGACATCAAGTTGCTCACTGACATAATGGTGAGTCGACGTGGAGAGTCGCGGCATCGGAATGGCTCATAAACGAGGCGGTGAAGTCGCGGCGTGAAGAGTCGCGACATCGGAATGGCTCGTAAACAGAGACAATGGAAGTCGCGACGTGGAAGAGAGGTCGCGACATCAAGTCAAGGTCGTGACAAACAAATGGAGTCGCGACATGAACAAGCAAAATGGGCGAGTTATTTTTTGAAATCCTGAATAGGTGCTGCATCGAGAGTGGGGCTGACTTCGAAAGAAAAACCTGTAAATGCGCGGGAGGTGCTGCGAAAGAAGCGGCTCTTGGTGGCTTTCAGAAGAGAAGTGCGGGTGGCCCAGGAGGCTCGTGTATAGATTTATTTTCTTTTCTTTTCTTTGTTTTCTTTGTTATTTTTAGATTAGATTAGAGTAGATTGTTATTTCTTTTGAATTTGGATCTGGATGTTGGTTGTTGAAGTTGAAATTTGAATGCGAGTGTTATTTTCTTCAAATTACTTGCACAGTTCGTTTGAAGTCAAACAAATTTGGAATTCAAACTTCCGATTCGATCTCATTAGTTCTTTTGATCAGGAGCTACGTTAGTGTAATGAAGTAATTTAGAAACCTTGGCTTCCGTTGAATTTACTCTGTTGTTAGAATTTATCTTTTACTGCGAGAAATTTATCGAGTCTTGAACCGGTCTTGAATACGCTGCTAGTTTTGTTTATTGTTATTATCTGATCCAAATATTAATTGTCTATGTACAGCAAAATAGGATTGTTTCATGCTACGATTTCGGAGGCCCTCACGGTGACCGCAGAGAGGCATTCCTAAGAGTTTTGAACAATATCGAGAGGGTATGCGAACCTATTGGGGATCTAATGGAAGCTGTAAATTCTAATCGATAAATCTTCTTACCATGAAACCGAGGAATGGGGTTGAATGACTTATCAATTAAAATGAAATGGAGAGTTCGCCTCGATTCGAGCGGTAAGTTTCAATCCGTGTAGCAAGGATCTAATCAAGGAAAGAATGACTGACTCCAATTTTGAGGATGAAAGCGATCATAGATGTAAACCCATTACTTTCATGTGGGCTGAGGTTTCACCGGTCATGTTACAGGTATGAAGTATTGAAAAAGAAAAATACCCAGAACAAGGCAACTCAGATTAAAAGTAGTTATCTAATCCTCTGCATTCGAAAGAAACAGGGAAGATTAGATGATGAAATGTGTCATTAAGGAGAGATCCACATGGCATTACCTTCTTCCTTGGAATGGATTCTAAATCCCCAAGTTCATGAAGTAAAGCTCTGAGTTATCTGGGGTGATGTTCCCCAGTTTCTATTTTCAATGCT
Organism: Tetrastigma voinierianum; assembly: GCA_016808115.1. Classification (NCBI taxonomy): domain Eukaryota; kingdom Viridiplantae; phylum Streptophyta; class Magnoliopsida; order Vitales; family Vitaceae; genus Tetrastigma; species Tetrastigma voinierianum. The sequence goes on from JAEQBH010003424.1 coordinate 215,839, forward strand.
CCTTTAAAAACTAAGCCCGATTGGTCTTATTTCTTTAATTTTTATTTTAGTTTAAGCATTATTTCATTTTGTTCTAGTTTACATATCTTTATTCTTTCATTATTTTCAAGGTTGCTAGGAATATATCAATTGCAAATCATAGTCCAAATAGTATAGAGCTTGAGTAGTCAGGGTAGTTGATTGAGAATTCTTGAGATCTCTGTGGGATCGATATCTGGACTTAAATCCACTTTATTACTTGTTCGATCTGCTTTGGCGGAATCATGGATCAAACCATAAAAGAAATTTATCTAGTCTTAAGGAAACCATTTTTTAATCAATTATAATTGCAAGAAATATAACAAACAAGTTCATGAAATTATTAAGGAGTTAGACAATAGTCCTTTGGTAATAGTGTCATAAATTTGTATATATATGGTCGAGTCCAGTAGTTTTGGCGCCATTGCAGAGGATCGAAAAGATTAATTAGATCAATATTCTGATGAAGAAATACCTAGGTGGACCATTTAAGAAAAGAACAAAAATAAGCTTTTCAAAGCGGTGACTACATAGTCACTAATTTTTTAACAAACCATGTTGAAAATATTTGTTAGGTTGGTAATCTGATAATATGATATGCTTTTAATGGAAGGCACTGTGCATAGAAACGAGGGATCGACCTGATTCAGCGAACCTCTAATTGGAAGGCAGCTCGGGGAACCTAAGAAAGACAAAAGAGCGAAAACGGCTATGGCGAGAGAGACATGACGAAGCGAGGAGGAACGGAGGACGGCGGCGGGAGGGCCTGTCTTGGCCACAATGGAGGATTTAGGCCCTATTATTCAAGAAAGTATTCTCTTGATCAGGCGACTGGTGGATGCAAGCAATTTTGAGCTAAAGTCGGCGCAATTACAGTGGTTCAGCCTTATGGTTGCATTCATCCAAGACCCATATGAGCACACAGGAAGATTTCTCGGGATGCGCTATCTGATGAAGGCTGACAGTTGTGAGACCATAGGTGATAAAACTACATCTCTTCCCACATTTCTTTGAGAGACACAACGCTTCATCAGTGTGATCTTACCATAGTTGCATTGATACTTGGGAAGAGTTGGTAGGAAACTTACTTAGGCGAGATTCTTTCCCATCTCCTTGGAGAGACGAAGAGATAGTGTATTCAACTAAAGGAAAGATGAGAGCCTGTGTATCGCTTAGGAAAGATTAGGTGCTGAAGAGGTGCCCTGATGCATGGAATAGACTTGAAGACCAGGATGGATATGGTGTATCCATAGCTGCGAATGATACATCAAGGGTATTATCGATGCTTCATGTTGTGGAGCATTCGACGAAAAAGTCTTGAAGAGACGAGAGATGCGATAGAGGACACGGCAAAATGCAATATAAACTCCATGCGAGGTTTTCAAAAGTGGCTAACGAGAGGAAAAGGGGTCATGGAGCTAAGCAAGATGTGACCATGGAGGAGAAACTAGGATTGGATGCTATAATCCATAGGATGGACAAACAAGAGGAAGATGCACCTTGCTCATGAAATAGAAGCGATAAAGAGAATTGATGAAAAGTGCGTGTACCCAGCGAAGAAGATTCTTATGGTCTTGAGAGGTTAAGTCGTGAGCAGGCAAAGGTTATCATTTCAAGCTAAATCTAACTTTGCCCATACACTACAATCGGCGGGGAACCATGAGGAATTTCTCATATGGTGGAGGGCATTGCGCCCCGAGGCGGGGCCGGCATCCTGTGAGATATCGACGGCCACGGGTTCAGGCGGCGCGGCAAAGGAGGTGAGCGAGAGAGATGAATGCACGGGGTCGGAGGAAGACCCAACCATTGAGGATCAAATCTTTGCAGTTCATGGGGGGGATAACAAGAGGTTATTACAATTCCATGATCAGAAACTATCGACTTGGAAACTTTCCGTCCCCGATACCACGAATGTTCAGAAGAATGCTAGTGCTTCCTTTGAAAAATCTAGAGACACAAGTAGGGCAATTGGCTGAATAACTTGTCGAACAAGGGACATTCCCCGATGACACCCGGAAGACCTAAGGCGCATGGCAGATTGATTGAAGTGGGAAGGATTTGAGCGTGACGAGAGAAAGACAAATAGAAACGAAGAGACTGAGGGAGAGAAAGAAGAGACTGAAAAGAAAGAAGAGAAGAACAGCCTGATTGAACAGTTGAAAGGAATAAATGACCAGAAAAAGAAGGGAGTACCAGCTAATGTTCCTACAGTGCCATTCCCACAGAGACTTCAGAAGTCAAAAAGAGAAAAACAGTTTTCTAAATTCTTGGATATTTTCAAGAAAATAGAAATAAATATCCCATTTGCAGAGGTGATCGGTCGAAATGCCTCTTTATCTGGAAATTTACGGAAGGAATCTTTGACGAGAAAAGAAAAGATAGGCCCGAGGAGGGTATAGTTAACTGACTGCTTCATGCGTGCCATTATCGACAGTTCCCGGCAAAGATGAAAGACCACAGCGATTTCCACTTATTACTGTTCTATAGGAAATGTGAGTTCGAAAGCTTTATGTGACTGCAGAGCAAGTATAAATTTGATGCCTATCGGTTGTGCGAGAGACTTGGTTGGGGAACTAACCCCAGGCAATTACTTTCTGAGATGGGCGATAGATCAATGGCACGACCGGGGAGGGCGTGCAGGATGTACTCGTCGAGGTTGGGAAATTCATTTTCCCGGTAGATTTTGTTATCATTGAGATGGAGGAAGATCCTCGAGTTCCTTTTATTCTTTGGGAAGACCTTTCTTAGCAGCAGGTACATATGATCGGCGTCTGAAGGTGGCCGACACTCGGGGTTGGGAATGAAGCGGTGCATTTTAATATTAATAGAATGCGGAACATCTGTGTAGGGGAAGGCAGTTGTATGGCATTTTGTAAGAAGCAATAACCTTCTGATGATGAAGTGAATTAGTTATCATTCAAAACTCTATCAGCTAGAGTGAGATGAATTTTTCGATTACTTTGAGAGTTTTGATTGTGAAGTTCTGCCTTCAAATTTGTTTAATATTGAAACAGTCTCAAGTATAAATGAAAGCGGTCGAGATGAAGTGACGACCGAGAAGCAATAGTCATGGGCGAGAAACTAGTGCATAAGGGTTAACATTGAAGGTTGCCCAGTCATTTGAAATATAGGGTTTTAGAGCGAAAAGAAAACCGGTTATCATATCAATTGCATTGGCGAAGGCGAAACGAAGATTCTTTGGTAATTTTGAGAAAATACAGGCGTTGCTTAGTCGATTAAGTCAAAAGTACTCCAGCCCCTCTGTTGTATACACAAGAAATATTCTTGGAAGATGAAATGCGAAACTTATGTTGAGCATCAAGGCTGAACTGATCATGAAAAAGTTGTCGAGAAAGAAGTTACGAAATGGTTAAATCTGGGTTTATATATGCTATATTAGGCGTTCTTGGGTAAGCCCGATACGTATGGTTCCCAAAGAAGAGTGGATTCAACATGTCGAAATGAAAAGATAGACTTATTCTGAAGCGTGACAGAGGATGGAGGGTTTGTATCGACTTCTGAATTGAATCTTTGCAGCAAGAAGGATCATTTTTCCCCTACCTTTCATCGATCAAATCTTTGGATAGGTTGGCGGGACACCCTCATTTTTTGTTTTCTTGATGGATACTCTTGGATATAACCAAATAGCTATTGCACACAGATCGGGAGAAAACCCTTTTACATGCCCGTTTAAAATTTGCTTTTGCTTTTAGAAGAATATATTTACAGATTTGTGTAATGCTTCTGGTACCTTCCAAAGATGCATGATGTCTATATTTTAGATCCTAACATAAGAAGTTATGGAGATCTTTATGGATGATTTCTGGTCTTATGGATCCGAGTTTTGAACAATGCTTAACACAGGGACGAGTGCTTAAAGTCTGAAAGCAAAAAAAATCTAGCTACGAATTGGGAAAATGCCATTTTATGGATTCTGAAGAGTTGTCCTTGGGGCACATAGTTTTACGCAGCAGGGCTTGAAGTAGACAAGCAAAAGTTTCAATTATAAGAGACTTAATGCCACCACTACGGTCAGGGAATCAAGAAGTTTCTTAGGACATGCTGGATTTATAGAAAGATTTATCGGGAGATTTCTCAAAAATTGCAAAACCACTATATGATTCTTTGGAGAAAGATAGTAAGGTTTTATTTTGATGAATCCGCGGAAAGCATTTGGAAGAAATCAAATCCGAGACTAGTGGAAGCTCCATCTTGGCAAAACAGTTAGGCAAAGTTTGAGATCATGTGTGATGCCCGGTGATTTTCTGATGGGAATTGTATTGGGACGAGAAAGATGAAAAAGAAGTGTTCAAGGTCATCTACTATGCTAGCAAAACCTTTAATGAAGCACAAGAAAATTACTCTACTACTGAAAAGGAGATGCTGGCAATAGTGTTTGCATGTGAAAAATTCAGGCCATATATTTTGGGGGTCCCATGTTGTTATACATGATCATGCATTAGCTTCATGGCAAGAAGGAAGCAAAGCCAAGATTGATTAGGTGGGTATTATTGTTGAAATTTGATTTAGAAATTACAAAGACAAGAAGGGCATTGACAATGTGATAGCTGATCACTTTGTCAAAGTAGAAGAAGACATTGTCTGAGAAAAGGAAGAGAAATAGAGAAAATTTTCCGGATGAAGCGGTTATTTAAATTTGTCCTCCAAATCCTTACTGGTATCATGATATTGTGAATTTCTTAGCTTATTGGAATTATGCCACAGAATTCGGCTACCAGCGAGAGAAAAGGGTTAGGGGCGATAGCGGTACTACATGCAGGATGATCCATATTTGTTTAAAAGGAGGCGTCGATTATAAGGAGATGTGTACGGAAAGTGAAGCCAAAGCAAGATTTTACAAGAATGTCATGCATCACCTTATGGAGGACACTGCGGAGAGATAAAACGACCCACAAAATTCTCGGTCGAGTTTTCTTGTCTCACAATTTTTAAATTTGTTTTTGAATGGAGTAAGTTGTGTGATCAAATGCGAATGTGGGAAATATCAGCAAAAGGCATGAGATGCCTGTGAGGTATCACAGGTGGTGCAATTGTTTGATGTATGGGAATAGATTTTATAGGGCCTTTCGAGTTTCATTTTGAAATATCTTCACCTCCTCTAGCTATAGATTTATGTATCGAAATGGTAGAAACTGACAACTTGTCCTAAGAATGATGCCAATACAATTGTAGGAGTTTCACGAAAATATTCTTAGCGAGTTTAGGACACAAGCTATAATTAGTGATGGAGGAAGCCATTTTGCAAATAAGGTGTTTGATAAACTCATGAGCAGATATGGTATCAAACACATTATGAGCTTGGCTTATCATCCTCAAACAAATGGGCAAGCTGAAATTTCCAACATAGAAATAAAGAAAATTCTGGAAAAGACTGTGAGTTAGCAGGAAAGATTGGTCTTTGAAGCTTGATGATGCATTATGGGCATACAGGACTGCTTTTAAAACTCCCATTGGAATGTCCCCATACAGACTTGTCTTTGGAAAACCATGTCACCTCCCTCTTGAACTGGAATACAAAGCCATGTGGGCCATCAAACAGCTGAACTTCGATTTCAAAATTGCAAAGGAAGAGAGACTTCTCCAACTGAATGAATTGGAAGAACTGAGAAACGAAGCCTATGACAATGCTAGAATATATAAGGACAAGACAAAGAAATGGCATGATCAAAGTTCTGAGAAGAGTTCAGAGCAGGGGATCGGAGTCTTGATGTTTAACTCCCGAGATTAAGATTATTTCCGGGGAAGTTGAAATCAAAATGGAGTGGACCCGTATACGATGGTGTCAAGTACTATTTTGGAGCGATAACACTTAGGGCGATCTTTGGGAAGAATTCAAAGTTAATGGGCAAGGCGAAATCTCGGCGGGGAGGAGAAAGAACGGGAAAGAACTCTAATTGGTGAATTGAAAGAAAACTTGAAGCAGCTAGTCCGTCCTAAGAGACTCGAAATGGGAAGCGGCTCATGGGAGGCAACCCATATAGATTTTTTTTAGTTTCTTTATTTAGACTTCGAATTTTTTTTTTATTATTACGTGTTTTTGAAAATTTTTTTAGTTCTAGTCATGATTTTTTTAGAAATTGCTAGGTTAGTACTAGATTAATTTAATCCTTTTAGAATTTAATATGCGGATGAAGAATCAAATGGCTCGAGGCGAGAAGGAACAAACTCAGAGATTCTTGCGGCCTTCCGCAGGACAAAGAAACTACGAAAAGGGAGTACTTTTCTCCTACATAGATTCTATGAAAATTGAATAGAATGCATTTTTGGTGTTGTGTAGGAATGATTAAATGGATGCTAAGAAGGTCTGAATTAATAAGGAATGAAAGATGTCGATCATCAAATTTAGGGCAAGTGCGGACTAGAGTCGCGACCGGATTTTTATGTCGCGACGAGAGGGTGGTCGCTGACGGAAGTTGAAATTCGCAGCTTAGTCGATGCGAAAGGAAGGCAAAGGGCACGGTGGCGACCAACATTTTATGTCACGACATAAGCGAAGTCAGCGACATAAATTGGAGTCATGGTAGCGAACTTGAGAATCGTGACAAGAACCATTCCTTCCAAAGAAGTTCTATGTCAGTGACAACTCAACTATCAAATACGATGTAGCGGCGATGATAAGCTTGTCATACCGCGGTTTACTTATCGCGACAAACGAGAATAAGTCGCGACATCGAGAGACAAGTATGCAATTTGAGGCGGCTTTAATTTTGCCACTAAGTTTAATGGCGACACACAATCGCAACCTAAGGTAAAGTCGCGACAAACACAAATAAATAGAAGTAATAAAGGAGCCCGACATAATAATTGAATTGCAAGCTGTTGAGAAACTCGCTCCACTACCATCTCCTTCCTTAAAACAAGTAACCTTTCATCTTCCGCATATTCTGCAGTTCTCGATTCTTGCAAACCCTAAGCCAGAACTTCTTCTAAAAACCTTGATTTCTCTAATGGCCAGTGTAGCCCTCATCCAAACACAAGTGAAATCATGGAGAACATCTGGTGAAGGGAAGTTCATACGGAACTGAAGGGAGAGCAGGCGTGGGTGCTTGGAAGTTCAACCGATTACAAACGCAAAGGAAGGAAAGGAAGCCGGCGAGAAGAAGGAAGACGGGTTCGTCTCGAGAAGGAGCTTTCCGTCTGGAAAAGCACTATGCTAGAAAGGATTTGTAGGAAAGGGTTTCAGCCAGCTCATCTCACCATTCAAGGAATTGATAGAGCAAAGGGTGGGGAGAATTACATAGGCTTATCGAAAAGTGCGGTTATACGTGATGTCCAGAAATTTTACTCCAATGCGGTTGGGAGGAAGAGAACTCTGTTTATGTCGGAGTGCAGGTGCCTTATGGAGCCCGAAGACTATTAATGAGATGTATGGGATGGAAGGACAGAAAAATGGATCAAAATTAGAAGTGATGAACAACCCTAGCAGGTAGGAAACTGAGAAAATTAACGAGACGGTAAAAGCAGTGGAAAAAGGAAAGGAGGAGCAAAAGACCTGGCTTGGGGAGATTTGATAGAGGAGGCAAAGTGTGGTTCTATTCTTATCCTCTATTGGTCCCTACCAAAACCTTGTCTGCCATGATAAGAAACGAGCAATCCTTTTCTATGCCATCTTGAAGGGATCTGAGATTGATCTTTAGACAGTTATTGAAAAATTCTATAATGAGGTATCATAAAGGTAATAAGCGGGTTTGATCCTTCGCGACAACCATCACAAGGTTATGTATTAGAGCATTTGTAGAGGAACTTGGGAAGAAGAAGAGTGTCCCAAGGCTTCACCACTCACCTTGACGGGAGTAAGCAAGGGGCTAAAGAATCAACAGAAAAAGAGGGTCATAGTAGAAACAGATTCAAGGGATGAAAATGAAAATGCAATTCAGGAAGAAGACACCTTTCCTCGTGGCGTGAGCGTGGAGAAGAAAATCTAGAAGACATCAAGAAGGGAATACTTTTATGTTTCAGAGGATGAGAGTAAGAAGATAGAAGCCTCATATTTCTCAACTCCACTGGCTAGCACTCCCCCAATAAGGAACAGTAGTTTCAGAGAACCTGGTGAAAGCTCTAAGGGAGCCTAGGGCAATAATCAAATAATGGAAATGCTCAGTTCAATTCAAAAGAGCATGGAAGAAAGAGAAGAGAAATGGAACCTCCAGCAAAAGTTCAGAGAAGAGGTTTATGAAAAAAAGAATCAAGAGAAGGGATCAACACTGGAAGAAGAGATGAACAAAAGAGAAGAAGTACATGAATGAGATGAAAAGAAGAGATCAAATAATGGGAAGTAAAGAGATGAGCGTAAAGGAGGAGCAGAGAAAAAGATCCCGGAGCAAAGAAGAGGAGAAATTTAAAAAGGAAATGGAAGAAAGAGATCAAGATCTACTGAAGAAGTTAAAGCTAAGTCATGAATCATTCTACAACAATCAGTATGATCACGATTCTCAACTCCTCAAACTCATAAAGGACAGGGATGCAGATCAAGAAGCAAAGACTAAGGAGCAGATCAAGGGATTCAAGTTCCTATACACGTCAATGTTCAAGGATTTTGAAAAGAAGATGAAGGACAGAGATCAAGAGCTTCACTTACAAGGATGCTCATGTAAGAAAAGTCTGTGAGCTGAAAATTTGATTTGATTAACAACAATCTTTCCAAATTTTTAGAAGTCGATCGAAATGGAAAGCACAACGAACACACTCGGGCACGAGACAAGATGATCCTCAATAAAAGATTGATCTCACAAATGAATTGATCTCAAGAGTGTGTGATCGAAAGGGAGAATGTCAAGAAGAAGAAGAGAACTGAAATGAAATTTCCTAAATTCAATCCTAATTTGGCTACCCTTGATCTGGATCCCCCAAACATCTTTGCTCCTTCCTCAAAAAGGAAAAAATAGACTTTCCCATTGATTTATCCTTCTTTTCTCCTCTTTCTTATTGTCGTTTCAATCGTTGTATTACATCACACAAAACAAGAAAATTTAGAAAAAGGGAAATGTTTGCTTGCTTCTGCGCTAGCTTGTAAGCTTTACTTTCTGTTGACTTGTCGGGAAAATGACATCGATTTAGTTCAAGAATGAAAATGTTGAAATGTCATAATCCGAACTAGTTAAAGTAGTTTGACTAGGAGATAAACTTCTGAACACAAAAAAAAATTGCAAAATCAAAAGTAATGAATAAAGAAATTTGAATTAGGAGTATTTAATTGCCTGCTTAGATTCGCCTTTAGTTGCAAAATTGGAAAATTGGTTATTGCCGATAGAACAAAAATACTTGGTTAAAATAATGTAAGTATACACGAATACAAGTCTGAGAAATCATACACATCACAACAAACTTATGAAACTTTTGACAGAATTAGAACATTCTTGTGAATTCAGATTTAGATCCACAAATTCAAGAACTCGTTTGATTATTGATCGAGGCGAACTTAGTGAAAACAACCATCAGAAATGATAGAGGCCATCCCAAGGGTGTCACTTTTAAGCTCACCCTCAAAATAGCTTAAGCATATTCTCTAGTTCCCATTTGAAATAAATAAGACTTATTTCAACAAACAGCAATTGAAACTCGAAATTCCCTTCCTTGCAATAAACCCAAGCAGCAGAAAGAACCCAAATTATCCAGCTTTCTAGTTCAAAAGTTTAGTATAAAGGAACAAGTCTGGGGGGAATAATATTCCCGCATTTCACAAGAAGGGGTCAAGAAGTAGAAGGAGCAGTTCTAGTGAAATAAGGAATAAGTTTTGTCTTGTGGACTATTTCTCTTGAACAATTAAGCTCAGAGGGGTGTTTTTAACACCTAGCACCCTAATGCCAACTGGTATGGGAGTTGCTGGCCCAAAGTTCTCTAAGAGTAATAGAAAGCCTAAGAAGACAAAACATTGCACTATTTCAAATCCTAGAGAAATAAAGGCAAATAAGTTAAAGAACAAAGGAATCTACCTGAATCAAGTACATATGGAAAGTGAGATTCCATAAAAAGAATTCAAAAAGAGGAATCAGCTAAGATTATAAGAATCAAAGGAACAAAGAAGAAAAGGAAGAAAGTCGGAGGCAAATAATGGGAGAGATAAGATGGAAATCGGTAATTTACAACCTAAATTTTTCCATTATCTACCCAATTACCTAAGCCCAACATTGCCTGAAAGACCCTATTGATTTTGGAAGGTTGAATTTAATTTACATTAGTGGAGATCGAGATGAAAGTAAACAAAGTATACGGGACTTTGATAAACAAATAATAAACTCCCGTAAGATCAACTAAGTTCACATGAAGTTGAAAAGGATTGATGACCGCACAATAATACGTGCATCAAGACTTGTTAAATAAACTCGCTTAAATACATTAGCTTATCAAGAAATTCAGAATAGAAGTATACCATGCCTGTTTCACCAAAACCGAAATTAAATAATAGTGATATCTCTAAATTCCGCATCGTAAAGGTGAATGAAAAGAATGTGGAATAAATCAGGAAAAAATGTCCTTAAAAATTTTCTAAGCTTATTTATTTGAGGACAAACAATTTTCTTTCTTGCTCGGGGACAAGCAAAATTTTAAGTTTGAGGGAATTTGATGGAGTCCAAAAACTCATGAGATTTTTAATACATTTTTCGAGTTTATAATGAGAATAATGATGAATTTGGTTCGTTAAAATCGATAATCGAATTCAAATTCCAATTTGCAGGAAATCCAAAAGAGAAAATCAAATTTAGCAAAATCATAAGAAATCACTCAGCCAGCACTGAAGTCAAACTAGAACTTAAGTCGCGACAGAAGTGCGCTTCCAAAGAATTCCAAGTCATGACCTCAACAAATTTCCGCTACAAGAAATCAAGAGTGAATAAGTGAAGTCGTGGACTCAAGAAGGAATTTGAGACAAATATGACTTGGTCGAGATTAAAAGAAGCAACAAATGCAGGTTCATGTTCGACATCATCAGCGATGTCGCGACACCAAACGGAGATAATGAAGCTGTGATATCACCATGAGGTCGCGACAAGGAGCCACTGCAAAGCCACAAGGAACAGCCCCTCTCAAGTGAAGGAAGTCGCAACTAATTTTGAAAGAAAGGATTCATGTCGCGACCTTGACAATGAAGAATAACAAGGTTCAGCAAATGGGTAAAACTCCAAATCGCATTTCCACTGTGAACTAATGAAGAAGCAGACAAGACGCCGCGACACCACTTCAGGTCGCGCATAATCAAAGCTTTCTAGCAAGACATGGAGGTCGTGACACGATTAGGTTGCAACAAAGATTTTCAAAGAGGTCAACATAGAGGTCGCGACACTAGAACGTGATAGAGACATCAAACACCGAATCGAAGATGTCGCGACGTCGCCTGGTCGCGACATCGCTTGAAGTAAAGGTGAAGTCGCGCCAGCCCTTAAAGGGTCGTGGACATCGCCATAATGAAAGAAGGTCACGACGCTCTTCAAAGGGTCGCACATCCGCTGCAAGGGATTATGGTCGCACGCCCTTCGCAGTAGCCATATCACCGCAAAGAATGGAGGTCGCGACATCATTTAGCCGCCGACATCATACCCCAAGAGATAAAGACAAGTCACGATACAGAAAACTTCACGACATCAAAAGAGCTCATAAGCATAACATTGAAGTCGCGACGTATGATTGAAGTCGCGACCTCAAAAGAGCTCACAATGCAGAAAGGAGAAGTCGAGACGTCATTCAGCTGTCGCGACATCAATTACAAGGAATGAAGGTCACGACATCAATCACCGGGCCGCGACATCGATCCAAGGTGTTAAAGGCAAGTCGCGACGCATAAAAGCTTCCTCGCCATGCATCGAATAGTAAAAACGGTAAGTCGCGACGCATGATCAAGTCGCGACCTCAAAAAGAGATCATTAATGTATCAAAGAAGTCGCGACGTGAAAGAGAAGTCGCAACATCAGAATAGCTCATAAGTAGTACAGTGAAGTCGCGACGTGAAAGAGAAGTCGCGACATCAGAATTGCTCATAAACATAATAGTGAAGTCGCGACGTGGAAGAGAAGTCGCAACATCAGAATAGCTCATAAACAGAACAGTGAAGTCGCGACGTGAAAGAGAAGTCGCGACATCAGAATAGCTCATAAACAGAACAATGAAGTCGCGACGTGGAAGAGAGGTCGCGACATCAAGTCAAGGTCGTGACAAACAAATGGAGTCGCGACATGAACAAACAAATGGGCCAGTTATTTTGAAATCCGCAACAGGCGTGATCAAATCGGGGCCCAACTTCCAAACCCTATAAATACGCAGCTGCCATCAAAGAAAGTGCTGTGGCTCGGGAAGAGAAGTCCGCAGCCAAGGCTCAGCTTTAATTTTTCTTTTTCTTTGTTTTGGTCGTTATTTTTAGATTAGATTGTAGTAGATTGTTATTTCTTTTGAATTTCGATCCGGATGTTATTGTTGAAGTCAATGCACGCGTAATGTTATTTTCTTTCAAATTATCGCTGGGTTCGCTTGAAGTCCAAACAAATTTTGGAATTCAAACTTCCGCCCGATCTACAAAGAGTTCTTTGGATCAAGGAGCTACCGCTATGTAATTAAGTACTTAGAAACCCAAATTCTTCGTTGAATTTACTCGTTGTTAGAATTTATCTTTTTCAAGAAATTTATCGTAGTCTACCGAACTTCAGCCCGAATCGCTTGTCGGGGTTTTGTTTATTGTTGTATCTCATCCAAATATTAGTGTCCCATACCCGTAATAGGATCGTTTTCATGCTCGATTTCCAGGAGGCCCCTCTGAATGACACAGAGAAGGCATTCCTGAGAGTTTTGAACAATATCTCAAGGGTATGCGAACCTAATATTGGGGATCTAATGGGCTTTGTAAATTCTAATCGATAAATCTCTTCTCACTTGAAACCGAGAATGAGTTGAATGACTTATCAATTAAAATGAGCAGAGAGTTCGCCTCGATTCGAACAGTAAGTTCAATCCCGTGTTAGCAAGGATCTAATCAAGGAAAGAATGAACTGTTCCAATTTTGAGGATGAGAACTTATAGTGTAAACTCCATGCTTAGCTTCCATGTCTCAGAGCTAAGGTTTACATAGCCCATGTCTGGGTATGAAGTATTGAAAGAAAAATACCTGCACAAGGCAACTCAGATTAGTAGTTATCTAACTTCAGATTCAAAGAAACAGAAGATTAGATGATGAAATATGTCATTAAGGAGAGATCCACATGGCATTACCTTTCTTCCTTGGACGGATCTAAATCAAGTTCATGAAGTAAAGCTACGCAGTTGTTCACAGAATCGATGTTTCACAACAATGTATTCAATGCCCCTTTAAAACTAACTGATTGGTCTATTTCTTTTAATTTTTTATTTTAGTTTAAGCATTATTTCATTTTTTGTTCTAGCTATACTATCTTTTATTCTTTCATTATTTTCAAGGTTGCTAGGAATATATCAATTGCAAATCATAAATTAAAATAGTATGTAGCTCGAAAGTAGTCAAGGGTAGTTGATCGAGAATTCAGACTTCGGGATCAATATCTCGACTTAAATCCACTTTATTACTGCTCGATCTCGTACACTTAATCATGGATCAAAACCATAAAGCAAATTTATCTAGTCTTAAGGAAACCATTTTTAATCAAGATAATTGCAAAGAAATATAACAAACAAGTTTACAACATTATTAAGCCGGGATTAGACAATACCCTTTTGGTAATAGTGTGTCATACCAGATATGTCTTTCGTCCAAATTCCAACAAAGACGGCACTTAACATCTTCCGGACCTTAAACCACTTTAAGACTAATACTCAACCTTCAAGACCGTACTTAACATCCTCCTGACCTTAAATCACTTTGAGTATCTGGTGATCAACCTCGCACCAAGACTAATACCCTCTAGACTGAAAGCAACTTTCTTGAAGACTTGCATTAACTTTCAATATCGGGTACTAACATCCCACAAGATAAAATTACGCAGTACCGGGTAATTCAACTTTTAGTACAGATTCACTCGCGATTTCGGCAGAATGGCCGTCGCCATTTTCAATGCAAATCTTCCAACCAAAACCAAACCAACCACAAAACTGACTCGAACTAACCAAAATACACATGTATTGAAGAGTTAGGGTTTTCCTAACCTAAACATAGACAAAGAAAGAGTTAGGTGGTTTCCTAACCAACAAATCCATACATAGGTTCCATACTAACATATACAAGAGTTCCAAACAAAAGAGATGTTCCAAACATGAATTCCATACCTGGATTTTCTTCTTCTTCTCTTCTTCCTTCTTCTTTCTTCTCTTCTCTCTTTCTCCCCTCAGAAATTCCCTAACCTTCAAAGCCAAAAATTGAAAATTTCTAAGACCATGTTTAGTCTTATCCCATTTTGGCCTAACTTTCCATTTTTGTCATTTGGTCCTTCAACTCCCATCTATTTGCAAATGAACTTATCTAAATTCCTACAATAGCATATAATCTTCTTATGTTATGACCTTTGGGTCCTCATTTACAATTTACCAATTTAACCTTGAATTTTGTATTAATCCCGGCTTTATCCTTTTTCACTTTTAGTACTTAAATTCCGAAAAATACAAATTTTACTTTTCTTATACTACAAAAATGTAATAAAACTACTAGGGTCTAATTCGGGGTGTTAGAAGAACTAAAGGCAGAGATCTCTGTCGCAACAATGATCAAGCAGTAGCAATAGAGTTTTGTTTCAATAATCAAATTTATGTCGTGACAATAAACGCTATAGAGTAAGAAATTTCTATCCCAACAAAAGAAAACTATGTCGCGACATAAAATGGAAGAGAAATGTTCGCAAGATGAAGTTCATCACGCACAAGGATTTCAATGTCAGAACAAACCATCCAAATGCAAGTGAAAAGATCAAAGAAGAAAATATGTCGCGACATCTTCAAAGTCTATCGCAACACAAAGTTCAGTCTCAATAGTGCAAGACAACAAGACTATGTCGCGACAAAGAAAAAATCTGTCGTGACAACAAACCCATGCAATAGTAAGAAACTCTGTCGTGACAAAAGAAATTATTATTGTGAAAGAGATTCAAAAGAACCACAAAAGCATGTTGCAACAAAGTTGAAGAGCCAGAGAATTTTGTCGCGACAAAAGTAAAACTATGTCACAATAGAAGATGAAAATGAGAGAACATAAGACTGACACGATAGCGTATTTTATGTTGCGACATTTCAAACTTATGTCGCAACATAGTGCAACGTTAAAAGACAAGAAGTTTTGTCGCAACAAAGAAATTTATGTCGCGATAAAATTCAGAAGCAACAGAAAATGACAAGTTGTATTGTAACAAATTTTTTATGTCACGACATAAGACACTCATGTCGCGACAACCAGATAACCTTAGCATAACAATGTCGCGACATTGCGAAATTATGTTGCAACAAAATTCAAGAAGAAAGCATGAAAATATGTCGCGACAAAAACTGCAAGCCATGACAAGAGCTGGGGAACAAAGATGAGAACTATATCGCGATAGAAATTTCTACGTCACAACAAAGTAATCAATTGGACCATAATTTTTGGGGATCCACAATTTCAACCTAGAAGTGCAGCCCATCATTTGAAAATTTATAAATAGACGCATCTAAGGCACTGTGCAAAGCTTCCTCCAAATCAGGAACTTCTAGGTAGCTGGAGACTCCTTTGTATATTTCTTTTTCTTTTTCATCAATTTAGTTTTAGTTTAGCAGTTTAGTTAAATCTTTTGGAATTGAACAGTGATTTAGTGTGAAGTTTTGAGCTAGGTTCATTGTAAATTTTGAGTTTTCATTACTGTCTGACTTAAATGGAATTTTGAGATTTTCTGGAGTTCATTTATTTCAGTTCACTTGTAATTTCAGTGAATTTTCTTGATCAGATAGTCACTGTTAATTATAATCCACTTTTGAAAGACTGAGCTCCCTTTAGGATTGGATCGATGTTTATTATTATTTTCTTCTCAACTTAAAAGAATGTCATAGTTCGAAATCTTGAATTTATTTAATTGGTAATGATCTTGAAGTTACCTGTTCAGAATATTAGTAGCGTGTACCCATAAAATGATTGTATCTTGCTCTAATTTCCAGGAAGCCCTTTGAGTGACACAGAGATGGAGATTCCTTGAGGAGTATAGGAGTAAAGAACTGGGGTATGTTAGACTAATATTATGGAACTAATGAACTCTTAAAGATTACTTCGATAGATCACTAACTTACTCATGGTGTGAGAATAGTTGGATGATGTATCATTTTAATTGATGAGAGGTTTCTCCTCAATCTGATCAAATGATCTTTATCCCATGTTAGCATAGATCTAATAAAGGAGATAGAGAATTTTATCAGATTCGATGGATGAGTTACCAATTATATTGGAGAAGGCTTATAATATCCTGTCTATGGGGGTAAGAATTCTCCAAATTCAAGATTTGAAGTACCGAAAATGAAAATACCTGTGAGATCTTAGAAAGAGGTTTATATTCTACAAGCAACTGATTATACTCATGTATCCGAAAGGAACATGGATTTCTAATTAGTGAAATGTATGGTTAATGGAGAAATCCAAACTATATTACCTTGCATCTTTGATAAGTTCAGATTTCAAACTAATGGCTAAGCTATTTTATAAAATGATGCAGAAATTTATAATTGTACATTAATCTATCTCCCAGTGTTAACTTACCCAGTGAACTTTCCAATCAAATTATTTCAAAATTATTTATACATAGTTATAGAGTTTAATTTAGTTTTTATTCTTCCTTATTTTAAAACCACACCAATTTTAACTTTGGAGTTCAAATAGCAAGGATCTGGAGTAAATGCCTAGGTAATCGATGTTTAAATTTCTTAGCAACTGGGAACGACATAATAACCTGGATTCTAAATCTCACTTTTATTACTTGTATGATTTGTACACTTGCAGTGATTTAGACCAAAACACACTTTCAAATTGAGCCTTCTCATTCAAGGTAAACAATATATTTTATATTTTTAGTAAGTCAACAAGTTTTTGGCACATTAAACGAGGACTGATCTAGTTCTTGGTGACAGTGTTAAGAATTTGGTTGATCAACAAGTTTTTGGTCTATATGTTAAAATTAGCTACTTCACTAAGTTTTTGCACCGCTTGTCGAGCCGACAAAGTTCCGTAGATGTGTCAAGATTTGGTCGAACACATACAATTTAATCTTAATGACCGACATCCTCCCTCTATGTCACATTCTCTTCATCCTCATCTGAGTCAACCTCCACTTCATCTCTTATACGTCTCCATTCACCATCCTCTGATTTCACAAACTTCATTCTACCCATAATTGACTCAATATAAGTGTTAAACATATAAACCTTATCACTTTCTGTTTTTGTTGACAAGTCTAAACTAAACTCTTTGAAAACTTTCGTCAAAAAGCGTCCATAGAGGAGTACTTTAAACATCAAACAGTGTAATCAGCTGATGAATATAATGCTGCAAATGACCTACTACACCATGAAGAACAATCAAGTCATAGACAACTTTCGTGGCCTCCTCGTGGTATGATGGAGAATGTGATGATGTGGTGGAGTACACGACATTTAATAAAAAGACTATGAGCATTGGGCTTTAGAAGCTCATGACCAGCCAGTACTTCACATAAATGCTCAATGGCCTAAGAGGGTACAAACCTTGGAATGTTAGGCCAAGTCTTCATGTCATCCACTAGCAGGCCTTCACATGAGACACCTAGTATTTCACATATTTTACGCGAAGTAAGTCGTATGTCTTTTCCTCTCAGTGTACAATCGATGAAAGCTCGAAGTAGAAGCACCGCACTGGTTGTGTATACATTGGTTTAACTAAAGAAATGACTGGAGTCCAGCCCATCTTATCGAATATCGCCTCCAACCTAAAGTTGCTTATAAATGCAGGATCAATATTTTGCCCAGGTAGTATTGTCCTTTTATTGAAATACTTAATATATATATCAAACTCTTCAGTTGTGTTGAATAACCTAAGGTCATTCCGAGACTTGGTTCTTGCCTTGGTGTCAACTATCTAGGCAGGGCGCTTATACAAATGTTTTCTCCTTGGTGCCATATTAGTCTCTAAATACCTATAATAGGAACGTCAGACAACAAATCAGTTGATACATTAAATCAAAACAAACATCTATCATTTCAATATTCATCATGAACTACAAGTTTATTTACAACAATATTCTCATAACAACTAATTTAGGAAATTACACAACAATAAATAAATTGAATCACTTCAATTAATAATTTAGTATCAATAATTCACTCATGAACAACATTGTCAATTTTTTTTTTCGTTGACACTTTCCTTACTTTTTCAATTTACCCAAACCATCTAGAATGTTAGTTGAGTTTGATGTCAGTATACTAAACCATACTCAATTGAATTTGGGTTCTTGGTAAGATATTTGAATCTGTAATGTAATGCCCTAAAAATACCCTAACAGTTTCAAAACATGTTTAGGGTATGGGGTAAAATAAATTTAATTGTAATTTTTTGGCGTTTAAATGACTAAAATGGAAAATGATAAAAAACCCATAAAATTTACGTAGAAGCCAAATAAATTTAGTAAAAATTTTCAAATGGACCCATATCCTAAACAGAGTGTAGTGTTAAAAATATGAATGAAATGAAATGAAATGAAGCTTTAAAATGAGAATAATGAGAAATGAGAATTAGTGTGTAGGCCAAACAAGGCCTTATGAAGGATTTTGACTTAAGACCAAATTTGGTATTGTAAAAGGGCATAACTCTCATTTGTGCATTTTGGGTTTGGAGAGAATGAGAGACACGGATTGAGAGAGAAGAAGGAGAAGCCATTGTTGCGATTTCTTCTCCATGTAAACAAGAGATGAAGTGATCAAGGAGGAAGAAGAAAGAAAAGAGAATAAGAGCTTAGCAAGAAAACTAAACCCTAACCTCTTTTTTCAGATCGTGATTTAAGCGAAAAACCCCAACCTTTAAGCAAAGGTGTTTGTATTGGTTGTAGTTGAGTTAAGGGTTGTTTTGGGTTGAGTTTTGAAAAGTATTGTTGGTTGGTATTGGTTTGGATTGGTTTTGAGGAATGTTTGTAAAAGGGAAATGTTGTGTTTTCAAAGGAAATTTTGTCAAAATTTTGTCAAAACCCCTATTCTGCCTCTCACCATAGATAAAGCTTATAATCATCCAAATGAAGTATTTCACCTGGTAAAGAAACCATAAGAGATAGGCCAAGCAAATGGTAGAAGTAAACTATAGCAAGCCAATTGTAGCACTAAGGCTCCCGAATATCAGCTTAAAGGTGAGTTTTGGGTAGCTCACGTGTAAGCCCTATTTTAGGTGTAGTTGTGGTGTTTTGGCCATAAGTTGAGTTTCACTTGTCCAAATTGAGTGATTCAAAATTTTTGGTAAACTATAATTCTAGGGGAATAATTTACTGGAAGGAAGTGTAATTAAATTGTAACCCCAAAGTACCCGGGGAATCACAAAGTGGAGTTATATGTATATTCTATTTGCAAATATAGTAGTCTAGATGTAAAATGCAATAACTGAAGAAGGATCCAATGGATGGATTCTAATCTAGAGAAAAAACCTTAAAACCATAGTTTAAATTGTTGAAGGAACCATTACTAATGAGAGTTAAGACCCCAAAAATAAATAAAAAATAATGGGTGATCAAGTGAGTTGGGCATATCGATTCGTTTCTGCATAAAAATGTGAACTTGAGTTTTCGGGGTTATCTAAATCTGATGATTCCAATTGAGTAAGAAACTAGAATCCATAACTCAGCAATAAAGGAACCACTACAAATTTATGGAGTTAAGACCCTAGAAATCGAAAAACAGTGGTGATCCTGCTGGAGTTGGGCATATCAACTAGTTTGGCATTAAATGTCAGAATCTGAAGTTCATTGGGTTATCCAAATTAGATGATTCCAAATTCTAATAAAATAGAACCCTGTAATAACCGACTAATACGTGATTGTCATTGTATTTGAATAGGAGTTGATGAAGAGGAAAAGCCCTTATTGAAGCTCTCTAGAGATTCAAGATTGGAATCAAAGCGATTACAATACTCTCAAACTCTCTATTTCTAAGATGGAATAATTCGAAATTATTTGAATTTTGGAAATGATCGACAAGAAAGTATATGATTGAGGTTTGAAATTTTGTTTTATGATTTAAGACAATTGCTTATGAAACGACTTGTATAAGAAAATTGCATGAATGTGCAAATTGCATGAATGTGAAAATGTACTATTTGCATATTAAATATATATATATATATATATATATATATATATATATATATACCATTGTAAACTGTATCAATGATTGTAATGCCCTTAAAAGAATGTTAATCGTTATAATTGAAAGCTATGATAAATTGATATACCAATAAGAGTCGAATTAAACGTATTATTGTAGCATACCGATTCAGAACTCCAATGGGACAATATCTAAGAGTGTACACTAAATCCCATATATATACCGCCTACAACCCTGGACCGTGCCGATGATTCGTTATCCTATACACCGAAAACATATGTTAAATTCGATAAGGGCAAAATGATAATGAGATTGAAAAGTGCACAATTTATGCCTTGAATTATTTTTTTTTTTTTCTTTCTACCTATGAAAATGCATAGCTTTAGATGACCAATGAACTATAATTGATTTATTTAATAAATATATAGATACGACAGACCGTGACGTCATTGAAAATTGTACAAAAACATTGTTTTATAAATATTGCATGTTTTGATTTAAAATGAAATGAAGAGAGAATATAACTGTATAGAACCACTAAGCACGAAAATGCTTAGCATGTTGTTTTTATCAACGTTAAAAATTTGTTTAAGGAAAAGATAAAGTGATGACCATACAACGAGCCAACGCCAAAGCCATTCTGAGAGAAGTAAAACTCCAGCACGCATGCATGAAATTGAATTTGACTATTTTATAAAGATTCAAGTGAAGTTAAACTACGATTATATTTTGTAAATGTTTTTATATTGGAAACTCCTGGAGCAATTCCCAAATGATACAAATGTGGGAGTTATCCCCAAAATCATGAGTCTTCAGAAATGTATTAGTTTCCAAAAAATGTTTATTATATATTTTTACGTATACCTTAATGGAGTATTTGAAATGCGTTTGTATTGAAAATGTATTCACATTTATATTGATTTTTTTTTTTGTATTTGATTTCGAAATGAAAGTGTGAGGACCGCATTCATATTTAGTTCAAATCGCTTAATCGGGCCTGCCTGCACGGCAATGATTCGGATCTTACATGTAAATTTTGTGATGACAGTTGACATCCTAAAGACAATGATAGTTGAAAAACTCCCTAGTGATTTTGAAGCCTCTATGGAATGATAATTTTCAAGTAAGACATTGAAATCTTTATAACATTTTTTTCGGAAAATTTTTGTCCAAGGAGTATCATGGATTGTGGGTATCAATTTCATAGATTACCATACAAAATAAAGTATCAATGTATGTTAAGGATGACTCCCATATACAAAAAAATCATACATTTACCAGATAAATTTTTCTCAACATCCAAGAGACAGTTAAATAGATAAACGAAAAGAGACAAAAAGAGAAGACAAAGACAAAAGCAAACCACACAAGAAAAACCTGACATGAGTACTGAATGACCCGATTAACAGGAAAGAACCTCGACTACCGCATTTTAATGACTAATAGCTTTCTCTTTCGAATTTACGAGGTTTACGGCTGGCATGATTTGAGTGAAATGGTATACCGACCAAACGATACCGAGCTGGAGGCGCTGATGCTAAACGGGTCGGTAAGAAAGACAAAAGCCATGCACTGCACAAGAATATGGTCAAAACTGGTTAAGAGAGGATAAGGGGATGTTTGAATTACGATAAAGCTTGTGGATAAGATAAATGAAGGGTATTTTAGGAAGACAAATTTTCTTTGCTACCTCATGAAATTTTTATCAAATATTTGAGTTATTTATCAATTATTTGATTCAAATAAGACTTGAAATACGGTGGATAAGTTTTTGATCTAAATTTTCAAATATTTCTCATGACATAGTTTTCCCATTATTTGAGGAGAAAGCTCAATTTCTTTTGTACACAACTTCTCATCCGAAAATTGAACCAGCCTTGCGCGTAGAATCCACGCGTCAGCAGCAGTAGGGTTTGAACCATTTTGCACAACTACAAGGCACCAGTGACTACTGACTAGGGTTCTAGCTATCTGCTGTCAAGAGGAGGCGTCACTTGAGCTTGATCTGGTTCTCGAAACCAGGGCACGAAATCTCAGTAGATTTCTTCTGTTTCTTTCTCCAGATCTCTCTCTCTCTCATCATCAATAACTATGCCTCCTAAGTCTGCTAAGGGCAAGGAAGCCCCCGTCGAACGGCCCATCCTCGGCCGTTTCTCATCTCATCTCAAGATTGGCATTGTACGCTTCTCATCTTTCCCACTTGCTCAGAAACTCAGCTTTTACCCTCTGTTTGGTTGCTGACAAAATTGCTAGTTTGTTTTTTAATAGATTTTGTTTTCTCAAAGTCTTCCTTCTATTAGCATCTGAGCGAGGATTTGAAGTTTTGTGTTGGTTTGCGTGTTTCTCGGATGCCGGTGAGGGTGTAGGTGCTTTGGGTGTGGAATGGAAAAGGGCTGTTTTCACTTGTTTCTGTTATTTATGTGCGGGTTTTTGATATGATGAATCGAGGTTATGGGAATTGAGTGAAGTCTTAATCCCCTGTAATTGGATTTCAGTTCTCAATTTGTGGATATATATATATGTAAAAGGACCAAAAATCTGAATTGAAGCTGCGTGTTTTTTTTTAATTCAATGTCCATGCAAAAAAGAGCAGCCTAAAAATGAGTTCGTTTGAAAATGAAGAGCAAAGTAGTGACTGTTGCCGGTCTAGGAATTTTTTTCATCAAAATTTCTTGGGTTCCTGTTTTTTTTACTCTGTGAACCAACAAGCTTTTGTTACGATGACTGTAGTGATGGTTTTCCTGGGTTTTCATTTCAGGTTGGATTGCCAAATGTAGGCAAATCAACACTTTTCAACACACTCACAAAGCTGGCAATACCCGCAGAGAACTTCCCTTTCTGTACCATTGAGCCGAATGAGGCCCGGGTTAATATCCCTGATGAGCGGTTCGAATGGCTTTGTAAACTGTTCAAGCCAAAAAGCGAGGTTTGTGACACTCTTATTGTAGTTTCAACTGTTGCTTCACTCTCTTTGTGGCATCAATAGTTTCTTAGCATGACCTTTGTAATAAGCTCTTTTCTTGCCATTGATCCTGGATATTCTATGTTTGAATTAGAAAATGAAAAGTACATGTGGTTTTATGCTTTAGAGATACAACGTTGGTAGGAATGATCTTGCAAGTGCCTTTGTCCATTCAATTATTTCTTTAGTTGGTATTTTAAACTTGAAGTTGTGATCAAACAATCATAAATTGTGTTTTGTGGTTCATAAATAGTATAGTGTACGAGATTATTAATATATGCTTCGATAAAATGTAATTTTGAAGAGGGTTTTTTTTAATAGAAATGGCATACAAAACCATTTTGGTTTTGGATTAATGGTTCCTCAGTATCATTTGGTGCAAAAATAACGAGAAAAAAGGTAGTACGTGGTGTGACTGCTACTGAGTGCCACATTACGTCAATCCTTGAGTTTTGCAAATCACTTTTTGCAACTTTAATTGTAAAGCATGATGAGAATGGATATGCATATCAGAATGGTGAATAATGCACTGTGCTTATCTTGTTGGAAATTGAGTTCAAAGGTTGTACTCTTTTTGGTTGTCATATCCTGCTGATTGAGATTGACTATATTCAATATATAACAGTACTTATGACAGTGTAGATGTATACTATACCCTCATGACGTGTTGCTTGCAGAGGAGATAACCTTGTAGTGGTACTTAAATGTAGTGCAAAAGGTCTCAATGTCTCATTACCATCATTAATCAATTGTATGATCTTATAATTGTTTCTCATCTTTTTGAACCTATCAACTTACCTATCAAAAAAAAGAAAAAAAGTTGTTTCTCATCTCTATCTTTTACCTCATCATCTACTTCAATAGTATCCCTATCACAACCTTAACTTCCAGTCTGTACCTTCATTGTCAGCTTCATTATTTCGTGATAATTATTTTGTCTTTCTCTTTATGTTCTTCCTTAACCTTCAACCTCACTAGCTTTGGAAGGAAGTAACATCAAGCTTATTTTAATGATTCGTGATTCCTAGACTTTTCCCAATCACTCAAAGTTTGACAAATAAAATAATTATTATTTTTGGTTCTCAACCATATATTTTCCAAGGAGATCATGAAGACCCCTTGCCTTTAAACATAAGAACCTTATGATCGTACCTCAGTCTAAGCTCGAGGAGTTTAAGGAGTCAATTAAGCTTAAAGAGGGAAAAGGAGGTGGCAATTTGCTGAAGTTTGTGTTCTTTGTAGGAGTGCTAAATAGAGGTAAGATGATTTTAGGTGATGCATTGTGGATTTAGAGTGAGAGAATGGAGGTTTAAAGCAACATGGAGGCTCTCAAGAAGTCTGTGGTAGGGCGTTGGGATTGTCCTTCAAACCATGCACCAACTTTCGACGTATTGAAACTCTGGGCCCTCGATATTCTTAGGGTTTGAAAGGTACCTTGTATTTGATTTTGTTGGGAGGTACGTTTATTTTATTTGAGTTTGAAGATGTTTTTGGTAGGATGAAAAGGTTTTGCCTTCATTGCATCATTTGTTAAAGATGTTGGTTGCCTCAAAGATGGGACTTGATTGTGAAAGTGTTGGGTTTATCAACTTGCATGTGAGGGAAAGAATTTTTCTAGAGGTTGTGAGATGCCTATATGGTTTTGTTATGATGGATGTGAAGGCATGAGAGGTGTTACCTAAAATGGGCTAGACTACTCATCGTTTTAGTGGCAATAAGGAGCTTGAGTAGTTGATCGTCATGAATAGAGGAAATGTTTTTGTCATCCAACTGTGTTGAGAAGCTTTGTGATGGTCGCTTCTGAGGAGAGTCTTAAAAGATTGGAGGTTATGGAGGATTAAGTGGGAAGTTCACACATGATAGGGAGAGTAAAGTGGGACAAAGGGAGACTTGTGGGTGGAGGCTTGTAGATCTGAAGACGTGAGAGAGTCATCTCTCTAGTAATATCACGTATTTCTCAAAATTGGTCAATAGCTTGGATTATGTATCTTTTGATCCCTCTACATTAATTTTTTTTTTTTGATGGCCAAAAAGAATTTCATTCAGAATGAGCTGCCAAAACAACCCCAAAAAGAGTATACGTGATGTATACAACGAGAGCCCCATGGCCTATACAAAAGAATCAAAAGAAGGCCCACCAGTCCCTCCATCTAAGGCCTAACACAAAGGCACTGATTTTCTAACTATTAAAGAGTTAGAACTGCCTACCACCCTTGCCCAAGAACACAACCTAACACATAACACAGGGAACAACCTCTGCATTATTGTGCCTTATTGTTTACTCTATGTTCTCTAAAGGGAGCAGTGTCATGTCTTGTCTCTAGAGAGTTGACCTATTTGCCATGGGCTTGTGTTTAAGATTCCTCAAGAGGGTTTTTTAGTTTATGGATTAAGTGATCTATCTCTATCGCAAGGTTTTCAATTCTAGTTAATGGGCCTTCAATGGGATTTTTCCAAAATTGTAAGGTTTAATGACGAGAGGTTCCCCTCTCACTCAATTTTTTTTGTAATTGCTATGGAGACTCTTAGTTGTTTACTCAAGATGGCCATAATGGTGGTTCTTTGCCAAGTTGGGGGGTGAACGATAGAGGTGGAGATGGACAATTTATTGCCCACCTTTTGTTTGTTGATGATATGTTAGTGTTGTGCGGATTGAATCAAGAACAATTGACTTGGTTTCTACAAGGATAAGGAAGACCAAATGGCATATCTGAGTTGGATTTTGGCTTGGTTTGAAGCTCTTTTTGGGTTGAGAATTAATTTGAATAAAAGCTCCTTGCTGCCAGTGGGTAGAGTAGAGAACGAGGAAAATTTAGCTCTAGAGTTAGGTTGCAAAATTGGTTCTCTACTAGCAGAGTACTTGGGGTTGCCTTTGGGAGCAAAACACAAAGCTGCTAGAGTGTGGGATGGGGTAGAAGAGAAGTTTCGAAAAAGGCTAGTTAATTGGAAAAGGCAATACATCTCTAAAGGTGGAAGACTCACCTTGATTAGAAGTACTCTGTCTAATATGCCTACCTATGTTATGTCCTTTTTCGCTTGCCCAGGTTACAGACTCATAGAAAATTCAAAGAGATTCTGGGAGGCAGAACTGAGAGGGAAGATTCCATCCGTTAATCGATATTCATTCAAGCAAAGAGAAAGGAGGTTCAGGCATTCGAGCCTTTCTAATCTCAACAAGGCTCAAGAAACAATCGAGATTTGCTATGGAGGAAAATTCTATTTGGAGGAATATTATTAGTCTAAAGTATGGTATGGAAGATAGGGGCCGGTTCTAACACTCCTAGAGGCGCGCATGGGGTCGGGCCGAAGGATATTCGCAAAGAAGGATACGTGCTCGATGCACTGTCAATTGAGGTTGGAAACTGCACAAAGTTAGATTGGGAGGATGTTTGCGCGAAGGCCTTTCTTACTCTTCGCCCCTTTGCGAAGTGGCTAGCTCTAAAGGGGCTTAGGTGGTGGAGCTTTGGGAAGTCACAGGGACAGGAGGAGGGTGGAACTTCATAGTCGAGAGACACTTTAATGAGTGGGAGTTAGAGGAGGCTCAAAGATTCATATGCATTGTTAGTTCCAAAAGCTTAAGCCCCCTCTTAGATGATAGGCTCAAGTGGACTGGGTAAAGGATGACATATTCTCGCCTAAGTCCAAGAGGACTCGAAGGAGGGAGGCAACAGCTTAGTGCCCGTCAAGATGGTGATTTTGGAACTTCAGGCTTCACAAAAGTGGGTTTTTTGTGGGAGGTTTGGTGGGGGAAGATTTGGATCATGGATCAACTTAAAAACCGTGGTTTCTCCCTAGCTAGCAAGTGTCCTTTTATGTACAATATATCGGAAATTTGGCCATTTTTCCGATATTACCAAATTTTGGCATCAATATCTGGCCAACTCGGGTCAAAACCCACAAAACGAGCCGGCCAAAGGTTCGAACCCTACCCAAAAAGTGACATACTGTGCCTCATCCATCAAAGCATGTTAGTTTGATATATTTTTTTATCAAAATGTTAGCCTTTGAAATATTTTTTTTATCAGAATGTCAGCCTTTGATATATAATGTGCAAAAACATCATATAATGTCTACTTTACTCATTTATAATAACTAACCATTTATAATAACTAAATATAGATGCTGTGCACCCTAAATATATAATGTGCAAAAACATCAAATATAGATGCTGTGCATGTAACCCGCTTTTTAGGTCTTGCTCCTGTTGGAAATAAAGATAAACAGGTTTGATTCTCCTTCTCAACTAGCTTTCTACAATCTTCCACCATCTTCTTGTTTCTTTGGTATGATATAAACTTCGTGTGTATATTAATTACCGTGCCCTGCCCCAAACCCCCCGTTGCCATCCCTACCAATAATGGCTATGGAAGCTCTTCCTCTGCCGAAATCTCTGCAGGGAAAGGTTATTTTGACATTCCACTTAGCCTAAAGTGCCGTGTTTCTGCTTATCTGAATAAGTAGAGGTTTGGGGCGAAACACAAGATCTGTGAAGTCAACCATCCTTCACTTCCAAATAAAATTTTCGTCTACTAAAGAATGGTGAGAGTAGACGAAAGAAATGGAAACTGGTTCGCAGTTGAATCCAAATCTTTCGAACTCACGATGGAAGGCAAGGGGAAGAAACAAAACGCTCATAACAAACTATAGGTGCAGCCTTCTGGATCTGCCTGGGTGTAGAGGGGATGGAAAAGCTTTTGGAGTCAAGAGGTTCGTAGGGTTTTTGATCCGCTTGTAAGACCTAGCTGAGAGAATGGAAGATCTTTCAAGTCGAGAGTAAGCTAAACAACGCAGGAGGTTCCTTCTCCTCGCTCACACGATGGGAAGGTAAAAACATTGGTCGGGTCTTCCCAAGGAAGGGGGGGTCATAAATGGATGGTGTATAATCGCTGAAAAATCGTGAGGTTCAATGAACCTCGACAGAGAATGTACCCCCAGGAGGATCACTACTTGCACCAACTAAAGACGGGTGAGAAGAGTATGGTGCATCGTAAGAATATAAAGTCATGTGGGAAAGTCCGCTCTAAGGATGTGGTCAAGAGGCAAAAGTGGGATAAATGCGGTGTGGGTGGATGTAGGAGACTGTATCCATGGGAAGCGCAGGTCACCGGAGTTCCTCGCTTGATCGTAGGTGGAAACACAACCGTGCCTTACCCTAGGTCGTGGAGCCGAGACTGCCTTAGATGCTCGAGGTTGAATGAGGGCTCGATGCTAACGTTTAAAGGAAGACCTATGCTTTGAAGTTTAATTCGGCCGTAGGAAGCTAAATGGGTCCTCGAGCCTGAAGAAGAAGTTTTAAAAGAGGTCCTGCATGCCTAGATCGTATCTAAACGGTACAAGGACAGAGAGGTCTAAAAAGAAGCCCGGATCGGGCTGGTAGGCCTTACTTCATCTCCGACACCCCGAGATCCCAGAAAATAGTGATGCGTGGAGGACTCTTCAGAATCAAGATTGTAAGAGACAGAGATGAAAAGGAAATGGAAGGCCGAATGTTGATAAAATCGGAGGGGAAGGCCAGGCCAAGTACTGTGAATATTTTAGAAGGCCCGAGATCGTATGAGCTACAAATATGGTGGGAGATTCCGCCTTGGTTTACGGGGGTATATCCGGCAGTGTCAAGGGTTGCAGAGAAGTTGCCGAGGGAAGAAGACGATGTTGTGGCACGCGCGGCTAGGTGTGTGGGATTCCCGTCTCCAAGCTGCAATGATGAAGGCCTGAGGGAGCAAAGCACATGGGACGTAGTACGCTGATAGGGCTCTGGGTCATGTCAGCTGGTCACGCCTCTGCGGTCGTGGGCCTTAATGGAGGGCGTAACGGGCCTAATGCGGGATGGAGGAGGGTCCAGCGGGATGCTATCGTCGCCCGGTATGTATTTTTCAAGAACCGGGCGCGGCTGATGGGCCAAGAGATAGGTCGAAAGGGTCCGTATTTTTGGGCCAACTTAATAGAGCAAAACGGCCGTGAAAAGCGTGGAGGCGGGCTGAAAAATGGCACCCTGAGCTGCAAGAATTCCACGTGCCCACCGTCGACGATCAGACGGTGGTCTTAAGGGCCTGCTTCACACAACCTCGTCGGCTCCCCAACCGCCCACGTCTGCTAAAGGTGGGTGTAAAGGGGCTTAGGGGGATAGGAAATGTCCTAACTGAGGCCCGTGTACCTATGGGGCTACCGCGCTTCAAAAGGCAGAAAGGCTGGAACTGTGACTTCGCCGAGGTGTGGATCTTCTCTCGAGTCTTCCGCAGATCCTGGGCCGATTTGCGGCTCGGATTCTCACGTATGCCCGTGAAGACAAAACCTCGCCCAGGGATCTTCGCTTGAGAGTCAGGTGGGAAAAAGAGCTAGGGGCTGGTCTTCTCTCTCGCCTACTGCACCAAGGTCATGAGAAGGGATGTACAAACCGCTCATTCTTCGCCTAGTGGAAGCACATAGGTGTTCGAGGAGGATGACTCAGTCTAATCCTCGAAGATTCCAGTCCTAGAATCGTGTCCTCAATGATATTTCCTTCCATTTTCTCTCATTTTGGTCGCCTCTTCTTCCGGGGCTCTTCAGCTGGGGAGTCCTAAGACGAGGACTTTGGGGGAGACTCGAACTGAGCGGTGTTTGTCACCAGAGAGGGGGAAATGGGTTAGCCGAGGGTCCATGCAAAGGAGCAAGGAAGTGGGCTCCTGTCTCCGGGAGTGGGAGGAGCCTACTGTGAAACTCGTAGTTCAAGGGTTACAATACATGAGAAGATAGTCATTTTATTAAATTTAGTGAATCTTTAGGGGTCACAACCCACGGCTTTGAAGAGGAAATTGTGGAGTTGCTACGAAAAATGGATGCTAGACAGCATGGTGATAAAAGGAAGGGGGACCCTGCAGAGACAAGATGTGAGAGGGAGTTGAGGAAGCTGGAATGTACAATAAACTATAATGGAAAGGGTCAAATTAGAGGTGGTAGACATGTAATCTTTTTGCCAAAGTTGGAATGAAGTTAAAACTATTCTGAATGTTAGAGGTGTTAATCAATAAAAGAAACGCCATCTAAATT
Organism: Tetrastigma voinierianum; assembly: GCA_016808115.1. Lineage (NCBI taxonomy): Eukaryota > Viridiplantae > Streptophyta > Magnoliopsida > Vitales > Vitaceae > Tetrastigma > Tetrastigma voinierianum. Next base: position 246,104 of record JAEQBH010003424.1, read on the forward strand.
TTATTCATCTCAGAGGGTGGGACTTGGGTTTGGTTTGCAAGAAACCAAACTTAAAAATTTACTTCTGTTAGACGCCACTGGGTGGGCAGGATGCATCATCAGAGGTGGCCATTGTATCGAGGTCTCATCAGGGTATGTTAGTGTTTTGGGATACGAGAAACTGAACTAGAAGGAAATGACTAAATAATTCTTCAAGTACTTTGTGATGTTTAAAAATGTGGAGGATGGTTTCTATGGCTTCAGGGTCTATGGTCCTAAGTAAGAGGCAATGAACTACTTTCGGGAAGAACTGGTTGAAGGGTCTGTGGAGGAACAAAAACAAAGACTCTCATGGCCTTCCAATGAAAGAAACTGGATTGCTCCGGCCAACGACTCTATGAGGCCATCAAGCTCCCAAATATCAAATAAGATCTTCCTTGCAAGGGGGTCCTTTCACTTCTGGAGGGGTGGTCTCACAATCCAAATGGGATGTCCCGCCTTGATATTTTGGTGATACGGATCGGGAAAATCAGCTTTTGGTAACGTGACTTAGAGTACTTCCCGAGACTGGGGTTATCTCGGAACACCGTCCCGTGATGGGCCGGATCGTGATGGGATTAGATCGGGCCTTCTCCTTTCTGGTCGAGAATATGTGGTTGAAGTATGCGTGTTTCCAAGGATACCCTTAGAGGTCGTGGCAAAGTCTCGTGATTTTTCCGGGTTCCTGCAGCTTTATTCTAAATTTCAAAATTAAAGGCCCCGGAAGTTAGAATTCTTTGAAGGCCTGAATATCGAGGTTTTTGCAGAGTGGAGAATACAAAAGAAGCTTGAATAGGATTTCTTCGATGATGTGGAAAAGGAAAAGGTGCCGTCTTTGGAAGAAGCAGAGAAGAGGATAAGGCTAGAGAGGATTTTAAGGAGCGGTGGATTCGAAGAGTATCTGGAGACAAGTCCGTAGAGATTTAAGGCATTGAAAGAAGGGGACTAAACACTAGGGTTTTTTCACAAAATGGCCAATTCTCATAGAAGGAGGAAATCCATTAGTAGTATCAGAATCAATTGGAGAAGACTGGTTAAGGAGGCTGAGGTTCGAGATGGTCTGTTGGTGCTGTACCAAAGTCTCCTCTCAAATTTCAAACAATTAGTGCTCCGCCTCTACCTGCACCTACACCCACTTGATCGGGCGCAGATCACAGCTAAGTCGAAGAAATGTTCACCGAGAAGAAGTCCTAAAGAAATTGCCTCTGGCTTAACAATGATAAAGCCCCGTATCTTATGTTTTCCAATAGCTTTCGGTCTTTTTAGTCGCATTTTAGAAAGAGGAGGTTATGGGCTTCTTTAGAGATTTCTTCCGTAATGAGCGCTTAAAGTCTTAATGCTACTTTCGTCTCCGTGCCCAAGGGTATGGCCGCTGAGGATCTCAAGGACTGAGGCCAATCGCCTTTAGTGGGTAGTCTCTATAAAATTTTATCGAAAGTGTTAGGCAAACGTAATTAAAAGGGCTACGGGCTACTTATTTCGCGCCCTGCACGCGCCAGAAGGGAGACAAATCCGACGCAGTCGTTGATAGCAAATGAGGTCAGGACTGCTAAGAAGGAAAGAGAAAGCGCTCTTTGGTGTGTTGACATTGAAAAGGCTTACGATCACATCACAAAGCGGGCTTCTTCACGACGCCGAGAGAATGGGGTTTGGGCCAAAATGGATTAGGTGGATTCGTTGGTGCATTTCCACGCTGCTTCTGGTTCTGCGTAATGGCTCTCCCGCCGGGTTTCTTCCTGAGTTCAAGAGGTCCGAGACAAGGATCCGCCATCGCCATATCTTGTTGTCAGATGAAAGTGCCGAGTTGTCTCAAGCAAAGCGAGCGTGGAAGGCAATTTACCGGGTGTAGATCGGGAATAGTGAGGGCGAGATGGTCATCTCCCACCTTTAGTATGCTGATGATACCATGGTTTTTAGCCAATTCAGAGTGAATGATGTGCTTAAGCTGGACGCACGTGGTTCAAGCCTTCGATTGGAAAATTTAATCCAACAAAAAGTGAGATTATTCCTCCAGGTAGGTGGATACCGGGAGTCGCTTAGCACCGAGCTTGGCTGTGTGGTCGGGTCCCTCCCCACTCGCACTTAGGTCTCCCTTCCGGGAGCCTCCCACAGGCCCTCGTGGGTCTAGGATTCTATCAAGAAAGATCTCAAAAAGGCTGGTCTCCGAAAGACAATATATCTCAAAGGGTGGAGGCTCACACTTATTCACATTTCCTTTGTCTCAGCCTCCCATTTACTTCCCCTCTCCCGCTTAGATCGCCAAAGATTGTTTGTGCGGACAGAGAAGATTCAGAGAGACTTTGGGGGGTGGATAATCTTGATCAAAACCACACCTATTAACTGAAAACTCGTTGGCGAGAAGAGAGTGTTAGTGTGAGTCTTCTTGATGGAACTCAAGCACCGCCGTAAGTGGTGTCAAGGTTTGCTAATGAGAGGGATTCCCTTGGAGATTGGGTGATCGCGTACTCAAGTTTGAGAGAAAGCCGGGGGTTGTATATTAGAGACATCAAAGGCCAATCGGGGCTTATGGAAGGATATCAGGAAAGAATGGCTTACCTTTCTCGTATCGCTATTCCTCCTTAGAAACGGGTAAGCGCCTGGTTTTCAAAGGATCTCAGCGACGAGACGCGGCTGAGCCAAGCCTTCCCCACTGCTCAACTTGGTAGCCCAAAAGGACGCGAGCATAGTAGGATGTTCTGGATTCATCTGAGGAGGTCAGTTTGGTCTCCGGCCTTTCTTTAGGACCTTTCAAACGACTGAGCCGGATGAGGTGGAAAGGTTCTTTCTTTTCTCCACAACAAAGGTTAGGTCTGCGTAAGAGGATCGCCTCATGCAAAGGAATCGACATCACGCTTTCTCTGCTAGACATATGAATGTTCTCATGCTTTTCTCCTCTTATTTCCTTAGATTCATCCTCCGGAACCCAATCTGCTCCAAAATCGGGTTTCAACTTTAAGCCTCAGGTAAGGTGCCAACGCGACCAACTCGGGACAGGAGAGGGATTCCCTTAGTAAACAGATGTTTTTATGCGGTTATAATTATAAACAATAAGACCACTTGTTTATCCATTGTGCGAGCCAAAATGTTATGGGATCTTCGCAATTATCACCAAGCTAATCGGGTTTTCCCCGTACGGCTCGACAACTTCTCCTTACTCGCAAAAGCCGCTAGTGTTGGAAAAAGGAAGAGAGTTTGATGGCGCTCCTTGTTTATTTTGACGCCGTGGTCGGAAAGGAATGTGGTGGTTTTTGAAAATGAGGCCCTCAGCCATAGGATGAAATCTTCCTTTCTATTTACCTCAGGTGGGCTATGTGTACAGCAGTTAACTCCAAATTTTCAGTTATTTCACTGAACGTAGGTATGTGTTCGGGGCTCCTTCAGACTCCTCTTGTGTACTTTTCGGGCCCTTTGTGCTCTCTTACATCTATATAATTTTTTGTTTTTTACCGATAAAAATAACTAACATAAATATATAAAAAATATTATATTCTATTTTACATTATTATTACACTACTAAATTTCAAAATTAACTCTGAATAAAATATTTTGTATAATTTCATATAATAATTTATTTTAAACGTGATTAAATATAGTTAATAAAATGATTTTATTTTTAATAACAAATATAATATAGTAAAAAGAATATAAAAAATCAATTCATTGATATTATCATTCTCTATGTTTTCAAAATAATTTTGATACGTAACTTAGATATACTTTTTAATTTTGAATAATTTTAATTACCGAGAAGTTATATAAAAAAATATCCACCGAGCTATATCCTTCTTAAAATCCAAGTTATGATCATATATCCGTCAAACCGATATTTTCTGATCTCTTGATACAACAAATAATTAGCAAGCAAAGATGTCTCATGAATTAAATCAGAAATTACTATAGATTGCATTAGATGAATCAAGAAAAAAAGAAATGGAGGAACCAGAGATAAGCGTAGGGGAATCAGGCAGTTTGAGAAGCTTGTGCTCTCCTAGGGCAATAGCCCTCCAACTGAATTAGCTAGAAAAATTCCAATCCCCTACCCCACCCACAAACAGCCCCCTTAAAGCAAAAAACTTGCCCAACAACCAACTGAAATCCTAACCAACTCCTCAAGCTACCCAATGGGAGTCCTAGAGAATCTTCTCTGGCTGCACAGCCACATTTTCCTCCTCTATGCCAGCTTGTTTTGGCGAAAGACTCCTTGACCCCTGCCCTTTACTCCTATAAAGAAACTGATACACCCACACTCACAGTTCACACACACAACAACAATTAGCAAGCAAAGATGTCTCAGGAATTAAATTAGAAATTACTATAGATTGCATTGAATGAATCAAGAAAAAAAGAAATGGAGGAAACAAAGAGAAGAGTACTGGAATCAAGCAATTCAAGAAGCATGTGCTCTCCTAGGGAAATAGCCCTCCAACTGAATTAGCCAAAAAAATTTCAATCCCCTCCCCCACCCACAAACAGCCCTCTTAAAGCAAAAAAACCTGCCTAACAACCAATTGAAATACTAACCAACTCCTCAAGCTACCCAATGGGAGTCCTAGAGAATCTTCTCAGGCTGCATAGTCACATTTTCCTCCTCTATGCCAGCTTGTTTTGGCGAAAGACTCCTTGACCCCTGCCCTTTGCCCCTCCTCGCATATGTGTAGCAAATGGGGGGTTTATCATTACCCTCCACCAAAAGAAGCACCTTGTCCTCAAGGTGAAAATGTGGGAACTGTTGTTGGATGATCGAAGACGGCTCCCAGGTTGCTTCAAAGTCAGGTAAGTCCTTCCATTTTATGAGCACTTCCTGGTTAGCAATCCCTTTCCCTTGCATAGGATGTATTCCCAACACTGTTGCTGGTTCAGTGGGAAGTTCCATATCAGCAGACAGTTGTGAAGCCAAGGGTTGTGGACAATGAGTGGCACCCACTGCTTTCCGAAATTGGGATATATGAAAAACAGGATGATTGTTCATAGGGGCCATAACACCTTGGTGCCAGCTTCTCATTTTTGTGATGTGCCAGGGATCGTTGACGGTAAGGTTGGATCTTCAAGTATACTGGCTGCGCACATGGTTTTTTTATCTTAATACTCGAATATAACTTTTAACTTAACGCCGACAAGATTTAACAAAGATTAAGATGTGTTTCTGCTTTTGTTTTTTAACATTGTAGAATAGCAGTGATGACAACTTACCTAATTATTTTGAGTTTTCGCCTCGCCGCTCCTTAATGGCACATGTTTAATTTTAATTTAATCGATTTTTAACTAGTTCGGGGTTTATTTTCTCAACTGAGACGGCCCGTACATTGTTATCAGAAAACCCGAGAAAATTAGAAATTTTCAAAATTCGCAAACAAGAATAAAAATAATAAATTACCATAAGAGTTCAGTAAGCCTAAAAGCTTCTGTATCTCTGATTTACCGAAACTGATCAAGGCAGCTTAAATTCTGTCAAGAAAATCTGCTGACCTTAAAAGTTTCTGGCACTCGGTGATGTTTAAATTTTTCCGATTTTATTGATAAACACACATGATTTCAGTGAATCTAGATTTTTACTTAAAATCTCGAAAGTCGTGAAATGATTCTGTGGCTGCTTCATTTAAAATAAAGTCAATCGAAAAGAAATAAAATCGTTTGCGTTAAAACTGGACCCGAATTAAGAATAATGAATCATGATCCAAAATACACAATAATGTGTTCCCGCCCGATTATATTTTAAAAATAATTTTTTGTTATTTTATTTTTATACTTTAATATAAATTATAATTATTATTATAACGTTTTAATAAATAATTTATAAAATTCATAAATATTTTTATTTTTATAAAAATATTAATTTTAATATAATAAATATAAAAGAAAATATAAAAATTAAAATAAAAAAAAATAAAAACAAAATAAAATATAAAAGGCGAAGTTTAGGAATTTTTCTTTCATCTCCGACCCGCCGCTTAATTTTTTAAACGGCATAAGTTTGCGAATCAAAAAATAAACGAACGGGCCTGAATCTCAGACCGCCTGGCCCCAAACCTCCCGTTGTCATCCCTAAGAGCAGATATCGCTAAACTCTTCTTCTGGCGGGCAAACGACGTTTCTTTTATTTTATGGAAATGATGTTTATAAATGTAAGTTCAAATATTTCAAATCTTTCTATTCAGAACTTTAAAAAATTCTACAAATAAGTCCGAAATTTAAAACAAACAAATTTTAATGTCGAAAGCTATTTAGCTTCAAAGATTAAGTCAAAAACAAATCTTTCACCTGGGTCACCTTGAAACTCAACACGTTTCCTATGTGCATCAGCAATGGCTTTCATTCGGGACCGTGCTTGCATTAAATGAGACTTCAGTTCATCAAGGATTGCATCTCTTTTAGTCAGAAGTTGATCAACTTCACAACTGGGTGGGTGGCCTTGATGGCAATAAGGGGGTGGGTCCCGTCCATAAAGAGCTCTAAATGGAGTGGTACAAATAGAAGAATGGTAGGAGGTATTATACCAATATTCTGACCATGAGAACCATCGTGCCCATTGTCTTGGTTTATCCGAAGCAAAACAATGGAGGTAAGACTCAATGCTCCTATTGACAACCCCCGTCTGTCCATCGGTCTACGGATGATAAGTAGAGCTACGTTTCAATAATGTTCCTTGTAGGTGGAAAAGTTCGATCCAAAAGAGACTCATGAAAACCTTGTCGCGGTCTAACACAATAGAGCGGACCACGTAAACGAACTTACCTTTAGTAGAAAATCAATGCTAGACTGAGCTGAGTGCGTTTAGGCGCGCAAATAAGTATTACTTGCTGAGTCGATCAACAATAATAAGGACTAGTTAAACTTCAGATTTGGGTAATCCCTCAATAAAGTCCATTGTCAAGTCATCCCAAATTAAACTTGGCACTTGCAGTGGCTGGAGCAAACCTGTAGGAAATAAGGTGGAATGCTTATGCTGTTGGCAAGTGGTGCAGGCTGCAACATACTGCTCAATTTTGTTTTTCATTCCCGCCCAATAGAAGTCGGACTTCAATCGCTTATCTGTTTTCAACACCCTTGAGTGACCACCTACTGGTCCATCATGGTATTCTTTGAAAAGAGTAATGATTTTGGAAGCCCCTTTTGGTACGACTAACCGACCTTTGAACATCAACCGACCTTGCACCAGTGTATACCTAGGGTGAGAGTCCTGATCTCTTTCCAAATCAAACATGAGCTTGCAGAGTGACTTATCATTATGGACTTGTTGATATAACTCCCCCACTATATTAACTTGTGGAATAGATAGGGCAGCCAAGAATACTTCTTCTAGTTTGCAGGAAGGGGCATCAACAACCTTATTTTCTACCCCCGATTGATATTCCACTACAAAATCATAACCCAAAAGCTTTGTAATCCGCTTTTGGTGTTCTACAGCCACTAACCTTTGCTCAAGCAGAAACTTCAACTCTTTTGATCCGTGTGTACAACAAACTTGTGTCTAATCTAATAGGGTCTCCACTTCACATTAAGACTACACGCCATGAGCTCACGCTCATAAACTGAATTTATGCCTTGCTCGGGTGGCAATACGCGGTTGCAAAAGCCAGTGGCCGTTGTCCTCGGTGCACTTAACGCCCAAGCCCATGCCTAGATTAGTTTCTGGCCACAAATGAGTTTGTAACCTGGAAGAACACAAGGACTATAGTCATTGCTATTTTTAATCTTTGAAATGCCTCCTCTGTTGTCTCATTCCACCCAAAGTTCTTCAATCCGCGAGGCCAATCACTGGCAGAATCGCTGCTGCAAATTTCCTATAGTAACCACAGTCTTGGGGAAAACCCCGCAATTCATGCAATGTTTTTGGGGTAGTCCATTTCAAGATGTTTGAACTTTAATGGATCAACAAACTACACTTCTTCTTCTATAAATACATATTTTAAATATTCCTATCGGCATCGAGCAAAGCGAATATTTTGATCGATTCACATACAGTTGTTGGCTCTTCAAAATCTCCAAGATTTCAGCCAAAGGTGGGGCATGCCTTCTTAAACTTACCACTAAATGTCATCAAAGAACATTAACAATTTTGGCGAGTGTTTTTTGCTTAAGTCACCATTCATGAGCTTGGAAAGAAGCAGCGTGATTCATAAGCCCAAATGTCATGACAAGGAACTCATAATGTCCCTCATGAGTCCTAAATGTTGTTATCGTATATCCTTTTCATGCATGAATTCGTGGTAACCCATCTTAGGCCCGCTTGTGAACACTGCCCATATAACTCATCCAACAATTCATCTATCATCGGGATTGGAAATTTATTCGGGTTTGTTTCTTTGTTCAATGCTATATAATCTACACAAAACCTTCAACTCCCATCTTTTTTCTTGACCAGTAATATGGGGCTCGAAAAAGGACTAAAACTAGGGTGAATTATACCTATAGCGAGCATTTCTCCTACAAGCTTCTCGATCTCTTGCTTTTGAACATATGAGTATCTATAAGGCCTCACACTGATCGGAGCAGTCCCTTCCTTCAATGTTATAGCATGATCTCTGCTGCGTTGAGGAGGTAGTTCCTGTGGCATTTGGAAGACAATCTCATATTTCTCGAGTACTGTTTGAATGGGCATCGGAACACACTTCAATACAATAGCCTCAACTAACTCACCATTCTCATATTCAACTAGAACTCCTTGTTCCCCCATTTGTATGGCTTGAATCATTGCCTTAAATGACACTAGTGATCGGCATAGGCTAAGATCACCTTGGGGAATCACTTTCTGCCCTTGTATTTGAAATTTCATCCGTTGCAGCTTCTAGTTGATTTGCACATTGCCCAGGGTTTCTAGCCATTGGATGCCCAAAATAATGTTGGAACTAGTCAAATTGAAAGGAAGAAATTTTTTTCCATTTCTAGTTGATTTGCACATGATTTTTGGCCCCGTCACCCGCTTAAACCGAGGTTCTCTCCTTGATCCTCCCTTCGATTCTGTGGGCACAGTTGTCGTAATCATGGGTTGCCCTATGGCTGAACTCCTTGCAAGAGAGACAAAGCTTTGGGTCACGGGTTGTGGACTTCTTGAGTCAACAGTGTTTCTGCTCAATTTCAACCTCACATTCAATACGTTGGGCCAGGGACATCGTGCGGCCCAACCCAGAGGGTTGCAACATGCACAGTTCAACCTGAATTTCAAGACTCAACCCATTGATGAAATTGCCTTCCAAGATATGTTCTGAGACCCCCGATAATGGTGTTGCCATTGTCTCAAATTGTAGCCGATAATCTTGGACTGTGCCTTCTTGCCGCAACGCCAACAATTATTCATACATGGTTCCTTCCTAGGATAGTATGAACCTCTCCAGCATCATTTCTTTCAACTCCTCCCACCTTTGAATTGATCGTTGGCCATCTTCCCACTAGAACCATGCGATGGCTTCTCCCTCCATACTTAGGATAGCTGCCTCTAGTTTTGTATTTTCTGGCATCACATTAAGGTTGAAAAATCGTTCAACACAAAACACCCACCCATCAGGGTCAGTGCCATAAAAAGTGGGTAACTCGAGTTGCCTAACCCGGCTATCCCACCTTTGCCCATTATTAGCCCAATGTGATTAAGTCATTCTTGATTCCAATCGACTCCCCATCGACTCTTCCACTATGTTTTTTCCTCTACTTGAAGTCATTCCAGTGTTGCTAGTCCCTTCACCCCATTGTGAAAGCAATTAGTCGAGCTTTACCATTACCGCCTCCAGCCCCTTTTACAAGGTCGGGATCTGATTTAAGCTCTCATGTACCAGGCCGAACCCTCGCTGCATTTACAATCTGTACTTCTTCTACCAACTGCAATTGTCCGTTTGATTCATGTATGACATCGAGATGAGAATCGGTAGGTTTTTTCCCCATCTCGGACTCGTTTTGCTCTGATACCGCTTTGATACAATCACACACTCAATTCATACACACAACAACAATTAGCAAGCAAAGATGTCTCAAGAATCAAATTAGAAACTACTATAGATTGCATTGAATGAATCAAGAAAAAAAGAAATGGAGGAAACAAAGAGGAGTAGGGACCAGGCAGTCTGAGAAGCTCAGGCTCTCCTAGGCAAGAGCCCTCCAACCGAATTCAGCCCCACCCACAAACAGCCTCAAGAAAAACCTGCCTGTGCAAACTAATCAAAATCCTAAATCAACTTCAAGCCACCCAATGGGAGTCCTGGAGAATCTTCTCTGGCTGCACAGTCACATTTTCCTCCTCTATGCCAGCTTGTTTTGGCAAAAGACTCCTTGACCCTTGTCCTTTGCCCCTCCTCGCATACGTGTAGCAAATGAGGGGTTTATCATAAACCTAACAGAAAAATCTGGTTGGTAGCTTCGTTGTATTTAATCCGGGCAATTTGGAAGGAGAGGAACAAAGTCGTTTTTGAGAATGCAGAATTCTTCCTTCCTAGATTGAAGAATTCTTTTGTATTATCCATTTGGTCTTGGGCTAAGATAGTTCTGAAGCAGGATTTTTTGTATATTAGGAAGTTGTCTTTACTCTTTAGGAGTTAGTCTTGGGGTTGGTAAGTTTTTTGTTGGCCCTGCTCTTTTTGTATAGGTCTCTAGTTCTCCTTTGTATACTCCCTATATACTTTTGGGATCCAGGTGGCTCTCCTTTGTGATTAATGAATTTTTTTGCCCTTGCCTATCAAAAAAAAAAAAAAAAACTAAAAGTTGAAATTCCAAGTTAAAGGGGAGAAGATTCCTAGGAAATCTGAAACAAAGGTATTTTTAGTTGATGTTGGCCTTTTTTATTTGCATGAACCAAACAAAAGCATTGATTTTTGAAGGGAGTTTTCTCAAGATGAACTTGGCTTCCTTCTTCGATCTACCTCTACTGGATTCAATTTTCTTTAAAATCTTTGTTGTGGGTTACAATTTGCATAAACGGGGGCTCCATAACCATGATAACTTTTATAAATTGGTTGGAATGTTCTGAATTGGCTTTTGTTTATTATTGCGCTCCCTTCCTTCTCTCTCTCTCTCTCTTTCTTTTTCCTTTTAGTGCGTGTCTTTTGGTACAATTTGTGTATTTGGATGCTATTTTTCTGTTCAGCAGTCTGCACTGTTGATACTACTTTTCTTGTATTCTTACTAATAAAAGCCTACCTCCACCACAATTATAATCAATGAATGGTGTTTGCATGACATGGTCATAAAGTTTTACGTGAAGATTGCAATTTTGCATGTAGAGATACATTTGGCTTCATCCAGTAACACCGCAATTTATATCTCATTTATAGTTTTTGTTCATTGTTCTCTAATATGTCTTTGCTATCAAATAACAGGTATCAGCTTTTTTAGAAATCCATGATATAGCTGGACTTGTTCGAGGTGCACATGAAGGACAAGGGTTGGGGAATAGCTTCTTATCTCACATTCGTGCAGTTGATGGCATTTTTCATGTTTTACGTGAGATTCTTTCTTTTTCAGAGAATTTGCTTTCTGAATGTCATTTTCCCAGATCTATCATTCATGCGAATACTTCTGTTCAAGATCATAAGATGGTTTTCTGGTTTAGTACTATTTTGAGAAATTATAATTGCCTGACCAATTTGATTTTTTCTGTTACATTTCCTTTTAAGGTGATACCCTATAAAGTTTATAATTTGAATGGGCAAATTCATTTGGTGTGAGTAGTTGTTCTAGATGATGTTTTGATCAAATGGGCTATTAATTTGAAAAGTATTATGTGATTATACGTTCTTCTGTTTGTAATTTGATTCTTTTGATTTAAATTTATCATTCATTCTTTGCTATAAAATTTACTTCTATCAATTTTCTTATAGGCGCCTTTGAAGATCCAGATATTATCCATGTTGATGATTCTGTTGATCCTGTGAGGGATTTAGAGGTTATTAGTGCAGAATTAAGGCTGAAGGTATGCTTTACTATTTTAGAAATATGCTGATGTCTATCATATTCATACCTGCACTAAAAACTCCCAATTTTTGGGACCTGTCCTGATTATTTCATTTCTATTGCAATGGAAAATGGGTGTTAGGATCTTATCACATGTTGCTCATTATTATTATTACTAATTTTTTTTAATTGGGAGATATGGTTAATCATATGGTAGAGTTTGTTACACAATCCCCAGCTCTTCTAAGGCCTGTTTTGCTCATGTAGAACTTTAAGTAAGCTAAAGAGGGAATAGGAAGATAGCATGCGTTCATGCTTCTCTAATGTTGCGGTATACTCTTTAGGAATGCCTTGTGTTGTCACCATAAATTATGTAACTCCTAATTCAAGTTGGATGTAAATGCAAGCCTCTATTATTGAGCATGTGTGTACCATGCTTTGCTTCTACACTTCTTTATGCTATTTTCTCGAGTCTTGAAGTTAAAAAATAGAATATGATATTGTGGTACATTTCAATTGTTCCTCTTGCAAATGATTTTTATGAGTTAGGATTTTGAGTTCTTGAAACTTTTGTATTGGTGATTCCATCACAAATTGAGTGGTAGCTTCTTTTTTAAGTGCTTTTGAAAATCTGACCACACACACACACACACACACACATTGTAATTATGTTAATGAAGACATTAAGATATCATATTAAATGTATAAATAAATAATACATCATTAAATTTGTATTTTTTATTTAAAATATTTATAAATTTATGTTTGGCTTATAAGAGTATTCTTAATATATGTATTTTCCATGTGCTTAACTTTCATTAAAGGAAAATTAGTGCAGTGGCTTGGCTCACTGCTTTTGATCTCCAGCACCTGGGTTCAAAACTTAATGTGTGGGCTTTTTTTTTCTTTTTTTTTTTTACCTGAAGGCAATCCCACATTGAACATGTCAAAGAATACAAACAGCTGTTTATTACATGGAGCCTGTGCAATTGTTGGCTAGTTTAAATGTGGGTTGAGCTTGGTTAGGCAATTGGGCTCTCCTTGCACATCCACTGTAAATGCAAAGTTCTGTTATTAAATAGAAAAAGTGGGGAGATGTGCTGATTTGTTTTTTCTTGTAATTCAGCTGTCCTGCTGTTTTTTGTGCAGCTGAGGGCTGGTTTGTTTTTTCCTGTATATCTCTAGTCGCTATTTTAGCGACTTTTTTTTTCCTAATATACGTACCTTTTCTTATCAAAAAATGGGGTGATGTGCTGATTGGATGCTGAAAACGCCAAAAACAATCCCCACAAAAGGAGATATTGTATTGGAGCTGTCCAACACCAGATACATGGACAAAAAATTGGCGTTATTTTGCAATGTTTTTGTCCATGATCAAGTGTATAACATTTAAATTAATTTATGTTTCTGCAATTGTATGTACCAACCCAAAGGAGTAAGACAACAAAGGAAGGAATAAAAGAATGGTAATGGTCATCAAATTTGTTTTATGCTTCATTATTGCATTATATTTTGATGTTAGAAATAGTAAGATGTCTTGCAATATTCTGAGTTGACATACACATGGAAAACACCAAGCACCTAAATTTTTTATTTTCTTCTATTATTGTTTGCATTTTTTTCGATATGTTATTGTTTTTATGTCACTACAAGTTCTAATTGTTTATAAATTTCCCATTGAAAGTATCTAGGGATCCACTACAAATCTTTTGGTTTTCCCTCACTTTCAAACAAAATTTCTCATTTTTTTCTTGATTTTAATTGATATTAATATATTTGGTCTATATTTCTTGTTTAAGTGATGATTGATGAAATATATGCTCACAACTTTGTTATGTTTTTATGCATCTCGATTACAGGATATTGAATTTATTGAAAGGAGGATAGACGATGTTGAAAAGAGCATGAAGAGAAGTAATGACAAGCAGTTAAAAATAGAGCACGAGCTTTGTTTGAAGGTTTTATGCTTTTCTAGTTCAAGATTATAATGTTTACTCGAATGTTTATTTTCTCCTTGCATATTCTCTAGTCATGGGTTTGGTGCATTATATGTGTGTATTACATACATACACATAGATATGTACGCTAACAAGACTCCTAACTGATCACTCTTTCTTTCTCATTTAGTAATTTATGTTTAATTGAAAACAAACATCTTATTATTATGAAATAAGTGAATAGAGAAGGATAAAAATCCTTCTCCCAAGCACAATCACTACAAAACTTTGATCAAAAGCATGAAAAACTATTTGCCGCACCGATAAATTACTTAATACTACTCAGCAAACTAGTGGGCGGGGGAAGCTCACATGAAGGAGAGATCAATTGGTTGGCTTGCTTTTTCTGATAACATCATATCAACCACATGTTTAGTTGCTTGAGGAATCCATAGAGAGAACACACTCCACTCTAGAGCAATATAAAGAATTTGGTGCAACCATCCATTAAACCTCCTTAAGCTTTTCTCCTTCTCGTTAACCTAAGATAGAACCTTGTAATTCCCTTCTCTTAAAAGTTTGTGTGGAGAAATATAAGAAAATGATGTTTTTCTTATTGATTTGATGATTAGAACAATGTAGGTCTTACCTGTTTATATACATTAGGAAGACATAAAAATGAAACAAATCAAGTACTAAAAGAAAGGAAAAAATATTTGTACAACAGGTTAATGAGAATCTGAGATATTCAAAGAATATCCTATGATTCTCAGTCCCCTCGTTTGGCAGATACGATCATGCACCAAGCTTGTTATAAATTTAATCGAACTTTCGACCCTGAGAATTTTACAAACAAAAATGTTCGCGAGTTGAATACCGGAAGTTAATGAAACTAGTAGTCATGCATCCTGAGGCAATCTTCTCTCGAATGAAGTGACAATTCACTTCAATATGTTTGGTCCTCTCAGCAAGGTCGGGTCTGAAGCAATGTGTGGCCTGGCTGGTTATCACACACAAGTGTCACTGGTTCATCCCTTTCTCCACCTTAGCCCCGGTTGTCGTCGAAACGGCGCAGCCCACAAACTCGCCAAGTCATAGCCCCGATACCCGCCCCAACACTGTAATCTAGCCACCACATCATGTTTCTTACTCTTCCAGATATTACGCCCATTGAATGGCAGCCAATATCCCAAAGTGGAGCTGCTCCGCCCGCGGCAAGCATGCCCACCGTGATCAAGCAATATCCAACATATGGGGTATGACCTCTGTTTTCATACAACACCACTTGGCCTGGTGTTTGTTTGATATAACGGAGGATATGGATTACAACATCCCAGTGACTATCACATGGTGACTGCAAGAACTTACTAACTACACTCACAGAAAAGGAAATGTCCGGTCAAGTGATGGTGAGGTAGCTTAGTCTCCCCACTAGTCGTTGATATCTCTCTGGATCTCGTAGAGGCTCCCCTTGTCCTAGTACAAGTTTGACATTCGAATCCATAGGAGTGTCTACAGGTTTACAGTCTAGTATACTAGTTTCCTCCTATATAGCCAAGACATAACCACACTGGAATTAGACTGAGTTATCTCAATCCTCATAAAGTATTTGAGTTTCCCCAAGTCTTCTGTTTGAAAGTGGTTGAAGAGGTGCTATTTAAGTTTCCAAATACCACTGACCACCGCCCATATGACAACGTCATTCACTTAAACAATCTGAAGAGACAAACTCGTTTGATGATGCAAGATGACAGATGACAAAGTGGTCTATCAATTCATAATATATCGAACCCCTATACCATAGAGCTTAAAGCAAACAAACCAAAGCCTATGTGAATCTGAAGATATAAGAACCATATGACCATATCAAAACCAGTTCTTAATAAATCCGTGGTTGTCTATTATATACCTTCGGCGAGCTCATGGAGAAATGCATTCTTTGATGTCCAATCAATACAAGCAAGTGGGCCAAGAGCTCAGCACCATAGATAAGAAGACGCAACATGCTTCATCTCGACAATAGAAGAAAAAGTAATACGTGAATTTGAGCCATATATTCATATACCCTTGGCAATCTAAATTTCTTCCAAGATGATCCACTTCGCCTATCCGCACTAATTCTAATAATATAACCCTTGCTAGCGTAAGGGGTCTAGGGCCCATATGTGCCAAGTGAATGTAGAGCAGCCATTTCTTTTAACCATTGTCCGCTTCCCAACTCATGAGAGAGAGGGCCTCATGAATGGGCTGGGGGTCTCCTTTTGTACTCCCTCAGGCACCTGAAGAGCCTTCAGGCTCGCTTTTTCATCTATATACGCCTTACCGGAACAAAAAATAAATAAATCATGATAAGATGCAAACTGGCAAACAGACGGGATTACGAGAGGGGCGAGGCTTTCTAATGGGGATCGGGAGATCAAGTGAGACTAAGCAAGACCCTGTCGTGGGAAGAGGGGCCACAGAGATGAGCATCCTGAGGTCACATGTTGATACGCTGGCGATGAGTATAAACTCAGAACGTCGAGGTTATGAGTCAGGACTCGTATGGTAAAGCTGGAATGGGAAAGATGAGAGGTAGAGATATGACCTCGGGAATGGAAGGAGGCGGGGTAGAGAATATAGAAGAATGTTAAAAAAAGGTGACATCAGCGGAAACGAAGTATCGATGTGTATCGTGAGAGTAAAGATTGATAACTTCGCCAAGGCTGAATAACTAAGGGAAGATGGGAACTTCAGGGCCTTAGTGGAAAGTATATCTTAGCCAGGAGTGAGTATGTGGACAAAACAAGTGCACCCAAAAACATGTGGAGGGAGACAAAATAGATGTTGATTAGGAAATATAAGAGAATGAGGAACCTGATCACCCAGTATAGAAGAGGGCATGTGATTGATCAAATAGCTGGCGGTTAAGATTGCATCCCCCCAAAAATGTTGAGGAACTGTATGTTGGAGGAGAAGAGGCATTGCCTCAACTAAGCGACGATTATCGCGCCTCGCCTACCCATTTTGTCAGGAGTGTGGGCACAAAGAAGATCAAGAATCCCATGGGAGGGTAAAAAGGCAGAGAAAGGGGCAGAGAGGTATTCCAAGACATTATCATTGCGTAAGATGCGGATAAAAATGCGAAATTGACTTTGGATCTTAGCAAATAATTTTTGGAATATGGAAAATAGCTCAGTTTGACTCCTCATTAAAAATAGCCAAGTACAACGGGAAAAAGCATCAATAAATGTAACAAAATACCGGGAACCTAAAGTAGACACAATTCGGGACGAACCCCAAATATTAGTGTGGACGAGCTCAAAAGGAGACTTGGTCCGGGACTCTAAGCGCTTAGGGAACTAAACACGGGTATGTTTCCCAAACTAACACCACTCACACTCTAGTGAAGATAAGCTGGAAAAGCGAGAAACCATCTTCAGAGCTCGGAATGTTCACCGACCGAGACAATCTGGTGGACGAAGAGGTTCATCCGCTGAAGGTGATCGTGGGTAGCGACGGGTCGAAATGGTGATGATAAAGGCTCAAACTCATGTCCTATGTCAATTGGCCCCCTCCCCGCATCTCTATTCCGCAAGGTAACAGAAGAGTGAAAAAAGGTAATCGAACAATTAAGATCATTGATTAATTTGCTGATAGAGATAAGATTGAAGGGGACATGCAGACCCAATTCCTTTAGCCATGGTTTGAGTCCCATTAGCCAAAGTAATCATAGTTAAGGGTGAAGTGATAGCAAGGGAAGAGAAGAGATCCTTATTACCAGACATATGATCAGATGTACTGGAATCGAGAATCCATGAACTAAGAGAGTGTGTAAGATAGGTAGAGGCATTACCGGTCTGGAAGACAAAAGCAATGGAGGCAGATTTGGCGGCATGAGTGAGGCGAGGAAACTCCTCATATTTACCAAGCATAAGAGGCACTTTCTGAGGTGGAGGCGAGGGTTGAACCTCAGTTGGAGGTGGAGGTGGTTCAGAAGACTGGTTCATATGAGCAATGCGAGACGGACAACCATGTAACTGATAACACCGGTCTCGAATGTGACTCGCTGATTACATAATAGGTACAAGGTCATCGTCGCTACTACCGCTAATGAACATCTCCTGAATCACCGCGAGGGTGATGAGCAAGTATCAATCAAGTGTCCGGTGGAAACCTCAAAGTGCTTCAATCGACCGCAGTAGATAAATGGCGCAGTGAATCGAAAGCAAAAAATATCATCAAAGGTCGATGGCTGAGCTTAGCATATGATCCGTTTAGATGTTGTCAAACTTTGTGCCAAGTTTAATAAGAGTAAGGATCATAAAGATTTGATTCATGTTGGACAAGTAGGTCTTGGCATCAGTAGCTTTGGGCAGGACAAATAAGAGTTCATTTTTCAATACAGCCATTCGTCTAACAAAGGAAGATAATTGCATACCAGATTGCTCCAGACTATCAACGGAGGAGATGTAGAGGCGTTGAATATCATTGGTATACAAATTCTTCAATGAGTCCAAAGAGGGGCTGACAGTCCAGCTAACTCAAGGTTGTCGAAAGTGTTTCGGGGCTCGATGGATTGTCGGGAGGAATGTTGCTGCAGTAAGGCATCATGTTTCGCTCCACCAAACAGAACGTTTATCTCTTCAAGAACATCAGACACCGTGGAGGTTAGATGGTCTTCAAATACTCTAGTAAACCATAATGTGACAGAATGACTTTTGATCGATAAACTTGTCACTTCCCTTGAGTCTATTCACAATTATCATGGGAGTTCTAGATAGATACGAAGAAAAGCTCGAAGCTTTGTCAGCCATAATGGGAAAAATCAATAAAATCAGCAAGGAGGACAAGAGTACCAGGGCAAAATGCAATTACTGAAGGTGAGAGAAGCTTGTGGATGGTGGTGTTTATGTCTTGACAAACAAAGAACAATAACTATAGTACAGGTAGCCATAGAACTTTAAAACCCAGGTTTCATGTCGTCAAGAGAAAAGAGTGAAAAGTCACATATGCAAGCCTCAAATGAGAAACCGCGTCAGAATGACTATCGGGAAGGACAACTAGGGTCGAGAGGGGTGGTCAGTTGGCTACGCCAGCCGCTGCGGTGGTTAAGCCATGAGAGTAAAAATCGCGCGCACGCGGTGACCTTTGTCGAGATGTTTTCGTCCCTGCAGATTCGTCGAGGCGATTCCAAACTGTGGTCACCTATAAAATTTTCAGCAAACGAGGTGGTCCGATGGCGCAGAGGATTCCAAGATGGGGCGTGCTTTGACAAAGGCGTATACAACCACTAGATGGGTTTTCGGAATTGGAACCGTGGCAAGGCCTAACCTGAGCCTTCCATGGCTCTGATACCATGTGAAGAAATATAAGAAAATGATGCTTGTATGCATCAGGATGATTAGAACAGTACAAATCTTACCTACTTATATACATCAGGAAGACATAAAAAGGAAACAAATCAAGTACAAAAAGGAAGGAAAAACATTGTACAAGAAAGGAAGGGAATAAAGTAGAGGACATTCTAAGAATATCCTATGATTCTCAACAATTTGGATAGACCCTCAACTTTGGCAAACTTTGGGCTTTTTAACAATGCTCATTGTCTCCGTTTCAATGGTTGGACCTTGTCCAACATTTTAAGATTATGCTCCCATTGATGTTTCATGATGAACCATGAAAAATTCTCTAATTCCCAACTATTTTGGATTATCAAGAACCATCCATTAAAATTCTACTTGGCACTAGCCATTGGAGGAGGTAGGGAGTCTTTCTCAACCAATCTAATAGATCTGCATGCTAGGTTTCAGCTTGTCAATATAATGCCCAAAGGGGGTTGCCCACAAATCTTGCACTAGCTGAACCCCAACAATAAGAGGAGATGGATTGAATCTTGCAGTGCCTCCAAAGAACGCCACTTGTCTCAAAGAATCCTTGCATTTCTTCCTTGTCATATAGTCCAAGTTAATTTGAGTCTGCAGTGACTTTCCTCTTTGAAGTCCTCAAAATACTGTCAAGTGATAGTTAAATTTTCCATCACACTTTTTGGGGAAACCTAATCACTCCTGACAGAATCCAACAACCTATTTTATAATGATGCTGAGCAATGCAAAACTAGATGATTCACTAATCACTCGCTCCTCTTACACATGATATATCATTGAGGTCTAAAGGCTGTATGGGGTATGTTCTTATTGTTGGTGTCAATTATTAAACTTTATATTTTTCACCTGCCAACTGAAGGCTAGGACAATATATTGCTAATCTTCCTCTCATTGAATTTCTCCATTTTCATAGTTCTATATTTTGAAAAACATAAAAATCATTTAATCGCAATAACCATGCCAAGTACTATTTTTATCCAAGGGTTTGCTACTTTGTGTCTTTTAGCTGAAGTGGATCACTCCAATTATATATATATATATATATATATATTTAACTGTGTCATATCAATTGTTGTCTTCCATTGCTCTAGATGACTTTGCTGGTAGAGCTTCTAGTTTTTTCATGTTATCCAAGCAAGGACTAACTCTCCTAAAAGTTTTGCTTCTGTGGATTTGGGGATTATAGCGAATATCATGCCTTCAACACTCCCTCCCTCACGTACTCTACACCAAGCATACGGAGAGTCAAAACAAAACCAAACAGAGTCCTCCATAGACTTTCAAACAAACGGTAATAAATCGCGACGCTGCTCAAAACCCAGACTCCTGTCAACCAGACTTTGATACCATGTTAACGACCAACTCTCCTAAAAGCTTAAGCTTGTAGGATTTAGATTTAATATGAATATCATGTCTTTAACATTGTCAAAGAGTTGAACAATGAAAATATATGGCGAGTGCTTGATCGAATTGATCGGGTCATGTAGGAACAAGGTTCAAGTCTATCGGTCTGTTAGGATGCCTCAGCTGTCGTAATGATAAACGGCTCGTCTTGTCATGACCTTCTCTTGAATTCTCAAAACTTATGTTGCTCCATCATCGTAGGGGCAAAGAACTCGTCGTTGTCTCGACTGTGCTACTGGAGGCTGTGGGGAAGTCATAATAGGAGAGCACTCATCTTGGGGTGGGCTTACTACTTAGATTCTTTCAGCATTATCTGCTCCGTACTTGGATACCCAACGTTTACTGTGGGCACAATAACTAGTACACCAGAGGACCTTATGATCAGACAAGCTACAAATAGTACTGGAACATATCATTTCTACTGTCATATGGCTTGCTAATTACAGTTCGAACTTATTTAGGATATTGTTCTCTGTTCCTGCAGATTATATATATAATAAATCTGCCAGCTAGAGTCTTCCAATCCCCTCCAACACCCCTTCTTTCTGGGAAGGTTAAGGAAAATCTCTTCCCTTGGATGACCAGACCAAATGCTGCAAGAATCTTCCCATTTTATTGTGTCAGAGTTTCATCTTAAAAGCCCTTGCCCCTTCCTTCCACTAACATCTAGGAGGCTTCCTTCTACAGTAGTCGCAACAAAGTTCAACCTCCTCTAACAGCAAAGCAAGGTCTCTATCACCAAATTTGGCCCAAGAGGAGAAACCAGGATTCTTCTCTGCAATCAGGCTGACTACTTTTAATTTAACCATACCCTTAGAGGATTTCAAAGGATTCTGAATCCACCCCAAATGAGCACTTCCCCCTCATTTCTCCTTGAGAGCTACATCATTTCTCTTGAACCTTCAATAATATTTGCAGCTTATATGCATAAATATATGTCCTCAGGTCAAAAACAAATCCCAAGATGACTTTAAATCATCATTAGTGTGCCAAATGAAAACCCAGGCCTGGAACTAGTCTTGCTCCTTCTCTTTTAAGTTTTCAAAGAGTATTTCTAACATTATTTCCTATCACATAATTTCCCAGCAAAAGATCAGTTCTGAAGATCAGACCAAAGAATGTTTTGATCTTTTCCTTTGAATGTTCCTATCATATGTTTCATTTTGTTGAAAGAATTCTCAAGAGTTTGGAGAGTTGTTCCAAAACCATTTTATATGGCATTTGAGAGAAGCAGGTTCACTGTTGTAGATACTCTAGCCTGAAGCCAATTCAGATGGAATGTCAAAGGACAACATCAGTTAGTCATGTAAAAGTTGGAGTTGATGTAAATCACATCATCAAGATCCATATTCCTGTTCTGAGACAACCTGTTGTAGCTATGTTTGCAAATTCCACAATGGGAATTATTTTTTTATTTTTTTATTTTGAGCTTTAACAACAGACTGTAACATTCTTATTGTTGGTTCTCAAAAATAATTTGACAAACATACAGTATTTACCTGAACTTATCCTACCTTTAAATCTTTGTAATAAAAAGTTTAATGGCGTTATTAAATAATTAAATAAAAGGTCAATGATTTTTATACCCCTGTTATAGTTTTTTGATAACGGTTGTATTAGACTTTTGGAGAAGATATATGAAATATATCGTTTCCACAGGTTAAAACTACCCTTGAGGATGGAAAAGATGTTCGTCTAGTGGACTGGAAAGCTGCAGATGTTGAAATCCTGAATACTTTTCAATTGCTTACTGCCAAGCCAGTTGTTTATTTGGTGAGTTTTTTCTATTTGTTATCACGTGACTGCTTCTTCTATTCCAATTAGGTAAGCTTTTAATAGTGCTGCTATTTTTATATTAATGTCGCTCCTAGCCCACCTATTTAGGAATATAATGTTCAAGTAGCAAAATTTGAAAATTCTTTACATTTTTTTATTTGTTGCTTCATTTGTCCAAAACTTGGTTTAAATAGTAGAAATTCATGAAGACCTTGGTTATATAACTTATATGCAAAGATGAAAATATCGGTAAACACGGATATATCGGTATTGCAATTTTATGGATATATCATAAATATCGGTAAAATATTGACGTATACTTTCACAAAATATCGATAATAATGTAAATTATTCAAAATTGATGAAAATAATTTTAAAAATAAGAAAATGAGTAAATAAATAAAAATTCACCTATTAAATTTATTTTATAAGTATAATTGAGATGGGTTTTTGTCAATATAATATTTACAATTATTTTTTTTTAAAGTTATCTTAAATTCTTTTAATATATTTGTATTTCTTTATTTTAAAATTTTTAATCAAAAAGTATTTACATATTGTTGAAATTTTGCAACATTTGAATCCTTGGTTATATGTTGGCTTGTTAGCTAATGGCCCTAATGATGCATATTGACAAGTGGGATGAAGTGGTTTCTGGTAATATGGTAATTTGCATTGCACAGATGGTAATGTTGATTTGATTGTTGGGGGCTCACAACAAGCAAGTTTTGGTTCTCAGGAGTGAGGAGGGGGAAAGGTATCAGAAAAGCTGAATATCTTCAGGAGATTTGTTGGGAGGTAGAAACCAAGGGTTCTCCATGTTATGTAATAGAAAATAAAAATGTAAGATTGTTTCATAATTTTGTAAACATCCTCTGGAAGGTATCAGCAGGATGAATATATATGGTGTTGGTTCTAGAGGCCAAAAATACTAGAGAAAGTGTGACTTCCTTCTTCTGACAGCTATATATGCTGTAGGGGTCAAATGCTTAGCGTTGAGGTGTAAAATTTGAACTCATTGCTGAGGAGAATTGCGTTGAAGAGGCCTTATGGAAGTTCACCAGCCCAGTGCTTGTTAATCTTGGCAAGGATAAGGCCCCTGTACCTAATGGTTTCGCTTTGCATTTTGGAAGTAGGATTGGAAGATTGTTGAGAAGAAGTCAGAAGGATATGCAGGACATTAAGGGTTTCAGGTCCTTTGGCCAAGAATGTGGGAGGGTGGCTCCTAAAGCTGTTAGCTTAGGTGTTGACTGGACATATTAAATAGGTGGTGGGGAAAACTTGTTCAGTCAGTGCTGGCAATTGCATTTGTCAGTCTTTTAAGATGGTCATCCATGCATATAAGATGACCATGATCCTATATTAGGCACTTCAGCAACAGGCCTATACTTCTCATTCCAAGTTCCCCATCCACAAATCCTCTAGCCATTCCTAGAACCTGTGCTCCCTTACAAGGGGTTTTCTCTTTCCCATTCCCCTTCTTCGTCTACCTTTTTTTTTGTTTTTTATAAGTAAAATATATTAGAAAAAGGATGCTAAAATAGCAACCCAATAATTAAAATATATTTGAAAAAAGGATGCTAAAATAGCAACCCAAGAGGGACACTAAATAATTTCTTTGGTTGCCTAGGATTCTACAGATAACTACTCTAAGCACACAACTGCATTAATTTCTGATTACTGCCTTTTTATTTGATTTGAGTAATTATAAGCAACATACTGTAGTTTGAACATTAATAATTTGTTTTATACTTTTAATTAAATCACTGGTTCAGAAAAAGTAACAGTAAGGATTATGAAGTTTGACTGTTTTACCAATAGCAGCTCCAGTGGTACTTGATATTTTGTCAGATGAAAAACGGATCAAACAAAGGATGCACATCTATGGACTGTTGGTGACAGGACATTGTTGGTAAATATGGACTGTTGGGAGGAGGTGGGTGTACAAAGGAGGTTAGAGATGGATATGGCATAGGGGTTTGGAAGTCAATAAGAAATGGGGGGGAGATGTTCGGGGAGAACATGTCTTTTCAGGTCGAAGATGGGAATCAGGTGAAATTCTGGATAGGTAGGTGATGCACTGAGCTGCCTTTGAAAGATTTTTTTTCTTTGATCTCTTTGCAATAGCCTCCTATAAAGATATGCTTGGGTGAGGGAAGTTTGGATGGCAACAGTTGGTGACCAAGATTTATTAGACAGTTTGATGATTGGGAGTCAGAAGAGGTGGGCATCTTTTTTTGGAAGGCTGTGTGGTTTTTCATTGATTTAAGTAAGGAGGATGCTATGGTTTGGTTGGGTACAGAGAAGCAGTCTTTCTATTCCTCCTTGACTTGTAGGAGGGCTGATTCTTCTCCCCTGCTCCCCTTTAAATAGTGTGGAATCCTTGGGTGCTCGTGAGAGTTAGCTTCTTTTTTGGGGAGGCAACATGGATTCGAATTTTAACTGAAGATCAGCTAAAAGGAGGGGTTGGAGGTTGCCAAATAGGTGCTATATGTGTAAGCTTGCAGAGGAGATGAGAGATCATCTTCTTTTATATTGTTCAAAAGCTTGGATATTGTGGCAGCTGATTTTTGCCTTGTTTAATGTGCCAGGGATGATGTATCCTTTGGTGAGATGGGGGCTGGTTAGTTGGAGTGGCTTCTTAGTTGGAAGAAAAGATGAAGGGTCTGGAAAATTGTTCCTTTATGTGTTTTGGTTATTGGGAGAAAACAGATAAAGAACTCTTGAGGATAAGGAAAGTTCAGATATTACTTTGTAAAACTCTTTATTTGGATCTCTTTTACGATGGAGCCAGGGTGTACGTGTATGATATTACTTCTTTGTTGGATTTTGTGGACTGGTTAGGTCCTCCATAGGGTGGGGCTGCTTGTTTTTTTTTTTACTCATCCCTATTGTTTCTTGTCAATTGTATACATTGTTTATACCTTTTAATACAATTCTGGTTTACCTATTAAAAAAACAAAGGATACACATAAGAAAATATAACTATGTATTAGGAGAAAGAATTTGTTGCAGACTTGTTCTCCTGTATTAATTTTAGCTAATCATGAAGAGTTTGTGGTTGGTAAGCCTTTAGATCTTCTTCTGATGGGCTCTCAAATTTTTTTAAAAGAAAGCATTGGTAAAATTGTACGAATTAGGCCATAGCTACACTTTTTTTGTGTACAATTTACTTCTTCCTTATTTGGATATCCATTTTTCCCATTATGAAATTTAGAGGACGCAGTTAAGCAATTTAGTAATTGTTAAGGATTAGTTTCCTAATCAATTTAGAAATATTTTCCTTCTTTCCTTTTCTCTTTAATCTCCTAATTAGACTCTAATTTTGTTTCCTTTCTTTGCTCTAACACTTAGAGTATAAATATGTATGTTTCCTCAATTTGTTAAAGGATGAAAATCAAAGAGTTATTTTTCTCTTCAAATGATGTCAAAGCAACTTTTCCGGCCACTTTTCCGATTGGTCCACTTCCCCAGCAAACCTTCTCAGGTGGCCCTTCTCCAACAGACCTTATCCGATGGCCGTTCTCCCACAGACCTTCTCCGACGGACCTTCTTTGGCGAACCTTTTCCGACAGACCTTCTTCGGCCGGAGCTTCTCCAACAGGCCTTCTTCCGCAAACCTTCTCCGACAGACCTTCTCTGAAGGCCCTTCTCCCACGAACCTTCTCTCACAGACCTTCTCCGACGGACCTTTTCCGACATACCTTCTCCTGCAAACTTTCTCCAGTGGACCTTCTCCATCAAACCTTTTTTTCGACTACTTTTTCGGCAAACTTTTTCGACTCTACTTTTTCTAGCAAATACCACAGCCCTTCTATTACATCAATTCTGCCGTGCGCCAATTCCGGTGATCACACTTTCCGGGTCATGCGTCTCACTCCTACACTCAATAACTCGCCTTGTAGTCAATTCCGTCAACTTTTCCAACGACCTCAGATCTACCCATCGGATTAAGTACATGTCTAACAAGCTTTGTGCATTAAGATTAAGTACATGTGTAAACTCATTTGACCTATATGCTTCAGCTTGAGGGAGAGTGTTAAGGATTAGTTTCCTTATTAATTTAGAAATATTTTCCTTCTTTCCTTTTCTCTTTATTCTCCTAATTAGACTATAATTTTGTTTCCTTTCTTTGCTCTAACACTTTAAAAGAAAGATAAATACGCATGCTCCTCAACTGTTAAATAACGAAAATCAAAGAGTTATTTTTCTCACACATGGTATCGTAGCCACTTTTCCGCCGTCCACTTCTCCAATGGACCTCTCTGCGACTCTCCCGCGAACCTTCTCTCGGTTTTAGGCGGTCCTTCCCCTGCGAACCTTCTCTAACGAACCTTCTCTCACAAACCTTCTTCGGTGGACCTTCTTCGACGAACCTTCTCCAACGGACTTTCTCCCGCAGCACTTCCTTTCGGGACCTTCTCCCTGACCTTTATCGACTTTCTTCTCGTGGACCTTCATCGACCTTTTCCCAGAACTTTCAGCAAACTTTTTCTAACTCTACTTTTCTGCAGGTTTACTAAGTAGGATTCTTTGGTCACATCAACTCGCCATGCAATCAATTTTGATGTCACGTCTTATGGTCGTGTCTCACTCCCGACACATCAACTCGCTGTGTAGTCAATTCTGACGACTTTTCCAATGACCTCAGATCTACCCATCGGATTAAGTATATGTCTAACAAGCTTGGTACATTAGGATTAAGTACATGTGTAACTCATTTGACCTATATGCTCCACCTTGAGGGGGAGTGTTAAGGATTAGTTTCCTAATCAATTTAGAAACATTTTCCTTCTTTCCTTTTCTCTTTACTCTCCTAATTAGACTCTAATTTTGTTTCCTTTCTTTGCTCTAACACTTAGAGTATAAATATGTATGTTCCCTCACTTTGTTAAAGAACGAAAATCAAAGAGTTATTTTTCTCTTCACAGTAATAATTACATCTTTACTTCATGTACAGGTTAACATGAATGAGAAAGATTATCAAAGAAAGAAGAACAAGTTTCTGGCCAAGATTCATGCTTGGTATGTTCAATGCTTTTCTCCATTAATTCTTTTTCCTGCTTTTGTAGCAGAGTTGTTTATCAATTTCTTGCATATGCTCTTGTAAGTTAGTAGCATACAATTATCCTCTCTGATGGGAAAAACATGCTTTGAATTGTGCATTGCATTGCCTTGGGAGTTTCATGGCACTTCAAACTTTTACAGAAACTTGATTAAATGCAACTTAATAAGGTCTTATCCTGAAAAAAAATGAAGTTTGGTTGTATCGGTTCGTTTATTCCATTCAACTCTTCAGGATTCATTTTCATTTGAGGTTGACTGTAGGTTTTATGTTCATTGCAACTTGCTGGTATAAGCAATAACACCATAACCCAAAAAATTCATAGTTAGCTGGACATAAATAATATATCAAAAGTCTTATTGAAAAAATAAATAGTAAACACTCCAAGAATACATGGCAGTTGATTCTTGTTTATTGACAAGTTTCCCATTATAGGATTTCTTCATTCAGCCAACCTATGAAAAAAGAAAAGAATAAAAAGAAGAAAATTATTTCTCCATTCTTCAAGCCATTTTCCCAATACCCTGCTGCACCTGTTTCTGCTGTTTGGTACTTTGTTTCTTCGTCCCTGAAAAGTAATGAATGACAAAGTTCTATCATTCTTATTTTAAAAGCTTGCTTGAGCTGTTTTAGTCATTTCAAAGAAGCATCATATGAAGTTTTTATTTATCATGAGGTATTTCAAAGTCTAATTCTTCTTCAAAAAGAACAGAAGTCACTTCTTTTTTTCTCTCTCTAGGGTGCAGGATCATGGTGGTGAAACAATCATTCCTTTCAGCTGTGCTTTAGAGCGCAATCTGGCTGATATGCCAGAGGATGAAGCTGCGAAATATTGTGAGGAGAACAAGGTACAAAGGTTAGTTGGAACCGAGTATATTTCTTAGTAACGTAAAATTAGTATATTTCTTACATATGTGGAATGCATAAGTGGATAAATGTTGCGCCCTCTTTCATTTTTTTGAGGAGGAGCACTATAACTCAGAACCTTGAAGGAGAGCTCTCATAATTGAAATTAAAGTTGACTGAGGTAAAAAATTAGGGATCGATTGGGGCCTAATGAGAAAGTAATAAAGAAGTCTTTTTCTGGAGAGTCCTATGACCGTATAAGGAATTCAGTTGCGACTAATAGGTGCTGGTCATGATTTGTTGATCAGAAAATACTCAAGAAAGGCAACAAGTTGTTTTTGTTTTTGTTTTTTTTGTTTTTTTTTTTTAACTGTGGACTCCGTTTGTACACTCCCTGTGTACTTTGGTGTGCTTTTTTGGCATCACATTCTTAATATATGCTTAGAAAAAAAGGCGGCAACAAGTTTTACAAAGCTTCTTCTCCCTCCTTTCTCTCTCTCACACACACTCGCGATTTTTCCTTTTTCTTTCTTTCTTTTTCTTGCGATCCTGTAAGCATTTAATAGTTGTAAGGGCTGGTAGGATTGAGGGGCATGCTTTTGCAATTGCATGGTACAGAGTGTTATATATATTCCCCCAGGTGGCTGATCCCTGCTGTTTAAGGTTCATCTTTCTAGAAAATACTATTACTGGAATGATTGAGGATATATTGTTGTGGCTCCACCTGCTGGGTCATTACTTAGTGTGAAGAGAGAAAAAAGAGAATCCTTAATTTTATTATATTCACGGAAAAAAGACTTACCTCTACATTACATATTGGACTTATATATATACACACTCATGGGACCCACAATACAGTAAGACAAACAAAGAAAAGGATCAATATCTAACACTTCTAAGTCGGAGCATATATGTCATACGCACCAAGCTTGTTAAGTAAATGATGAACTGTAATATTCTAAGAGGATTAGTAAAGATATCTCAAGTAGTTGATCATTTGAATTATAAAACTAAGAACTATACATCCCTTTGATATTTTCAGATCTTCTCTAGACGGCTTCATGTCAATTTCAACGTAATTGGGTCCTTTCATGGAAGATTGAATTTGATGCAATATGCAAAGTAGCTTGGTTATCACTGATGAGCTTCATCCTCTGCTCATCATTTCCAAATCAATTCAGAGAAGGTGTCCCAATGATATGAGTTCACATGTTGCCGTGTACATAAATGACATACTGGGCTTCTTCTCAAATACTAGATCTAGCCACTACATGTTGTTTCTCTACTCTTCCAGATATTAGTTACCTCCAATGAAAACACAAGACTCGAAGGAACGTCTATCCGTAAGTGAGCCAAACTTAACTGTGATCCGTGTAACCAATAACCCGTACGACCTCTATCTTCGTATTAAACACTGCTCTGCCTAGTGTACTTTTGTGATATATTTAAGAATGTTATTTATAACATCCCAATCATATCACATCATGACTCAGAGGACTCACCAACAACACTTAATGGAAATAAAATGTCCGTCGAAAGAATTAATATGTAGTCAGCTTACCTACGAAATACGGAGAGTCTCTCAGATCTCCTAAAGACTCCCCGTCCCGTACAAGCTCACACATTGGGGATCCATGTGGAGCGCCGACGGCTTACGCCTAACATAACGGCTTCTTCCAAGATGTCAAAAGATACTTCCGCTGGGAGAGGACTACACCCGCATCTGGATCGAAAGCTATCTCTACCCTGCAGGAAGTACTCAGTTTCCCCAAGTCTTAGTTTGAGCGGCGAAAAGACGCTGGGGCTTCGAATACCATCCTCGACCACGCCTCGTAATGACGATATGTCATCCACATAAACAACTAGATAAATACACTCCGCTCAAGAGTTGCGTGATGATAAAAATCAATGGTCTCGCAGATCGCTAAGCATGCCAAATTCTTGAACAAATGTAACCGAAACGGCCAAAAACCACGCCGAGGAGATTGTTTCACATATAAAGAGCTGCAGAACTCACACACCTTAAACTGTGACTTCGAAAGAACAAAAACCGCACGGTCGCCTCCATATAAACTCTCAGTGATCGCCACGAAGCGCTGCATTTTTAATATCCAACCTAAAAGTGGGCCAGAACACATACAGCCCATGCAGAGAAGTTACAGATGTACATGTTAACGGCGAACGGGAGAAGGTGTCACCATAATCAAAACCGGCAACCCGAAAGATATCCTTTAGCAAACTAAGCGAGCCTGGGCGCGATCAACCAAAAACACCATCAGGACCAACCTTAACTGTGTAAACCCAACGACAACCAACTGGAAACTTACCAAAGGGTAAAACAACAAGATCCCAAGTGCCATTGAGTGCAGAGCAACCATTTCATCTATCATTGCTTGTCGCCAGACCAGATGGGAAAGAGCCTCATTGGTGTTCTTAAGAAGAGAAACAGAGGATATAGCAGAAACAAATGCAGAGTAGGGTGAAGATCATTGGTGGTAACTCAAAAATTGTGGCCAGGATGAGGATCATAGTGGGTGTGGCGATTACCTTCCAAGAGCAATGGGCAAGTTATCGCAAGAGGCAAGAGTCGGCAGAGGAAGTCAAGTGGATAGGAAGTGAGTCGCCAGGGCCCCTGCCAGGCGGGGAGAGGAACAACTATGACTGATCTGGCGATGATGTCCTGGGCTGGACGGAAGATACATCAAATATAGGCGGAGATGACGGAAGGTAAGGACTTCAAAAGAATGTGAAAGAGACTCGGAGGAGAAGAAGAAGGGTGAGTCCTCGAAGAAGGTGACATCAGCGGAGAGAAAGTGTCGATGATTCTAAGGAGAATAACAACGATAACCCTTCTGAAGTCAGGAGTGGCCTAAGAAGATGCATTTCGTGGCCTTGGGCCGAAAGCTCAGCCTTGTCCCGATGGCAGCCACGAACAAAGCAAAGCATAACCAAAGACATCGGCGGGAGTGACAAATAAAGCCGTTGGTCGTGGAAAAGAAGGGAATGAGGATCTCGAAAATGTAAATACGATGAGGGCATACGATTAATCAAATAACAAAGTAGGCATCAGTCATTCCCCTAAAAAAACGAAGGAAATGATAATGGAGGAGGAGAGCAGCGGTTGCCTAATAAGATGACGACTTACGTCTAACTACCATTTTGTCGAGGAGGCGGAGCACAAGCAAGACCACGAAGGATCCCGTGTCAGACATAAATGAAATAAAGGGTGCAGAAAAATATTCTCTCGCATTATCACTACACTACCTTTAGCCACAGTTTGAGAACCATTAGCTAAGGTAACAGTAGGTAAAGTAGGGGTAGTAGTAAGAGAAGAGAAAATATCTTTATTACCAAATATGTGATTGGAAGCACCAAAGTCTAGAATCCAGGGTCCAAGAGAAGATGTATGAGTAAGGTACGCGGTAGGCATACCTATTCAAGTAACAGATGCAACAAAAGCTAACTTTAAATTGATAATGTAAGATAGTCATCATACTACATCACAAATGGGACACTGCAGATGTGGAGGAGCCTCTGAGTTCGGGGGGGCGGTCTGAGAATCGGGACCGAAGATCGGGCCACGTGGCAAAGGCGGTGAGGCCGTCCATAACCCATAACAACGATCAGCGAAAATGGGCGCCTGTTCATTGCGAATAGTGTTGAGGACGCTTGTCCTCTACTCGCTACCACCGTCTCCTCCTCGGGCGTTGTGCAAAACCAACACAAAGGGTTAATCCATGGCTATCGATGGCAAAGTTCAGGGAGGAGATACTGGGAGGAGGCGAGCAAACACATCATCCAAGGATGGGGACTGATGACCGGCCAAGAACTGACCGACGCCTCAAGATCCGAACGAGGCCAATGAGAGTAAGGACCATAAAGAACTTGTCAATCAAGGCTTATCGAGCCCCAACATCACTGGGTGAAGAGGCATCAGTTGTCAAGAACTCTCCTAACAGAGGCAATCCGCCAATATAATTAGATAACCATGTCCCGCTGTTCTCGATATTGACAATAGCAGGCTTCACCTTATAAAGGCGTTTGGATATCATTCGTGTATAGAACTTTCGCTTCGATTCCAAAATCCTAGAACATGTTTTGTAAGCCCAAAGATGAAGCATTTTGATCAACCGACTGCCATAATACGCTACATAGTTAAGATCTATTTTCTTTCTCAAAGGCACCTCAGTTTCAACATTAGGTATAGCATCCTCCGTGTAATAAGATGATCCTCATAACCTTGTCCCATGAACCGTGGTCACAAAAGCCACCAAGAAAGATAATTTACTAACAATCAATTTTTCTGATGTGATGCTAGGAGATCCAGAGATAAATTAAGCAAAAATAGATTTTAGTTGCCATGTCCACTTTAACCGGGAGATCAATAACGCTTGATTTCAAAGAGAGCCCTAATAGAGGGCGACCGCTGGCCGTGGGAACTAAAGATGAAGAAAACACCTAAACTGTGGAGAAGATGATCGACGAGTGCAACGGAGGCAATGGCAAAAAGGTGGATATGAGGGCTCTGGTGGACCGTCGAGGGATGGAGCAAAGAAGATGGGTGGCTGACAAGCCTGGATGTGGAGTCCTTACCGAAATGATCCACAGCCACCCACGCGCAAGGTAGATCACCTCGTGCGCCTGGAATTGAGGTTTCCAAACGAGAAGAATGCTGTAAAGTCACCGGCAGCTACGCATGAGGAGATCCGGTGGCGAAGGGTTCCGAGAGGAGCATAAAGTGATTGGAATGAAACACGATCATCGAAAAAGTAAATTAGGTTTTCCCTTTGGCTCTAATACTATGTGAAAAGAGAAAAAAGAGAATCCCTAATTTTATTATATTCACGGAAAAAAGACTTACCTCTACATTACATATTGGACTTATATATATACACATTCATGGGACCCACAATACAGTAAGACAATAAAGGAAAAGACTGTACAATATCTAACACTTAGGAAGGCTGTAGTCACATTGGCTGCATGAACAATTTTTTTTTATTTGTTTTTTTTTTTTTTTTTTTGTCAATTATTATATTTAGGGATGCTCTTTTATTCTCATCAATTAGTAACTTGTTAATTTTTGGTAAGCTTTGCAATTTTTTTCATCCTTTACTAGCAAAAGTATTTAGAGTATGCAAGACAGAAAGGCACACAGTAGATATAATTTGTATATAATTAGTTTGAGTTGGTCGTTCCTTGCTACAGTGCCCTTCCAAAGATCATAAAGACTGGATTTTCAGCTATTAATCTCATATACTTTTTCACAGCGGGCCCCGATGAGGTAATATAATTCTCCCATTGGTTCTACTTGTTTTCAGTTGTTTCCTTAATCTCATTGGTTTTTTTTTCCTGGTGTTCTTCCCGTTCTTATGCATTCTAATACGATTGGAATTTTTTTTTTAACCTTCGTATAATGGATTTATGGTTGAGTGTGCTAAATTGATGATTGGCTTTTTTTCAGGTGAAGTGCTGGCAAATTCGACGCCAGACAAAGGCTCCTCAAGCTGCAGGGACTATCCATACTGATTTTGAGAGGGGGTTCATTTGTGCTGAGGTTGTTTTTTGCTCATGATTTTGGTCTTCTTTCTTTTCTTTTAAGAAAATCTTAGAATTTTCATAGTAAATTCAGATATTAATTTATCATTTTGTTCTTACTAGATTTCTGAATATTAATTCACAACACCCATCATTGATGGTACACTATGTTACTTCACACTCCTAGATAGATAGTATCTCCACCACTGCACCAGTTATGGTACCCTCATTGCTTCTACCAGTTGACACAGTTGAAATTCTCTTATCACCATCATGGTACCTATAATTCTGTTTCCGCCAGTTGGCATGCTTGGAACACTACTAATACCAACACCGATGCTAAGATCTTTTCCTTTATAGCTATCACGAAATCAACTCTTCCTCAAATCCTCATCCAGCATCATCACTAATAACACAGCTGACACCAGCATTTCAACCATGCTGTTGCATCCAGCCCTGGCCATTATTGACCTAATTCAAGTGTAATTTCGTGGTTGGCTTACTGAATAGCAGCTCACCAAATGTGTTATTTACTTTTGCTTTGCTATCATCAGCTCAAAAACAATGTATTGTTATTCTTCCTAAAAATATGTTTTATTCAGTTCTTCCTTTTCAGGGAATATCGTCAAAGAATTGCCCAATAATGCTCTTTATTTTCCTTTAACTTTAATTTGGTGTTTGTATGGAACTGTAAGGAGTTATTTGACTGGAACTTTTCTATGATGTAGGTAATGAAATTTGATGACCTGAAAGAACTCGGAAGTGAGGGGGCTGTTAAGGTATATGCTTCAAACTAATATGTCATTTAACATTTTTCTTAGTCTTGACAAGCAAGTGATGCCATCGCTCGTGGTTACGTATGTATCTCACAAATTAATTAAACATACTCATTATCCAGAGCTGACCTCTCCCAAAACAGGTTTCTGGATGGTAGAATAAAAATTTTAAGAAGCAAAATCAAGGGAAAATTAATAAAAAAAAAATTGGGTATATGATGAATGCAAAGTTATGGACTGAGGTGGTGTTTGTTTTTACTTAACGTCAATATAACTTTTTTTTGAAATGACGTCATCAAGACTTAATAAAGACAAGATAAGATCGTTGCTTTTTAACACTTATTAGTGAAGCGACAAGAACCTGACGGATTATTTCGCTCTCACTTCACCTCGCCTCGCCTTTAACACAGTCTTGGCTTAGACCAGAATCTGTTTACTAGCCGCTTATTTTCTCAACCGGTGCATTTTAAGCTCGTATGTTCAAGTATTGTTATCCCCGTCCCGTCCCAATTATATTTTAAAAATAATTTTTTATTATTTTATTTTTATACTTTAATATAAATAATAATAATAATTAGAACGTTTTTTAATAACAATTTATAAAAATTCATAATATTTTTATTTTTTACTTAAATATACACTTAATATAATAAAAAGCAAATATAAAAAAATAAAAATAAATCCATGCTCGTGGAATTTTCCCATCTCCGTCCCACCCTATTTAATTTTTTCAATGAAACAAGCTCGGTAATCAAAAAGAAGTTGAATACATGGATGGGCTACCCCGCTCAAACCTTCCACGTCATAATAATACAGACATAGTCTTTCTCCTTATCGCAAGAATGATCGAAGTTTTTCTTATTTTAATGGAAACGACTTTTCTCGAATGTAAAGTTCTTCAAATATTATCTTTAACTTTTTTAAAAATTCAAATAATAATATAAAATTTTAAAACAAATGTACCTTAACTTTCAAAGATTAAAACAAAAAACAAACAACCCCTGAGTACACATCCAGTTGGCTGGGCAGTCCTAGATTCAATTTGGGCCTTGAGGCATTACATTTTGTAAATAATGTCTTGCTCAATAATTTGCCGATGACCTCTGATCTTTTCCAAATACATTGAATCAGATGGTATATTTGCGCCATTTGGAATCGATTCTGAATGTCATTTGGCTGCCATGAAATTCTCACTATTGGGGATTCACTAATACCAACCCAACTGAGGAAGAAGTCATTGTTTTTTAGTTGAGAAAGATGTTAAGAGGCAACCTTTCATGGTAGTGGACCATTATTATAATTGTGCAAGAAGTAATACCACATGATAAATAGCAGATGCATCAAAATCTATTCATAAATATGTACTGCATTCTTTATTTGTGACCTTATAAAAAGCTTAAAAAGGTTGACAAGATCAGTTGGATGCTATTATTATATTTTGATGCTTTACAGTGGACTACAAATATATTATATTTCACTCATGTGAATTGACGTGTTAGCCCTCCTGGTAAAGGGGCACTAGACATGTTCGAAAGTAAAATCTCAAATCCCTTATGGGAATTAAACCAGATCAATTTTTTGTGATTTCTTAACAGGCTGCAGGGAAGTATAAACAGGAGGGAAAGACCTATGTGGTCCAAGATGGAGACATAATATTTTTCAAGTTCAATGTTTCTGGTGGGGGGAAGAAATAATGAACCCACCCCCAGTCAGGCCCAATGCCCCCCCATACATCCATTATCAACCTCAGATGAGTTTATTATTAGTTTTAATATTTTAACATTCCCAAGGTTAAAAACAGTTTGTATAACCCTTTTTTGTTCTTCACCCTATTCTCGTTATAAGAGGATAAATGTTACGAATTGATTGTCAAGAAAAGTAGTGAGACTGCAGAGTGCTTCTGGGTTTTTGGATTCTGATAACAGATTTGACCTTCGTTTGCAATTTTCCAGACTCACCATTATCTTTCCATTTTGCTCCTTTCTCTCTCTATATATATATATATATTAAAGAAAAATTGAACTCACTAAGAATTTTCTTTTCCAATTTTTAACTTTATAAATTCTGAAATTTTTCTTACTTTATTATTTTTTTTTCCTACCCTTTCCATAATAGATCCTCTGTTCCGGAAAGTGCTTCTCAAAACCCATAATACGAATTATATATATATATATATATATATATATATATATATAGCAGGCAGGAGAGTATATATATATATATATATATATATATATATATATATATATATATATATATGCTGGCTTATTTATTTATTTATAGCGCCATAAATTATGTTCTTAAAAAAAATAAAAATACCTACTTCCATTTTCAAGGATTAGAAGTGTGAAGTAGTGGTTATTACAGTTCTCATCAGGGTATGATAATAGAAAGTAAATATATAGGGCATATCTGTTTATAGTTTTTGAAAACTGTTTTTTGTTTCAAAAAATAAGGAAAGCATAGAGAATGTATTTGGTTCTTTTTTTCTTTTTTGTTAATAACCTAGAGAACACAAAAAAATATTAAAGTCAAAGAATAAGAACAATTTTCAAATATCATTAAAATGGTGTTGTTTAAGTTTTCAAAAATTATTCTATAACAGTTTTTAGAAACAAGAACAAAACATGTCTATTATTTTTTTTACTTCTATTAACGTTATAATACTCTTTTCTTAGAGGATTCGATCATAATTCTTTTGTTTCCTCATTCTATCCTTGCAAGTTTTGGATTAAAATACTCTTTTAAAAAAAATATTATAAAATCAGTTTTGAATTGAAACTATTGTCAAAAGTAGTGTGTTTGTATCATGTAGGAGCGATAACAGGGTAAATGTCGTTGTCCTGAACAGCGGTTTCACCATTTTTATAAATTTTAATTGTCATTGTCCTAAACAACAGCTTCACCATTTTTAAAAATTTTAATTGTTGTTGTTCATATGATGATATCTAAAATTATAAATATTTATTTTAAATATTATGTTTGATATGTAAAATATTTAAAATAAAATATAAAAAAAAATTACATCAATTTATTGAAAAATTATTGAAATGAAAATATTTACTATTTGATAAATTACATCAACTAAGATTTGATAAATAATATATATTTACTATTTGATGTTAAAAATAATTTTATATATCAATACAAATTAGCACATAAGTTATTTATTAATTCAAATATATTTTTAAATATTTTTAAATTTCGTAACAAGTACATCCACAGAAATTTTTAAATCCTAAAATAAACTCCGCAAAGCTTTATTTTAAAATATTCAGAAGCTTTTATTTTTTATTTCACAAGTTGTATCCAATTGTTAATATTATTATTTTAAAATACCGAATCTTGGAATGTTTAATGGATTTTTGCATGAAGCTCGATTATGACCGGCAAGTTTGCACTGAGAACAAGAATATATATAATCATCACCCACATGCATCCAAATTATAACCGATTCAATAAACAATAAACTCTGATTTAATGCATAAACCAAATCATATAAATATATAAAAAATTTGTATACAAATGTCAACATATATCAATGAGTCCCACAAGATGGAGTATTTATATTTCTCTTAAGACAATGCCTAGAATACACAGCTAGTTGATCTATAGGGTTCTGTGTAATCTCAAACTGGCACAAGACTCGCTCTGGACGATGCCACTCAACGGTCCCAAAACATATAAAAGAACGACATCGGGTCTCGCCAAATCTTCTCCGATCGGCGCTATTATATCGGTAGTTAGTCAGCTTGACTATCAGACATATGGGCCATAAGACCTACATTTAAGCAGCGTCGATAACGTTGTAATGAATATGAATGAAATTACTATAGAACCATGTACTTTTACATATACCATTACCTAATCAATAGTTTGTGCATCTAGCTGATCTCGATATAGGAGGAGTATATTGGATGGGCTATGCACCCGAGTCAAAGATACTCTCCACCTACACAGGCGACGGAAGAGCTAAGCTGCAGCTCGACCATGAGCTCGACGGGTAATCCATCGTGGGCTGACCTCGATTCGTGCCGTCCAACAGCATCGGCGTCGTCATCATGCGAGGCATGGCGTAGAAGTCTTTAGATATGTTGTTGAGTGCCCGAGAAATCGAGTTGCCCCACATGAAGTCTCTCCCAAGACCATAGCTGAATACAAAATAAACAAAAAGTAAGCAAATTAATGATGTGTTGTCTATGAAATAAAATAAAGTTATGGATACTTGTAATAGTATGTCTAGCTTGCTATCACAGCATCTACGATCGAGATGGCTCGCGTAACTCTCGATATGTATGTGCTAGAAAATCTTTGCACCACCCCAGCGCTGTAGTGATGCAACGTCCAGATCCTAAGTAGCAGTGGGGAGAAAGCACGGATGCACATGCACTCCTTCTTGTCCTGAAACAAGAAGAAGGATCTCATCATGTATTGGAATGAAACCACTGCGCTCAGCTACAAAGTTACCTGGCGAGGTGGATGGCTGGTCTGACCCAGTATGGAGATAGAGATCTCGAGAGCATCGTGGGTGAAATTGTTGTACCTAATGGCTCCCCCACAACTCATGCATCGAACACACATGTCAGTGGCCTGGCATTAAAAGAGTGAATACGAGACGATGATGATAGCAACATCATGTAGCGTGGTGTCGCTCTTCGGCGGGTACATGAAGCGTGTGTGTCTCGAGGCGCCATTTCTCAGCGAGACAAATTATAAGTGGTGTCGATCATGATGTGGCGAATGGTATATCTGTAGAAACTTCATGCATATCGGGCGTAAGGCCGAATACATAAATCCATCCTCCACATACTGATGAAGGCTTTTATCTACTAGCGAGGGTGGAGTACTTCCTGGAACTACAAGTAATGAATAAACCAATTTTACAATTGATTATATATGAATTACATGTTACAATATGTAATAGTATTTGATATTTAATAAAATATATACATGCTCTATATCTACTAAGTGGGACCTGTGTTTGTCCTATAATATCAAGACAATGGATCTGAAGGATCTGCATCATGAAGCCCTCACGAGCAGTAGTATGCATAGCAGGATAACATGATCACGAAGTATAATTAGTAATAAAAATATTGAATCTTTTAGTATCCATAGTCATGAATCTGATTACTAAATTCTTAAGGCAATGAACAAAAAAACCACATACAACAATGATGTCTCCTTTACTTAAATAAGGTACACAAGTCTTTTATAATCCAATAAATACACATTCGTATAGGCAAATTGCCTTACAAAAAAAAAATTGAGTTACTTCACATCTTTCACTGAACTTGATTTCTATTCTTAAGTAGATTGATTGTGACCCGATTGTTTCCTGACCCACATGGCAGTAGTAGTTTCCCTTCTAACGTTCATTTCATTATTCAAACGGATTTGGGACATCCACTGACTATGCATTTCATTGACTAAGGAGGTACAATCATAGGACCATCATAAAGAGGTCACTCATCTTCATTGAATATGGGATGAAACAAGCTTGCCCAAGTATCATAGTACGACTGCGTAGTGTAGTAGCCTTGAACGAATAATTGAAAATCGGTAGCATCCGATCTTTGACATCTTTAATATGATGGCTACATGAAAATCCATATATCAGTGTCTTACCACATATGCATTTCTGGTCATATAAGTTAAGCGCTGTGTTCGACCACTCCTTGACTTAGACATAAAATTATTCCTGGATGTGATCGCAAAGAACAATTTCGTTGATCGAACTACTTTGAGGCCTTGTCGGTATCAACATAAGGAGTGTACTGCTCATCAGATGCCAATATGTTAGCACCTTGTTCCCTTCTTACAACAAAGTAACTATTAAGGCGGAAAAATGTGAGTTGAACTAATGCACCTCCTGTGATCCAATAACGTGTATTTATCTTGTCTAGTATTGTGCAGTCAATCTCGGTGCGGGAAGACAATGTTTGAACCCTTCAATAGACGGCTTGAATGACTAGAACACGCATTGAAAAATCTCAGTGTTTGACATATTATTATCAAATGTTTTCCAAATTACAACACATCTAGGATTTGCTTGCTCTAAGACCAAGAACAAACGTGGTAGCTTTGTATATGATTGAGAAAAGTCACCAAATAAGTGTATAAGTGCTTTATGCTATCCATCCAACGCCTTTTTGTATGAAATTTCATATCTTCATTTCTCCATCACCTTGCTTGAATATGACTACATCTGATGTGAATTGTGCCTTAGTAATTCCTTGATATGAAGCGGCCAATGAGTTTAGTCGAGGTCAGTGATATTCGTAGTCTAGATTTAATGATGATTGACACAGTATCACGACCCTTTATATTTGTTGATAACAAATAATCAAGTGTCTTTCACAAGCATGATAAGAAGCTTCCATGAACATTGACATTCTTCAATCTTCTTACATCTTAAAACTAACAATTTTTTTGATGATGCAACAACCACAAACTCTTGGTGTACTTTAATTGAGTAAATCTTTGCAACCTATTGCAAATCAAATTTATAATTAAAAACTTATTGTACAAATTCTCATTTCAGTATCGGAGTAGTATCTTGCACCTATGGAGTCAATCACTTGAAATAACATTACGAAGTTTTCAACATGTTCAAATTGAAGTGATGGTAGTGAGTGATAATGAACAAATGATGAGCTCTAATACGGTTCCTCGGCTATACAGGTTATTTGATATATCGCGTGAAGATCTTTGCGTGCGCCAAATATCTCTTGCTCATTCTCCAAAACTTGGTTGAAAGTCTGGAATGATGATACATGTCCATCGGCTTTAACATCTAAGTCTCCATTAGATTCATCATCAACATTTTCATCAGATTCATCATTAGCTTCTTCATATTCACAGTCTTCATCATCTCCATACTCCACATGCAATCGGTATCCAATGCTTAAGGCCGTACTAAGCCCAGCGATAAGTAGTGAATTAACGCGTTATCATTTTCGCGAACCAATAAATCTATATAGTCACACACAAATTGATTCACTTATGGTTTGACTCGAACAACCTCAATATACAATTCAATTTCCTTCATTCTAGTTGTGTTAACCATGTTTAACATTTGGTACACACTACTGTCATCCCATATTGGAAAATGTTGGAACCTATTTCACTTTTTAAGGGATACTTACAATTAAATACTAATTTGAACATTTGTTTATCAATGGTTGTTCTTGGGTATATCATATAAACCAGCAGGGTTGAAACGTGCAATCAAGCTGAGTAAATAGAGCACAATGGCGACTTTGTTAAGAGCGTATTTGATTTATGTTTAGTCACTACATTATATTCCGAATTACAATAATATATCATGGGAATAGTGGAAACAAACATAATTGACCTATACAAAATGGTCATAATAAATTAAATAATATGAGAGGTAATTATCTTTATCATTTAAACTACATTCATGGATGCTACAGTTAATATGGTAATATTTTATAATTAACAAAATATTCAAAAGTTGGAAATCAGCAACGTCAAAAATAACGTAGATTTAATATGTTTATAATCGTAAAAATAATTATTTTACATTTTTATAAATATAAATATTTACATATGTTTATTAATGCATTTTTGATAGAATCACTAACGTTTACTCAATAGAGAAGTTTTAATTAAAAGTAATGGGGGCAAAGTTTAAGAAAAAAAGTTTTTCAAAAACCTTAATCAAATTACTTAGTAGTTGCATGTTTTAGAGGGCATAAATTAAATAGTAAATCAGTAAAAAAAAAAAAATCCAAATCTTAAAAGCAATTTTAAAACTATATCCTATCCAACTAGACCCTTAACTTCATTTTTAGAAGCAATTATTGTCAACTACTTTTCAAATATGAGCGATTTTAGGAGTTTTGACCCAAAATAATTATTTTTAATTAAAAAATATCTATCAAATACATATTTGAAAAAAAATTACTCAAATTAATGCATAAAACTGTACTTAATACTCATGATATATGAAATCGAAGATGCTTAAAACTAGAACATTATGTACTCAACAATAAAATCAAGAAACACACCATATAAAACATTTAATTTATACTCATTTTCTACTCACATAAAACTTTTTAATCAATATCCATAGAGTACAAAATTATAACTAGTTTAGGACAACCCATAAATTAAAAAAAAAATTTGTGACCTTCCCATAAATCGTGACCTAAAAAACAGCTACAAAACAAGGTCTTATGCACATAAAAAACAGTTATCAAACAAGGCGCAATACTTAATTTATATGTTTGTTTACCGAAAATACGCATTTAATGCCACAAAGACAAGCCGAAGTTTATCGCGTATTATAAATGAAAACACGCAAGCAAGCCAAATGATTTAAGAAATTTTCAACAAAACGGTTTAATGTATGAGGAGGGTTCTTTTCTTGTGGAGTCGAGATGGAGTCTTATAAAGAAAATATGGAGCAATGAAGAAACTGATTCCCGGCATTTCAATTAATTCGCCGTGAAAAGCGAATGGCTTAATAAAGAAATAGGAGAAATGGGAGAGGAAGAAGGATTATGTAGAATTTTAATATACGATAATATCGTTGTTTAGGACAATGATAATTGAAATTTTTAAAAATTATGAAACCACTGTTTAGGACAACGGTAATTAAAATTTACAAAAATTATGAAGCCATTATTAAGAACAATGGCAATGACAATGGCATTATTTTAGACAATAATTTCTAATTTTATAAATTTAAAAAAAAAAACATTTCCATCCGAAACTCAATCATTGCATCATCTGAGGCCTGTTTATATATATTTATGGGTGGTTTGTCCTTTATGTTCTGTACCATCTGTCATTCAAACACAATACAGAAGGTGGGACCCGAGGAATATGGGGCACATGGCTGACCATAACTACTGTGAAAGGAACGCCCCCACGAGATGTATAGTATATGAATGAGAGAGAGAGATAAGGTTTTGTGGAGTTGGGTGAGCATTTTTGTGATTCTTCAACAAAATCAAAACGTTTCCACCCAAAACCCCCATCAATCATTACAAGTAGAAAGAAAAAGCGCCCCCCCAACTCCCACTTTAATCCAATTCCTAATTCCACCATTTACATGTTTTTTTTTTTTCTATAATTCTATTTGTTCTATTCAGTTTTCGCACACTTTAACTAATTTTATGGGACAAATCCTCTATTTACACTTTTTTTTCTTGAGTTTGACTGAGAAAAGCTCAAGCTTTTTAGTCATTGAATTATAATATTATGACATATTTTTTTTGAATCCCACTCAAAAAAATGATAAAAATTCAACTCTAATGATAAAAAACTAGTTACCATCAAGGATGAAAATATCCGATATATCCGTCGATATATCTCCGATATATCCGATATCCGTGATGTTCGACACGATATCGTGATGTAGATATATCGTCGATATATACGTTTTAGGCCAAATATATCGTGGAAATATCAGGTAATAATGGCCAGTGCGTTAATTTAATTTTTCGGTAAAATATCGGAGATATATCGGGATATATCGGGATATATCGAGGATATATTGAAGATATATTTAAATGATGAAGTTTTGAAATCTTTGTTTTACGATCCGGCGGTTGCATAAATTGATCGCGATAGTTTAATTCCGATCTCTCGATATTCGTATGAAATATCGTAGATATATCTTTTGTTCTCATCGAATATATGTCATCAAAATGCTTGATATGTCGAAGTCGAAGCCAGATTATTTCGTCGCGATTCTGTAGAGCTTTCTATTTTTCTTTTGCATACTCGTG
Organism: Tetrastigma voinierianum; assembly: GCA_016808115.1. Taxonomy (NCBI): domain Eukaryota; kingdom Viridiplantae; phylum Streptophyta; class Magnoliopsida; order Vitales; family Vitaceae; genus Tetrastigma; species Tetrastigma voinierianum. The sequence goes on from JAEQBH010003424.1 coordinate 290,468, forward strand.
AGTATCCAGTCCAATTTCCCCGTATCACACAACTAATTCCATCGGGTAAATCCATCATTTACATGTTTTTGTTTTCTTTTTTATAATAGCATGTGTCCGACCTAGAGCTTCTGTAGCTTCATTGTCCGTGCTTGAATCATGCATTTGCATGTTGTTGAGTTTACTCATGCATGAGTCATGATGATATACACACAAAGGAGTTTTAGACGGAAATAATTTTTTTTTTTTTAAAAATGATTAAATTAGTTTAATAATTAATTATCGAAATAATCGTATCACCGGTAATCGTGATAGCGGCAGGTGGAAATATAAATTTTGAACTAGCCCAGCCAGCCATTATCGTGGATAGCAGTAATTAGAACTGTCGAAATCTGCATTTATCAGTAGCGATAATAATTAAACTTAAATATTGAAAACATTATATTTAAGCGTAAAAAACGTTGTTATGGAATGACATTTGTGATTTATAATTTGATTGTCATTGTCGTGATAACATCGTTCGCGTATTTTGTCTTTAATTTGATTTCCAAACTAATTTAATATTTAAAAAAAAAAAACATTTTATTCCCGTCTAAAACTCCAATCAAAGACCGGAGAACCACTCCTAATTGGTAATTAGCTTTCAACATCTCTATATCATGCATGATCTCATCTTTCTAATATCATATCATTTACTCAAAAATATTGAAATGCAGATTCCCTAGTTTTTATTTGTTTGTTTATTTATCTTTAAATCATAATAGATCTGAAAAAAATAACAATAATAACAAGCAAGCAACTGGAATGTATTTTTAAAATTTTAAGAGATTGTCATTGTTTTTTATTTTTGAAAATGAAAAATAGAAAGTGATTTTTATCAGGTTATTATCTTTATGATGTAGTCTCTCATGAGGTGTTAAAACTATGGGGTTAAGGGGAGATTGGATGATTGTGGTAAATAAATAAATGAATTTTTAAAATTTAATTTGAGTATAAAATACAAAATAAAATAAGATATAGTTAAAATTGATTAAATTTTTAAATATTTTTAAATTATTTAATATTCATGATGAAAAATAAGTAAAATAAGCTACTTTAAACTTATTTTACTTCATAAACCTACTTCTAGTTGCATAAAATAAATAAAATCAATGACAATGTCATAACTTATTTGGTCATTATGTATAAAATAAATTTTAAATATTCTTTAAAAACTATTGTTTGATGTTTTATGAAACAAAAAGATGTTTACAAATGTGAAATTATTTTTAATATATTTTTTAATTATTCTGAATATATCTTGAAACGTTTACTGCTTATAATAAATTATTAAACATTTCCGTTTTCAAATGGGGCATGGAAACACATAAGAACCGACTAACCCGTGTTATCAAATCCAAATAATGTATTTTTTTAAGCTAGTTATGTATTTTTTTTACCATTAAAATTCATAAGTAGCTACTGATCATTTTATTTTAATAAAGTTTGGAATACATAACAAGAATGCTTAATCAGTGAGTTATTATTAGACAGTCTTTTTAGCATAATTATGATGATTGTTTCTATGTATATGTATAATTAATTTTCAAAATATATTTTTTAAAGTAAAAATAGTTAAACATATTCTGAAAGCATACTATTTTCTACTTAAAGAATATAAACCAAAAATTATTTTTGGTTGTGAGATGAACTATGGGGGTAGCTCAATTGATGTCGTTGGAATTTCTTTGATAGGTAAGCGTTAGTCTCTTGGATGCTTGAATGTTTCTTCTTGATAAGCTTGAGGGCGTTGGTTAGTCTAAGGTAGGGGTTTCCAACGGGTTAGATCGGACTTTGCATTTTGTTGAGCCTTGTGGCCTAGCCCACGGACCTTGTATTAGGTAGGTTTAGCCCGAGGCTTGATATGACCAGCAATGGCTGAAGAGCGGATGCAGGGGGCCAGGCAATTGAGCTTGAGGCCAAGAATTAAAACCATTTTTTATTTTATTTTACCTCTCATTCTTATTTAAAATTTAATGCGCAAACTAAGTTATACATTTTTAAATAACATGGGGATAAAGGGGCGGGCTGCGGGCCTAAATTTTACAGTAGGCGAAACTCTAAAATGAAGTAGCGACAATCGTTCTAAAAACAAGTTAAGTAGGGTTGAAAACGGCTTTGAGTCTTGAGGTTTTGGAGGTGCCTATTAAGGCATTGAGATTAACACAATGGTCATTGATTCAAATCTCTTATGATCATTAGAGGTTTTATCTTGTTATTAACTTTAAGGCTTCATGAGATTAATCAAAGTTTGTGCAAGTTGGTTCGGACATCCATGGTTATTTAAAAAAAATGGTTTGTGATGATGTTTTAATGAGGCTGAACGACAATGCTTGAATTCTTCAGAGGTGAGTCGGGTGATAATACGTTAATTTCCTCTGCAACGAGGAAACAAAAATGATCGGCGGGGAACTGGATTTGCTGTGATGCTAGTATCAGTTAGGAAGAAAATATCGGCTAACCCAGGGAATGAATTTTACGTGCGTAAAGTCAAGCGTGCAACTCACTTAGATCACGTGGATAATTGATAACTTTCCTAATTGAATGATGATACGATATTCCTCTCGTTGGATGAGAGATTTTATTTCCTTGTTGTTAACTAATTAATATGAGATAATTGATAGATAATAATTATAAAATATTATGTTTTCCTAATTTGTGGAGATTGAGTATTTTCCTTTAATGCGAATTCTTTGATTACATTCTGGGAACTTTTGAAGTGGTGAATTAGGTGTCTTGTTTGGGCTATGTTTGGGGATGTCATAAGGGCGGAGTGTTGATGTAATTTCTCTTAATCATGTAGAAAACTTTAACGATTTGGGGAATTTCATGTTTTAGACTAGTGTATTATTTTAAAAAGCGACGACTTGTGAGATGTGTGTGTGTTTTAAGGTGGGAAACAACAAATTATTTAGGAAAATAGGTGGCAAACATACCCTTAATAGCATTTAAAGATGAAACCAACAAATATAAGGTAGATTGATGCCCTCAAATGTAGGTAGTGACGGACCCAAAAAATAAGTTTGGGGTAAAAACACTAAGTTGTGTTTGGTTTCTAAAAAATAAAAAAGAAAGAAAAAAAATGTTAAAAAAAATTATTTTCTCATATTTAATTGTCTAATAAAAAAAATATTAAGTGTCAATGAGACCTCACTTAGTGGTTAAAGGGTTAGACGGAGCAAAGTGAAGGATTATGTTTGAGTCTTCGTGATAAACAGAACATTACAAGGTTGTCAATCCAAATAAATAAATATAAAAAAAAGATTGTGTTTGATTTTCGAAAAATATCAAGAAAAGAAAAAAATTGTTAAAGCAAAATACTTTTCTTCTTTTTGATTGTCTTATAAATTTTTTAAAGAAAATCATTTATAAATAAAATTACTTTCTAAAAATTCTAATTAATACAAATTATTTTGGCAACACTATATACTGATATATTTTAAACTTCAATAAAATTGTTGAGATGACAAATAAAAATATAATATGCAATTTAATCCTATTTTATTTTCTTTTATTTTTCTTTCATATGTTTTTCTTTCAAAATTTTTAGGAACAAAACATAACTACGAACAAAATTAAATATAAATAAAAAATAAACCGTAAGGAGATATTTTAATTTAATGATATAAGATATTTGAGGGGACATATGTGAGAGGGGCAATACCTGAGCGGACCCTGGATGATGATGCATGTATGAGAGAGGCAGTCACAAAACTACAATGCACTGAAAAACCCCACAAGTCACGGGCACAAAATCTAGAATTCCCTTTTGGACACTTCAATATAAATACTATAACCATACCGATATTCATATCATATGCCTTCATAAATTCCATTTACATTTCCATTCTTCTACCGTTCCTCCTGAGGATTGTCAGAGACTGATGGAAAACTATGATTTGCTTCAAGTAATAAATTTCTTCTAAATCAGAAATTATGTTGAATTTGGGTTGCTCCAACCCTAATCCCCAAACACCAAACACCAAACCCCAAACCCCAGTCCATTTTGCATGTCTCAGTCGTCTTCATATGGTGTGGTGTTGGCAGTTGGCAGAGTGGTCCTTTTCCTTAGGGTTTTTATATTAGGGAAAATCTTAGTTTTTTTGATAACGTGGTATGATGTTATTGGGTGATCTGTACAGGGATGATATGGGGGACCCATTGGAGCAAACAGTAAAGCATATCATTATGGTTTATGCCCACAAAAAACCTAACCCACCTCTGTGGTCATGGGGACTTGGAATTTGGGAGAAAACCCTAGTCAAAGGGCATTCAATGGGGCCCCTCTTTCCACGTCTCTTCTCACTCCTCAGTCCTCAGTCCTCACTCCTCATGCGTTACTTCCAAAGAAAACCCCCCTCGTTTCTTAACTCCATTTCACAAATGCTTTCAAGTCCACCATTACGCTGTCACTTTTTCTTTTTTCTTTTTGTTTTTTTGGCGGGTAAATCATCTTTTTAGTCCTAAAATTTACTTCCCCAAAGCCAACTTTCCCGCTTTTTCACACCTAGATCCTAACAAATTTTAGGGTTTTTGTCTTGGGTTTTGTCCATTTGGTAGGGACAAAGCATAAAGGCATTTCTTTCTTTTTTCAGGTCTTCTTTTTATTTTTCGTTTAGTAAAGGTTGTGTCTTTGCACGATTGCATTAGTCTTTCTTGGGGGGTTTTAGGCAGAAAATGTGCTTAAATGGCATAAAAGTTGCTGGGTTCCTCCCATTTATTACCATTTATATGTTAATTTGGAGACCGATTTGTTGTTTATGTTAGGGATATGCTGTAACTGAGTGTTCTGAGCTTGGGTGGGTGGGGGGGCTTGTGTCTATGTGTAAAGCCACCTTGTATATCTGCTTTGTTGGTAGAATGCTTAAATCTTTGAGAGAGACTGTTTTTCCTGAGCCACATTGTTCAGAAAAAAGAGTAGTGGTTCTGGGTAAGTAAATGCAGAAACTCCAAATTGCTACTCTAGTTCTGTTGTTCTGTTCCTGTTCACCCATGTAATGCTTTCGCTCAGTGGTTCTGTCACTGGTTCTTGATGTAGGGGAATCGATCTCCTGAAGCATTTGGCCCCCAACAAAGATCTGGTTTGTCTTCTTTGATCCTTTAGAGTTTTGATATCTCATCAAAGAAATGTACTGAGCATATGAAAACACTTGGGATTGTTTGGGTCAGTGTGTGCTGCCTTGTTCATATTTCTGCTTTGCATAGTGGTGTTTTTTAATGATGTATTAGTTAGGATTTGATTGAAATCCAGCAACCCTTTTGTTTGGTTTGCATGAATTTGTAGATTGCGAAGATTGTAGTAAGCCGCATTTCGTTCACTGCATTGAGCTTCGCTATCTTACTTTACTGAGCTCATTAGGGTTAGTGATGAAGCTCTTTACACTGTTTTTGGTGTTGCTACTTTTTGTATCTGCAATGGGGCAGCTTCCATCACAGGACATTTTGGCACTGCTTGAGTTCAAGAAGGGAATCAAGCATGATCCAACTGGTTATGTGCTTAATTCTTGGAATGAGGAGTCAATCGACTTCAATGGGTGCCCTGCCTCCTGGAATGGCATTGTCTGTAATGGTGTCAATGTTGCTGGGGTGGTTCTTGATCACCAAGGTCTTTCTGCTGATGTTGATTTGAGTGCATTTTCAAATCTCACAATGCTGGTAAAACTCTCAATGTCAGGAAACTCCATTTCGGGCAAGATTCCTGATAATATTGGTGACCTGAAAAGCCTTGAGTATTTGGATCTCTCGGACAATCTGTTTTTCTCATCTTTACCACCAGGGATTGGGAAGCTGGCAAGTTTAAAGAACTTGTCATTAGCAGGCAACAACTTCTCTGGCTCAATTCCGGACTATTTCGGGGTTACAATCGATTCAGTCTTTAGATTTCAGTCGCAACTCCTTTTCTGGTGTTATGCCAGCATCATTGACAACCCTTGCTAATTTGGTGTCTCTTAACATATCGTTGAATGGGTTTGAAAGTAAAATTCCGAAAGGTTTTGACCGGCTTTTGAACCTTAAAGTGCTTGACTTACATGGGAATATGCTTAGTGGCCATCTGGATGAGGAATTCTTGCGATTTTCAAGTGCCATTCATATTGACTTTAGTGGCAATATGCTAGTAGATTCTGGTTTGCAGAAACAGAACTTTTTATCCAGTATTTCTTCAACTGTTTCATATTTAAATCTTAGCCATAACCAGCTCATGGGATCTCTTGTAAATGGGGGTGGACTACTGGAACTTGCCAACTTGAAGGTGTTGGATTTGAGCCACAATCAACTGTCTGGAGAATTACCTGGATTTAATTTTCTCTATGCTCTGGAGGTCCTCAAGCTGAGCAACAACAGATTTACTGGCTTTATTCCTAATGACCTGCTGAAAGGAGATCCTTTGGTTCTAACTGAATTGGATTTGAGTGCCAACAACCTTTCAGGTAATGCTGTGCTAGTTAGCTCTCTTGTTTTATAGTGCTAGATTTAATTTGGTTTTGACATATTTGAATGTTTAGTTTATGGATGAACATGTTTATGCTGTTTGACCAATAAGCATTGCACTTACTATTGAATTGAGCTTTTTAACCACTGCTGCTTTCTTTATTTATCTCTTTTATTTGCTATATCTCAGATTCTTATTGGTTTTACAGGTTCGTTAAATATGATCACATCAACAACTCTGAACATCCTGAATCTATCCTCAAATGGGCTTTCAGGCGAGCTTCCACTGCTGACTAGCAGCTGCACTGTACTAGACCTATCGAATAATGAATTTGAGGGAAACTTAACCAAACTGTCAAAATGGGCAAACATCGAGTTCCTGGATCTCAGTCAGAATCGCTTGACAGGATCTTTCCCTGAGTCAACCTCACAGTTCCTCCGCCTAAATTACCTCAACCTCTCCCACAATTCTCTTGTGAGGTCTCTCCCAAAAGTTTTAACACAGTATCCCAAGCTTAGAGTCCTTGATCTTAGTTCCAACCAGTTTGATGGACTGCTTTTGGCTGATCTGTTGACATTGCCCACGTTGCAAGAACTCCACCTTCAGAACAATTTATTCACTGGGGCTATTGAGTTTTCCTCCCTCCATCAATTCTAGTCTCAAGTCTCTAGATCTCTCTCACAACCATCTCAATGGCTATTTCCCTGATCAGTTTGGTTCATTAACAGCACTTCAAAGACTCAATCTTGCTGCAAACAATTTATCTGGTTCACTACCAACATCCATGTCTGAGATGAACTCCTTGAGTTCATTGGACATATCCCAAAATAATTTCACAGGTCCTTTGCCATCCAATTTGCCTAACAGCCTTGAAATCTTCAATGCATCATACAATGATCTTTCTGGGACTGTTCCAGAAAACCTGAGTAAGTTCCCTAGTTCTTCTTTCTTCCCTGGAAATAGTGGATTGCATTTACCCAGTGGTTCTCCTGGGTCGACTCCATCAGGTTTTTCCAAGAGGAAGCCAATCAATACTATTGTAAAGGTGGTGATAATAGTTTCTTGTGTGGTTGCTGTTCTCATTTTTATCCTTCTTGCCATCTTCATGCACTATATTCGTCTATCAAGGAGATCAACGCAGGAACATGTTACAAGTAAAGACCTCCACAAAGGGGCTCCGCGAAATCCCTCTGGATTTAATGGAAGAGAAAGTGGTGGTGCTTTGGTTGTTTCAGCTGAGGATCTTTTGGCTTCACGGAAGGGTTCATCTTCTGAGATAATTAGCCCTGATGAGAAAATGGCAGCTGTGACTGGCTTCTCTCCGACAAAAACCAGCCACTTATCTTGGTCCCCAGAGTCTGGTGATTCATTTACTGCCGAAAACCTTGGAAGGCTTGATGTGAGATCTCCAGATCAGTTGGCTGGTGAGCTGCATTTTCTTGATGACACAATCACATTGACGCCTGAGGAGCTGTCAAAGGCTCCTGCCGAAGTGTTGGGTAGGAGCAGCCACGGAACTTCTTATAGGGCAACCTTGGAGAATGGCACCTTCTTGACTGTGAAGTGGTTGAGAGAAGGGGTGGCGAAACAGAGAAAGGAGTTTGCTAAAGAGGCAAAAAAATTTTCAAACATCAGGCATCCAAATGTGGTTGGGTTGAGAGGCTACTATTGGGGACCCACACAGCATGAGAAGCTCATTCTTTCTGATTATATCTCACCTGGAAACCTTGCAAGCTTTCTTTATGGTAACATCTTGCTCTTCTCCAACCTCAGTTGGACCTATTAATTTAAACTTTTACCACCAATATGCTGAGGTGCTGAAAAATGGGAGGTGGCATCATTCTTATTATCACTTCCAAATATTGTTGTTTTCATGTGAAAAAAAATGGTCTTATCAAACAGTTGTCATGGACTTACAGGATCATGCATGCCAAAACTTTGGCTGTAGAAGAATAACTTTCAATAAATCTATCATGTCTCTTTAATCTGTGCATCCATGGCATGGTTTTTGGCACACACAAGACTACTTGGTGGGAGAACGCATGTTGGTCTGACCATATTTTCTAGTTCAAATCCTTCACATTTGGCTACATACGCCAGTCAAATTGATTAATTTTTTATTCTTGCTAATTATTAGATTCCATGCATCAGAAGCTACAGCAAAGACTAGTAAGGAAGAGACTATATAGGGGGCACATTCAAAAGCCTTTTTAATATGAAATATGTTATGAGAAATGAAATTACCTGGCCAAATATTTCATGGGCAGGAGGCCATTTTTGGCATTCAGTTCTAGATATATCGGTGTTACTAAATGCTTGAGTGGGGGTTTTCCTTTTTCCATATAATGCTGCTACTATTTTTTTCAGAGGTACATTTTTTTTTAACTATTTTTGGTCGCTAATGGGACTTGTTCTGATAGCACATAGTTTTCTTTTCTTTTTAATGGTACATAGTTTTTGCTTTATCATTTAATTTTTTATTCTTGCCTTAACGTGCTCAGTCTTGTTCTTGATCAAAGCTTGATGGAAAGCTTACAGGTTGTCTTATATGCGATGGTACAAACTTATTGAATGTTATGTAATACAGCGTGTTATCTTGTTTCATGGATTTTACATGTGCACATCGTTTTCAACTAATGTTTTTTCTAAAAGAATACAAGTCACAAGAGAATGCTATGAGATCCTCCATACATTTCACCCATATGATATTTTTCTCCTTCTTCGCCTGCCTACCGTTTGGTTCATCGCATTATTGTTGGTCCACTTCGGTGTTGCTTCTCTGATAAACCTCTATATATTTGGCAGATCGACCAGGAAGGAAAGGCCACCATTAACCTGGGCCCAGAGGCTCAAGATAGCTGTGGATGTTGCACGTGGCCTGAACTATCTTCATTTTGACCGTGCTGTGCCTCATGGAAACCTCAAAGCAACCAATATACTGTTAGATGGAGCTGATCTTAATGCACGGGTTGCTGATTACTGCCTCCATCGACTCATGACCCAGGCTGGCACTATTGAACAGATTCTTGATGCTGGGGTCTTAGGTTATCGTGCACCAGAGTTGGCTGCTTCCAAGAAGCCGATACCGTCCTTCAAATCAGATGTTTATGCTTTTGGAGTGGTACTGCTGGAACTTTTAACAGGCAAGTGTGCTGGTGATGTGGTTTCTGGTGAAGAAGGCGGAGTTGATTTAACCGATTGGGTGCGACTGAGGGTGGCCGAAGGTCGAGGATTAGATTGCTTGGATCCTGCATTGGCATCTGAGATGGGATATCCGGCAGTAGAGAAGGGAGTAAAGGAGTTGCTTGGAATCGCCCTAAGATGTATTAGGTCTGTTTCTGAGAGGCCAGGTATCAAGACTATATATGAAGATCTTTCGTCTATATGATATGTCTGTTGTTAAATCTAGTTTTAGTTGATTTGATTTTACTGGGAATCAAATTCTCATTGGCTCCTGTTTTTCTTTTTGGGGTTTTTTTGTTTTTTTTTCATTCAGGTGTTGTAGTGATCAGCTCATTGTATTAACTAACCATTATTGTAAAAAAAAAAAAAAAATATGGGGGTTCTGTTGGAATGTTTGTCATTTTCAGAATGAGCTGTGAACTTTTGAGGTATGAAAAATGCAGTTACAAGTGATGATGGAGAAAGAGAGTAATGAGTAGAGGTGTAATAAAGTCAATACATAGCCAAGATCGAGCTCGATTTGATTAAAAAACTTTAAGTTTAAACTTAACTTGAACTTGATCGAGTTTTCTTTTAGATATTTGAAACTCAATTCGAAAAATAGTTGAGCTATTTGAGCTCATCTTGACAAAGCTCGAATAAATGAAAAAATTAATAAATAATTATTCTTGAAATTGACTCAAGGTTGATGGACTAAGTTTGAATAAATTTAAACTTAATAACAAAAAATTATCCATTAAGCTTGATTAAGTTGGTTGTGTGTTCGAGTAGTTTGATTCAATTACATTTTTACGAATCGAGTTCGAGTAGTTCACAAATAGATTGACTCATTTACATCCTAAGAGTCGAGCTTGTGTAGCTTTATTGACGAGAGTGGAGGGGATAACAAGATCGTTTCAGGCATGCAGGAATTTGTTTAAACCTATAAGAGTCGAGTTCGAGGAATTCACAAGTAGATTGACTTATTTACACCCTAAGAGTCGAGCTTGTGTAGCTTGATTGACGAGAGTGGAGGGGACAAATAAAGATCGAGCTCGAGTAGTTTAATTTGTTTAAACCTATAAGAGTCAAGCTCGAATAGTTAATGAATATGAATAGTTTAACTTGTTTACACCAATAAGAGTCGAGTTCGAATACCTTGAATAGCAACGGTGGAGGTGACATTTGACTCTTGCTTGAAGCCACCCTTCATCTACATGGTGGGTTTATGGGATTTGGGGGTGGTTGACACACCATCAATTCTATCCCCTCCCCTCAATCCTATAAAGAATGTGGTGATAAATCCAATCAAATATATTTTTGGAAGGTTTTTTTAAGAAGATTGACCCACTTTTTAAATCTTTGAATTTAATTTCTCATTAGTCAAATCATTATTATATATTTAAATTCTGTCACAACGGACACAACCATCTTTGAACTTTGAAGCACTTTTTAATTTTATTTCTCTTCTTGTTTTCAATGGATTTAACCATATAGTTGTTTCAATATAACAGGTTATGTGATAAACATGAAATTTGATAAGAAAGGAGATAAGATATTTTATTACATATATTTGTTGGTAATGAAATAGAAAGAGTTATTCATTCTCACTTATCATATCTTTTATTCAATTAAATCTGAGATACAATAAATAGCGAAATCCATTTATAAATTTTTTATACATTCTATATAAGATAGGTTAATCCCATATGCTAAAAAAAAGCATTAAAAAAGCCAAAAAACATAAACATTTTAACTTTGTATATTCAATTAAAAATTTCAAAAATTCAATAATAAGTCAAAAAAATTCAAAAAACAAACAGACTGAATACTAAAACAAAATTATTTTCAGTAAAAAGCTAAAAAAACACCTTAATAAGTCAATTGTTGTAAATCAAAAGAATTAGAGAGAAATAAGGAAAAGACAAAGAGAATTCGTATGAAATTCACGATCTTCATTTTACGTCAGGACAGCCTATTTAGGTTTATAAAGGAGAATGCCAAAGCTCTACATAACGACATTAATCGATGCATATACCAATGACATCAGAATCGCATATAATAAGTGATCTTCGTAATCAGCAAGGCTATTACGGTCATTCAAAATCCAATATTTATAACACTTCTTGAATACCATAACATCAAAGAACATGCCTCATTAAAACCTTACTGGGTGAAAAACCCAGCTTTAATAAAAATCTGCTAGCGAAAGAGCACACGTATTTTGAAAGTATAACTGCTTCATTAAACCTTACTTGAAACACTAAGGGACAAAACCTAGTGAAGGAAAAAGAGTACAAGATACTTTGAGTATTTAACGCTCCCTGTCTTATCTTAGCGCGCAGACTAGTCTCCCTCATTCCACTCAAGCGTGAGAAATTTTGAAGGTCGTAAAGGTGTAATGTCTTAGTGAATAAATCAAGCAGGATTATCACTAGACTCGATTTGTTGTATATCAATCTCACCATTGTTTTGAAGCTCATGCGTGTAAAAACTTTGGAGAAATATGCTTTGTTCTGCCTCTTTGATGTATCCGCCTTTGAGTTGCAATACAGCGGCATTATCTTCATATAATGTCATATAGGTTTGGAATAGAGGAAGCACCACTAGAGTCAATGGTCATAAGCCGAATCATGGATTCAACCATGCACCCGCTTGCCTGGGCAGATGCTAATAACTCAATGATCGAGAGGTCACACCATTGTCTTAACTGATTCCAAGAGATGGCAATATTAAGTACAAGTAAATACATATCCCGACGCATCGAGCTTTATTGGGATCCGAAGGTCCCCCAGATCAAGATAACCAAGTACCTGCTTTGGTACTTAATAAAGAGCCCCATATCACTATTCCTAATGGCGGTATCTCAACAAATGCTTTACTCCGCTCCAACGCCAAGAAGAGGCCGGTGCCTATATCTTGCAAGTGCTAACCGAAAAGGTGTCCGGCCTCGCATAATTTTGCAGAAGATACATTAGTGCTCCAATGACACTTAAGTATGGTACTTCCGGGACCAAGGAGTTTCTCATTTTCTTCTTAGACGAACAATTTTATTCACTTCAAGTGATCTTACAATCATAGGGGAGTTAAGGGATGGGCTTTAACTATGTAAAAGCTGGCCGTGGACTTTTTCAATGTATGTTGATTGATGGACAAAAATCCCATTGAAAAAATACTGATTTATGTGTGCCGAGGCAATATCTAGTTTTACCTTAGATCTTTCATCTCAAATTCCTTTCTTTAAATAATTAGTAGTTTCAGAGCCCTTCAGGGTCCCTTATTAGATTCAAATCATCCACATATACTGCTATAATCACAACCGACTTCGTTTTCTGATAAATACACATGGGCAGATCAATTATTTACATATCCTTTTTCTTAATGGGGTATACTCAAACGATCACTACATTCTACCGCATTGTTTGTTCATACAAAGATCGTTGCAAACTCTTATTGAATACATACCACGTGGGTTTTGAAAATTTTGCTTCGTGCAAATGTAAATCCTTCGCGGATTTTCACGTATATTGCCACTATCTACTCGATCCATACAAATATGCAAAGGACAACATCCATCAAATGCATTTCTAGTCCTTCTAAGACTGCCAAATGTATTAAATATCTAAAGGCATTGCATCCATTATCGTGAATATGTCTCCTCATAGTCAATATCGGGTTCTTTCAGAAAAACCAGGTAACAAGGCGAGCTTTATATCGTATTTGATTTCATTATTTTCATTTCTTTCGTATTAAAGACCCATCTATATCCAATGTGCTTAACATTTTCGTGTGTCGAACTATCGTCCAAATACCTCCTTTTAGCTAAACAATTTAGTTATGCCTCGACCAAGCTTCTTTCCATTTTTCCCAATCTTGTCGATTTCCTCGACATTCATTTATCGCTTCAGGGTTCTAATCATTATTTTGCATAATGCTCCTTAGCCACTGGGAAAGAAAAAGCATTGCTAATAAGAGTATTTCTTACGGCCCCATATTTCTCCTGATTCATAATGAGTAGAGATCTCTTCATTCATAGAGATAATCGTCAAGCATTTGGCTACTTTGTAAATCAAGCTTCTTTAACCCTTGTAATGTATTTAGCTCAACAGGAGCTGACTGTATCGTAATAGGCTCTTCAGGAGTAATTTCATCAAAACTGCATTTCTTATGAGTACAACTTATTAGATTTCTTTTCTCGAAAAGAATCTTTAGATTCGATAGGTCTTCCACGTCAGACGTGGTTTAGATGTGACTAGCACAGCATTCGAACTCTATAGGGATTTCAATGTGTGCTGTGTATTAACAAATTCTGAATATGTGACTTTATCACTTTATTCAATAGTGAAAGCATCTCGGTAATCGATCTAAAGATCCTCAGAATGAAGGATTCTTTTGAACTTCTAGTTCGATTGTTTAGTACGAGGATCAAGATGCAACAATGATGGTGTATTCCAAGCAATTTCACGCCATTTATTATAAATTGGTTTATCGCCCTAATGGCTGAAACAAATTCATCGCTGACAATCAGCAAAACGATGTGAAAAGATCCTGCTGGGGCTCAAGGTATCAGATAATCGATGTAGAACGAAAACCTACATAAATACCCAATCTACGTTGAGGACCCATTTTGGAACGTTGGTTCGAGGAATAGAATGATAAACCGCACAACCAAATACACGTGAAATGAGAAATATTTGTCAGGACCCAAACAATTGTAAAGGAGATAAACTATGATCACCGAGATTTAAGACGATTGCTACCAAAGACAAGAGTGAAAGACGCCCTGCGCATAAAGGTAATTTGGTCTTGGAGTAATGGGTCTAGTAATCCATTGCAAATGCTTAATGAAAGATTCAATGAATCCATTCTCGAGTATGTGTAATGGTTAAATGTGATATTGAATCTCTATACCCAATGACATGCACAGTCAGTGAAATGCTTTAGAAGAAAAATTCGACCATTATCCAAACGGATAGTTTTAATAGATGGATCAAGAAATGTGCTCTGAGTTTGAGACATCAGCAAGTAAACGAGCAAAAGCAAGGTTTCGAGTAGAAAGAAGGCAAACATGAGACCAACGTAGTTAATGCATCAACCAAACCATAAAATAACGAAATGGTCCACTGGGGTAATAATAGGTCCACAAATGTCTCCTTGAATGCTCGAGAAATCGAGGTGGACTACAATCGACTCTTGTGAGAAAGAAGGTGGGTGATAAACTCCTCGAGTACAAGTAATACAAATTGTAATGATTTGTGACTCGAGACATGACCATTGGTCAAGGAATGACCATTAGATTGGTGAAGCACTTCAAGGAGATGTTCGATGACCAAGTCGTTCATGCCATAGAACAATGAGTGGTGAATTACTGAACTTCGGGTTCAGAATTGCATAAGATTCAATAATAGTAATGGTGGTTAGATATAGACCACATTCTAATGATCGCAATTTTTCCATAATACATTTTGTGCCATCATGAGTGGCAGTAATGAGGAGAAATTCACTAGTGTCATCACTCATTGTTTCTAGATGGTATCCATTCAAGCGGATATCCTTAAAACTAAGCAAATCAAGGTTGACTGGGTGGAATAGTGGCATCTGAAGGTGGAGAATAAGACCAATTTAGAATACGTGGCTTTATTGTGAGCCACAATTGTCGACAAGACCTGGAATAGCAGTAACATTGTAGCGCTAATGTTAATTGGAAAAATACTTTTCCTCGTAAAATGTAACGAGTCAGAAAGTACGCCCCGACAAATATCTCCAATGATATTGACTCGAGGGTGGCAAGTCGAGATGCATCCATGTCGCTTCAAAGTTTATAGAAAATAAGGTTTAGAAATTAAGAAAGGAAATATTATCAACATTGAAAACTGTGGAGAATGGAATTACAAGAAAAAGAAAGAAAAGAACTAATCGTAATCGACATGCCCATCACCAATTAGATGGGAAATATTTCCATCGGGGGTCCTCAAAGAAATCGAAACATCAAAGCGGCAAATCCATGCCACTATCATCATTACCATCGTAAATAAATTGACTTCACATCCCCGCTTTGCCTCATCGACGCTGAGATCAACTAAATGTTCGGTCAGACGATGTGCACGTGACCAATGACCTCGTCATGCCACATCTATAAAGCATTATCTTGTCAAGGCCAGTGATACCTGGCCGTTGGTCGTCAGATTTGGGAGCTCTTATTGGAATCGCTTTATTTTTTTAAGGACCATTGTTACGATTTCTATAATTATTACCACGGCCATGCTCGACCACCACCACGTCTCCGTCCTTTCCCTGCACGGTAATCTTACAGGCTCCTCGTTTCATTGCTATGGGGTAGGCAAAGTAGCATTTGCTTCAAGAATGCTTAAACCGTAGACGAGATCGATGGATTTTAAAGAAAAGCTTCGCATTCTTTCTCACCTACAAGGAGACATGCAATCAATTCATAATAATTAGTAAACCGACGCCTCTATATTGTCATGAGCACATTAGAGGCGTGAAAAGTGGTAAAGTTTTTTCGAAAGATATCCTCATCAGTGATATTCTCCCCACAAAGCTTTAACTGCGAACTAATATGAAATAAAGCCGAATTGTATTCACAATGTGACTTAAAGTTCCTGAAGCCGCAAACGCACTAATCATATCTTCGTTGGGGGAGCATCACCGTTTTCCTCGTGGTCATATCATTTTTTAAACTCCTACCGCAGGACCAACGGGTCTTTTATCAGAAGGTATTCATTCTCGAGACTCAACAAGACGATTTGGCAAGCGAAAATTAAAGTTTTTAACATGATTCCGTAGGATGCACTATTATTTTCTTCAGCAGTTTCTCCTGCGCTCAAGATCTAAGTAGCTTCGCATTCAAAATCCAGATGTTAGCTATCATCTAAATATCAAGGGCAACAAATTCCCACTTTGAGGTTAGATATATTCAAAATAATAGAAATAATAAATTAAGAAAATTTGTAAAAATGATCAAAATCTAACAAGAATAAATAAATATATATATAGATTCTCTCAGAATCTAAAATAAATGACACCATTTTCTATTATAATTTTGTAAAATTCCTTAATTCTAAGAATTCTTCTGTATTCTGTAAAGAGTTTCCACAAAATTCATCTAATTATCAAGTAAAATGAACACTTTAATTCAAAGTTGTGACACAAGGAAGACATCATTAATGTGAATTCACTAGACCATGAATCAAAACGGTATCAAATGTTTGGAAATGATACCATATAGAAATAGAAAAATAACAAATAAATAAAGAAAGATGAATGTAGATGTAAACAATAGTATGATGGAAGAATACTAATCCTCATCATCGAAAAGCAACAACAAATGCACTGGCCGAAAAGCTCATGCAAAGATCGTGAGTCGAAACAGAAGAAATGTTCGAAACTAACTATCGCTACAAAGAGAACTTATTGATAACGGTCAGAACCGGGGCACTATAAAATGCCGAAGGCATTAAAGAGATAATTCAGGGAATCACGATCTTCTATTTCCACGCCGACAGTTTATTTACAAAAGCATTGCGGGAGAAGACCAAAAGCCTTTACATAACGATACATTAATTGATGCATAATGAATTCATATCAGAATTTATATAACAAGCTGACCGTAATCGCCACATTACGCTATTCAAAATCCAATATTTATAACATCAATGTTAATGTTTATATTTATTGTGAGTTATTTACAAAATTTCAAATAAAATTTTGTAATCAATAATAATAATAAATTTTTTATTTTAAAAATAATATTAAAGTTATCCTTATTTTCAATGAAAATATATTTTAAGATAAGATTGGATTAAGCCCTTTGGATAATATTACCCGCCACAGTTGCTAATTGGATTTTTTCTGTGAAAGAAAGTATAGAAAAAATGAAAGAAAGTGGCAGGTGATTATTTTAATGGGAAAGCAAAATAGATTAGATATACTTTGATGGGATAACTGATAAGCATGTGAATTTATTAATGTTTGTCTGGGTGCAGCACTCTTACTTAGCTTTTCTCTGCAACTCAGTCATTAATGGCGATTTCCAGAGTAAGGTCACTCATTCCCCTTTCTAATGGTGTACGCAACTCTGTGTATTCCTTCTCCAGATTCTATTCATCAACCTTCTCAACCCACTTTGAGGTCAGTGTCTTTTCTTTCTTTCTTTTTGCGTTTGTTTGGATTCTTTGTGCTCTGCAACAACACAATCAAGCTGTACTAGGTTAATTTTCAGTTGGGTATATGATAAAAATTGATTTGCTTAGTTTCTGCTTTTCATTTTTCACTGTTTGCTGCTTGAAAATCTACAGAAAAAGAGAAGAACATGTTTCAAATAAATTGTTCTGTTAAAGAACCACTCACCTGTTTTGGAGATGGAAAAGAGTTAGGATCTTTGGCTGATTCTCAATCAGGCATGTGATACAATAAATGGGCTAGTTTCACGTTTATTCTGTTTCGTTGTGAAGAAATGATCAGCTGGTACTGTTTGATTGCTAAGAAATTGTAAGTTTATACTGTTTGGTTGCTGAGAAACTGGGGTTTCAACTGTTTGGTCCCTACTAGGTGATGAGATTCAGGGAAAGAGGAAGTGCAGTTAACCCTGTTGACTTTCCCTGAGGCTGTTGAATTTCTATTATTTCAGATATTAAAATCACACGATCATGCTCTTTTTTTCTAAATGGGTATGGCATGAAACTGATGTTTAATTTCTTTGGTTCTCTGTTTTTCCTTTCTTTGGGAAATGGATTTGGTTTTGGTCGAAACAATGGATGCTGTGCTTCATGAGTGCTCTCAATGTGATTAATAAGAAGATGTTTTTTTTCTCTCTTTCTTTTCATTACTTTCTTAAGGGTCTGTTTATATTTACTCAATTCACTGATGCCACAGAACGTTGTCTATAGGGCTGGGAATATGGGCTGCAGAATGGCGAACAATCTAATTAAGGCTGGATATAAAGTTGCAGTTCATGACATGTAATAACCTTATTCTTTAGTGCAATTATATTAAAATTAATTTTTGAGATTTTTTGAATTTTATTTAACAAATGCAATTATTTATTTCAATTCAAAAAATTGTTTCTTTGTATGAATGAAGCACATTTATCTAGTTGACAATAGTAATTAGATTAATCCTCTTCTGAAGAGTTTACTTTGGTGCACCCCTTCTGTTAGGAATGTCATGGGGTTTTGCTTTTTCTTTCAGAAACCATGAAGTCATGAGGATGTTTGCTGAGCGGGGAGTTCCTACAGAGGAAACTCCTTCCGGAATCGCAGAAACAAGTGATGTTGTAATTACCATGTTGCCTTCATCCTCCCATGTGAGTTTATGATTCTTTGGTTATCAATTTTATTCTGTTATAATTACATGCTTGATTTCCTACCATGCTTTTTTCTATAATGCACTAACCAGTTAGGAATGCAATTGCTTCATCTTTTTCATTTTATTTACTAGAATCTATTTGGATCTTATTAAAGACTTTGCTGCTTAATAAGTATGTGGAACCTTCTCATGGAGTATGTGAGTGAATTTAATTTAAGGAATCAGAATAGACTTCATGGTTCTTTGCACCGTTTATAACCTGTCGAAGAGCTATAACATTTGAATCCATTCTGCCTTGACATTGCTTATGTAACCGAAGTCTATATTTTCTATCCTTTTTGGAAAATAAATCTTTTTATTTTAAAGATGATAAATACACAAGTATGACAAAATTGTTAAACGACCAACTCTCCTAAAAGCTCAAGCTTGTAGGATTTGGATTTAATATGAATATCATGCATTTTAACACCCTCCCTCACATGCAGCTCCATACCCCCATGTAGAGAGTCAAACAAACCAAACAAAGTCCTTCATAGACTTTCAAATCAATAAATGGGGAATAAATTGCAAAGAGGTGGCTCGAACCCAGGACCTCCTGCCAAACTAGGCTCTGATACCATGTTAAACAACCAACTCTCCTAAAAGCTCAAGCTTGTAGGATTTGAATTTAATATGAATATCATGTTTTTTAACAAAAATAAATAACTAGAAGCAATATATAGAAATTGGAAATTGTGACTATGAAGGAAAGAAAATAAATTACTAAAAAAATAATTATTATTATTCTTATTATTATTGTCGTTGTTTGGTTTACAATTGAAAATATAAAAGAAAATCAAATATAATTAAAATTCATAAGAAACTTAAAGTTTTTCAAATTTTTTCACTCTATAAATAAAAGTGTTAAAAGTTAAATAAGTTTGAAGTAGCATATGAAACCTATCATAATAAATAAATTGTATTACTCTCCATTTATTCATCCTTTACCAACCAGGGTTCTTGCATATACTACAGTGATAAAATGATAGGATTTGCTAATAATGAGGCCATTGATTTGATGATGAATAGCAATAGAAGCATCATAATACGCAAACTGGATTTAGAAAAAGCCTATGGTCATATGAATTGGTCTTTTCTTTGCCTTGTGCTAGATAAAATGGGTTCTGCAGAGAAGTAGATAAGTTGGATAAAGTGGTGTGCTTCCATGGAATATTTCTTTGTTTTTTTCTCATTTTCAGGGGTCTTAGACAAGGTGACCTTCTTTTTCCCTATTTTTTTATGATTGTAATGTAAACTTTGAGTAAGCTAATCGAGCATACGGTTGATAGGAGGTATCTGTTGGATGCCTTGTGGGGAAGAGGGGGTTAAGGTGTCACGCTTGTTGTTTGTTGATGATGCCCTAATTTTTTATGAGGCTTCTCAGGATCACTTGACCTTCCTTTGTTGGTTGTTGATGTGGCTTGAGGTTTTGTCAGAGCTGAAAATTGTAGAAAACAAGAAGGAAGAATTAGAGGAAAGTGTCTTCTATTTTTTCCATCGATTCATTACGTATAAATACAAAGAAATTAGATATATACAATCGCAGAGTCAATCTAACATTTCTAATTAGTTTCACAACCTACAAGTATATATTTACATTCTATAACACTCCCCTTCAAGTTGGAGCATAGATGTTAATCATGCCCAACTTGTTTCATAGATAAGTAACTCAATCCCCACTTAGGGTTTTTTTGAAAATATCACCCAACTGTACTCCCATCATTACATATCTTGTAGAGATCAATCCAAGTTGTATTTTCCCATGGACGAAATGAAAATCTATCTCAATGTGCTTAGCAGCTTGGTTGTCACACCAAAGCTTTGCTGGAATCGAAGTCTTAATACCTACTTTCATCAAGAGCTGTGAAATCCACATGATTTCACACACAGATCGTGCCATTGCTCTGTATTATGATTATCCACTCAAACGAGAAACCACATTCCGTTTCTTACTCTGCCATGAGACTAGATTCCCTCCAACAAAGACACAAGAACCTCAGAGCTGACTTCCCGTTTCCTGGGGATTCTTCAATCAAGATCGTTAAATACCAATTCTATTATGCCCATAATTACTATTTAAAATACCACGTCCCGAGACTCATTTCAAATAACATAGAAT
This sequence comes from Tetrastigma voinierianum, assembly GCA_016808115.1. Lineage (NCBI taxonomy): Eukaryota > Viridiplantae > Streptophyta > Magnoliopsida > Vitales > Vitaceae > Tetrastigma > Tetrastigma voinierianum. Next base: position 311,560 of record JAEQBH010003424.1, read on the forward strand.
CTGTTCTACAGCTGCCCAATGATCAACTGTTGGAGATGACATGTATTGGCTTACAACACTGCCCGATGATCAACCGCAAGATGACATGTATCGGGCTTACAACACCGACCGAGTGTGCAATATCGTGGTCATACTGTAGCGTAGCTTCAATTTCCAACGAAATTTATGACTTCATGGTTCCCAAACACCTCGCCTAAGAGGGATATAGGCTTTCAGGCTCTGAAATGAGAGAAGAAAAGAAAGCTTTTCTTTGTTGAATGAGTGAGTTACATAGTATAGAGACACCTATATATATACAAAATAATAGAATAAAAAAGAAACAAAATAAAGTGTAAAAGGAAGAGTGATAATTACAAAAAGCGTAGGGAGATAAATCAAAAAGAATATCTAAGTGAATATTCTTTTTTGATTCTCAACACTCCCTTGCCGGAAAGATACAGTCAAAATGCACCCAAGCTCACATAAATGTACTTAATTCGATCTTTGAGAGATTTGGTGAACTCGTCTGCTAGTTGATCACTCGAGTTAACGAAACTAGTAGTCATGATTGCTGATGCGATCTTCTCGCTGATGAAGTGACAATCCACTTCAATATACTTGGTCCTCTCATGAAAGACTGGGTTGGATGCGATGTCGAGAGCAACTTGATTATCACATATTAGCTTTATTTGTTCATCTTTCCTAAATCTTAACTCATGAAGAAGATGTCTTAGCCATATGAGCTCACATGTTGCCAAAGCCATAGCTCGGTATTCTGCTTCAGTGTTTGATCTGGCTACAACATCCTGTTTCTTACTTTTTCAGGATACTAGGTTTCCACCAATAAATACACAATACCCAAAAGTGGAGCATCTATCTACTAGTGAACCTGCCCAGTTTACATCATAATATCCGACAATCTGGGTGTGACCTCTGTTTTGATATAACACCCTTTGGCCTGGTGTTCCCTTAATATAACGGAGGATACGAATCATAGCATCCTAGTGGCTATCACATGGTGATTGCAAAAACTGGCTACCAACACTCACCGGAAAGGAAATGTCTGGTTGGGTGATGGTAAGATGGTTTAGTTCCGACAAAGAAAATATCTCCTCGATCACGTGAGGCTCCCTCGCCCCGGGTAATGAAGCCGACATTTGGATCCATAGGATTGTCTACATGTTTGCAATCTATCATACTTGTCTCTTATAATATTTCCAAGGCATACTTTCTTTGGTCCATAACCACACCGGGTTTAGATTGAGCTATCCCAATCCGCAGAAAATACTTGAGTTTCCCCAAGTCCTTAGTCTGAAAGTGGCTGAAGAGATGTTGTTTCAGCCTCTAAATACCATCCTGATCATTGCCTTTGATAATAATGTCATCCACATAAACAATCAAATAAATGCACTCCCCTGAACTCTTATGATGATAGAAAATCAAGTGATCAACTGTACTCCGAGTCATACCAAATTCCTGAATCACTGAACTAAATCGGCCAAACCAAGCTCGAGGGGACTACTTCAGGCCATATAATGAGCGGCGTTGCCTACATACCAATCCAGACTCCCCATGAACAACAAATTCAGGTGGTTGCTCCATATAGACCTCCTCTGCCAGCTCGCCATGTAAGAAGGCATTTTTAATGTCCAATTGATACAAGCCAAGATTGAATAGTAGCCATAGATAGGAGAAGACGAACAAAGACAATCTTGGCGACGGGGGAAAAGGTATCATAGTAGTTGGAACCATAGACCTAAGTGTACCCCTTTGCAACTAACAGAGTCTTAAGAAGATCCACCCAACCATCGGGGCCAATCTTCACTGTATACACCCAACGACATCCAAAAGGTGTTTTGTCAGTAGGTAAAGTAACCAATTCCCAAGTTCCACTAGAATTTAGAGCAGCCATTTTCTCAACCATAGCTTGTTTCCAGTCCGGATAGGATAGAGCCTCATGCGCAGTTTGTGGAATAGAAACAGAAGATAAGGTGGAAACAAAGGCAGAGTATGAAGAAGATAAACGATGATAACTTAGGAAATTATAGATAGGATGGGGGTTACGAGAGGAACAGATATCTTTCCAAATGGCAATGGGAAGATCAGAGGGAGACGGTAAGACCAATTTTGTGGAGGGGCGGGAAACATAGAGACGAAGTCATCCGAGTCTAATGTCAAGATTGGCGACGAGTATAAACTTGCAATGGTCGAGGTAGAGTAGCCGGAGGTATAGTTGAGGTATCCGGGATAGGATAAAGAAGGGGTAGAGATATGACATTAGAATTGAGAGGGTGGTTGATAGGTAACATAGAAGAGTTCTCAAAAAATGTGACATCTAGTGGCATGTGCGATCGATGTGTATCAAGAGAGTAAAGAACATAACCTCATCAGCCGGGAATAACCGAGGAAGACACACTTCGTGGCTTTGGTTGAAAGCTTGTTTTGTCCAGGAGTAAGAATATGGACAAAACAAACACAACCAAAGATACCAGGGGGAAGACAAAAGAGAGGTTGGTTTGGAAAAAGAATGGAATGAAGGATTTTATCATGTAAGACAGATGACGGCATACAATTGATAAAATAACAAGCGGCTAAGGTAGCATCTCCTAAAAAGGTCAAGGAACCTTATGATTGAGTAGGAGAGTGCGAGCGGTTTCAACCAAATGACAATTCTTGCGCTCAGCCACTCCACATTCTGTTGAGGAGTGTAAGCACAAGATGATTGATAAAGAATCCCATGTGAGGACAAAAAGAGGAGAATGGTCCAAAAAGATATTCCTTGGCATTATCACTAAGAGTATCAAGTATTAAATCTGAGTTCGAACTTCCTAAGATGGAACTTCCGGGAATGTGAGAATAACTTAATGAGTTTTCATTCAAAATAGCCAAGTACAACGAGAATAATCATCTATAAAAGTAACAAAGTATCGGAACCCTAAGGTAGAGTTAGTTCATGAAGGACCCTAAACATCAGTGTGGACAACCTCGAAAGGAGACTTTGTCCATTGATCTAGGCACTTGGGGAATGGGACACAAGAATGTTTCCCAAGTTGACATAACTCACACTTAATTGAGGACAAACTAGAAAAACGAGGGAGTTTTGTACGGAACTAAAGCTTTTGAAATAAAAAATCCGAATTCAAATGTCAGTTGCAAAATAATGCCCAAAATAGTACCGACATTGTAAAGGTGGCAAAGGCCAAGGTCCCTGACGGCGGTTATTGGAGTTAAATTTCTCAATTGCCTAAGATTCGTAATCCACTGTTTTGATTTTAGCACGGCTAGGACGCTGCATTATTAAGCAATTCAAACTCCTGCATTCCTGACGACACATTTACTTTTCTATAGACTCCACGCTTCCAACGGCTTATTGACTGTTTTTATATTCCCTTCCCTTAAGTACTCTTGAATAACATCTAAATAACACAACCAATTTCATTTAACTATAAAAACATGTTGAATACTAATGAACCTAAGTTGGAGAAAATATCTTAATTAAATTAAAGTTCTAATCGTAATTTCAATTAATTAAATATTCATTTGTAAAGTTTTTAAAAACTTCATTGTCCATGCTTTTCTCAAGGTGTATAAGATTAACTTGTAATATTTATTTTATTGAAAAATAATCCAATTTAAATAAAAATATAATTTATTATTTTAAGTATTTACATGTGGTGTATAAAAAATGATTATCTTCATAAAATAATTTTGAGTGTATTATTTTGGAACTATAATAAAAAATCGAGGAAGTATTATACATGTATGTACCTAAAGGGATGCAAAAGACATGTATGTACCAATTTATGCATATACCAAAACAATTTAATATATTAATACAATGTATACAAAATTTCATATATACAAATAATATGTATCAATGTGTCCCACAAGATGGCGCCTTTATATTTCTCTTAGGACGGCGCCTAAAATAAACAGCCTGCTGACCAATAGGGTCCTGTGGAGTCTGAGACGGAGCTGAGGGAGATGATGGAGGCGAGGGAGCAGATGGAGCCGAGGTATCTGATGGATGGAGTAGTCGATGTACACGTCGAGTACGAGGTCGCCTACCCGGAACTCTACCCCACTCAGGTAAAAGGTCAATGATGGTATCATCTGTGGGATGCAATGTATGGGATGGTAAATGGTGTGAAGATAATGGGATATCTAATGCTATGGAGGCTGGCTCTGTGGACACCTGATAAGGTACAGACGTGTAAGTCTGTGGGAGTATGGAAGGTGATGTGTAATGTGCGGGCTGGTAAGGTGATGTGTCAATGTGAGTGGGTATGGTAGGTGATGTGTAGGTGTGTGGGGGTATAAACGGCTCGGGTGAGTGGTAAGTATAGGAGGGTATCGAAGTAGGCATAGTCGGCTCATGTGTACCTACACCGCTCTCATCATCTCGAGCACGACCTCGGCGATCAACTCCCCCTCTCCCTCTCCCTCTCCCTCTCCCTCTACCTCGAACAGGCTGCATACGTGATGGCGTGGACGACACCGGAGGTCTAAGAAATGGCTCATGTGATGTCGAAGCCTCCTGAGTATACCCCGTGATGCGATGGTCTTCACCGACCTCGTGTAACACCGATCGGGCAATATGATGTATGTCGCATAAAGCACCAGGGGTATCAGTATGGGAGCGAATGGCTATGTCAGCCATGGCGATCTGAGTGAACCAAAGAAAGAATTATAATTACATAATCTATTAATTAAAATAAGGTAAAATATTTTAGAAACACGTGACTCTAAGACCTCTACCAACAACCAATACTAACGGCCGTAGTATGGAACCCTCATGCCATCCCTATGCGCCGTGGTAGTCATAAAACGTGTAATACGACGATACCACAGCATGTAGGGATCATGATAGTCCATAAAACCCAAAAGATAGGGGTGCCTGATGATCCTAGCCGCCAATTTGCACGCTATGTATGGTGCAGCGATACGCCGCCCAATCGCGCCGCACGCCCACGCAGAATCAACCGTATGCAACTCAAGGTCAAGAGCAAGCCGAGGTATCTCCCGCCGCATCCCAACCGGCCGCAGACCCTCTCGACGATGCCCAACACCAACATATGAGCGTGACATCGCCCCGCCAGATCTCCCTGATCGCCTAAGCGTATATACTGAGCCGACCAAGTAACTCTCCGACATATGGCTGCCATGACACCTACATGTGAAGACTTTAGGTCAATAAGTTTGACAATAATAAGGAATATAATTCATATAGAACCATAAAGTTTTACATAAACATTAATTCGATCGTGAGTCTGTGCATCTAGCTGATCTCGGTATAAGAGGAGCACACCCGATGGGTTATGCACCCGTGTCAAAGGTACTCTCCACCTACACCCGAGTGGAAGAGCGACCTCTACCTCTGGCTCAACTGGAGGATGTGCTGGTAATCCATCGTGGACAGCCTCAGGTAGGTCACCATCACCAACATCGACATCGGCATCATGCAAGGCATGAGCGGGTGGGGGTGCTACATCAGCGTGTGCTCGCCCAAAACCGAGTCGCCACGTGCACTTCCTCCCATGACCATAGCCGAATACAAAATAATGAGAAAGTGGTAAAAATAATAAAGGTTATATCGCTTAAGGAAAAATTATAAATCGTATCCCTTTCCGTGACCCATACTTTAATCCGGAATCGCGTAGCCTTTGTATTTGCGAGTGCCAACCTTAAAATACAACATGTAGAAAACAAATTCCACCAATAAGTCCGAATGACCTCAATAGGTTGAATTATGTGTACTAGTGGCATGAACATCCCAATTCATCAATACACAACAACACACATTTCCGCGACATACCCGTATCGCTGTAATACAAATTCCGCTAATACCACGGCCACGATCCAAGTCGGCTCCCAAGATAACTCAAGGGTAATGCATGTGCTAGTACGCACCACCCCAACTATATGTCGCAAAGAAGCGCCAAATCTCGCAGCAGCGAGATAGCACATGGGAAATCATGACACCCTTCACCGCAAACAAGAAGGACCCAAGAAGCGCTTAAGATGAACTCCACGACGCCTAATGTGACACATCATCTCGCACTGTGTGGCGGGGTGGATAACTGCAAACATAACCACCGCAACGAGATAGTGGCTCCTCTGATAGCATCGGCGGGTGGGATGACGCCTAGCAACTCTGCGCACAACGTCGCCACATCGAACACACATGTGCCCGTGACTGCTGGGCCATGGATACGAAGGCCAAGGAGGATGGCGACGTCCTGTAAGGTAATCGTCATCTCCCCAACTGGAACATGGAACGTGTGTGTCTCGGGTCGCCATCGCTCGACGAGTGCGGTGATAAGTGGCCAATCGATCGCGATGTGGCCCAAACGGTATATACCGTAAAACCCAGACCTAATCAGATATGGCTGGATCCGAATATCCATCCTCCACATAGACATGAAAGCTCTATCTCGGGCGAGCGCGAGGATCTCCGGTCGTAAGGAAACATCCAAATAGATAGCGGGTATGTATAAATTACATGGTACAACTACTAATAGTTATTGCTAAGTAACAAATGACATACCTGCTCTGTATCCACTAAATGTGATCGGTGCCTGTCTTGCAGTAGCAAGACAGATGTATCCGACGGATCCGCATCATGAATCCCCCTGAACGCCATGTCTATTATATGTAACAAATGCAGAGTACTTGTCAAATACGGTTATGAATATTAATTATAGCTACAATTTACAATAAACACGTATATGAAGATTGTGTCATTCAATAAGATAAGTCTGATACAAGAGAACAACAAAATATTCGGGGCCTCGCTTACAAGAAATAAAAGCTAGTACATAAGTCTTACACAGAACAACCACAAAATAAAACACAGGCCTCATATACGTACATACAACAAATTGGCTTGCTACACATCTATTACTAAACTTGATTTCTACTCTGACAAGACCGCCGATTGTGACCATGTTGTTTGCACAGCCCACATTTTATCTTGGTTTTCCCCTCCCTAATGTCCATTTCATTATGCAAACGAGTCGATTTAGGACGACCACTGACTTGTCGTAGCAGTGACCCAGGAGCTATGATCGTTGGACCATCATAAAGAGGCCACTCATCTTCATTGAATATGGGTAAAAACAAGTCAGCTTCAAGTGTCATAATAAGATCAAGCAGAGGTAGTAGCCATGGAACAAATGACCGAAAATCAATACATCGAGGCCGACATGCCGCTATGATATGGCTACAAGAAATCCATATATCGTTGTCTACCACGTGCAATATTTCTTTTCATTTAAGTTCGCGATGAATGCGAATTTCCGGACTTTTTACGTGAAGTCATCGTAAGTGATCGTAAAGAACAATTTCCATTGACCCAGCCTTTACCACACGACACTGAATCTGAGCATCAACATATGGAGTGAACTGCTCATGAGATGCCAATCTAGCAAAGACTCGCTCTCTCCAAACGGCACTCAGCGGAAAATGTCAACTGAACCAATGCAGTGATTGGTAAGCTGCGTGCCCCTTTAAGAACACTGTTAAATACCTCTGACATATTGGTTGTCATTATCCCATATCTTCGACCTCCATCATGTGAAAGGGCCCATAACGGAAGAGGGATCGCCTCTAACCATTGTAGTGCCTCAGGCTTAATTCTACCAATTGTAGCCATATGCCTATTCATCTTTCGTGGTGTCAAGGTAACAATTTCGCTTCCGCATACCAAATTCTTCACGCGATCTTTGAAGCGGGTCATAAAATTGCTCGCAAGACGCATCGCATGCGTATCCCGTGATAGACATATGGTACATCCTAACGGCGACGAGGATCGCCATAGTCGCTATAATACCTCGGATGTCTATCGAAGACAACACACATCCCCGATCGTTGAGTTACTCTATTTCTGATACATGCCAGGAACCATCCCCAACTATCGATGTTCTCGCCCTCTGTAATAGCGAATGCCAATGGGAACAACTGATTATTTCCGTCACAGCCCATAGCAATCAACAATGTCCCTTTATACTTCCCATACAAATGTGTACCATCAATACTCAGTACCGGACGACAATTTCGGAACCCTTCAATAGATGGCTTGAATGCCCAGAACACGCGCTGGAATGTCTCATTGTTTGGCACACCATGAGAGACGGTTTTCCAAATGACGACACATCCAGGATTGGCTTGTTCTATGCCCAAGAAAAGACATGGGAGATCTGTATATGACTGCGAGAAATCACCAAATAAGTTTCTAAATGCCTTATGCTTCCCATCCAAGGCTTTTTTATAGGAAATTTCATACCCCTATTTCCATAACGACGCTTGAATAAGCAGTTAGGATAACGTGAATTGTGCCTTAATTTATCACAGATGTGAGCAAAGAACCAACTTTGAGTCCGGGGCTTTGATGATGGTCCTGCTCGTACACCCGGATTTACACAAGTATGCGGCCCTGTATATTTTTTGATCACAAATAAGCTAGTATCTTTCACAACCATGGCACGCAGCTTCCATTGACATTGACATTCTTCGGCCTTCTTACATCTTAAGACGAGCAATTTTTTTGAGGAGGCAACAACAACAAACTCCCCGGTGTAAATATTGGAGTAAATTTGCAAACTCTTGCAATTCGGATTTAGAATTAAAAACTGAATTAACTACAAATTCACCACTCCGCATAACGTGCTGTCTCTGCCCCATGGATCCAACCGCTTGAAATAGCAATATCTATGTTTTCAACATGTTCAAAACAAGGTGAAGGTGGTAGGTGATACTGGATAGGGGCTGACTCATCTGGTCCGTCATCATCATCTGCGATATTTGATACATCGCAAGATAATGCATGCGCAGACACAAATATCCCTCGCTCATTCTCAAAAACCTCATTTGTAGTCTGGAATGATGAAACATGTCTATCGGCTTGAACTTGTAAGTCATCATCATTTTCATCATTAACATCTTCATCGATGACATTACCTTCTTCATAAATCGCGAAGCATCATCATCTCCATATGCCCTCAGATCTAGTAATCGACCGCTACTAGCCCACAAACTACGCTCAAGTTCTGCCAAATTCTCAATTTCTACAACGCCAATGGATTCATTCGCTTGTCGGTTTATTCTAACGACCTCGACGAATAACTCAATTTCCTCAATGACAGTTATGTTAACCATGTTCAACATTTGGTGCAAAGATCTATCATTCCATATTGTCAAAGGTTGGAACCTATTTCCGCATTTCTTAGGAGGATACTCAAGACTGGAGCACTAAGTTTAACTTCTCGCTTGTCAATAGGTGTTTGAAAAAGATGATATCACTCTAATTTGATCAAACAAATAACCGGTATTTCCAAAGGCACAATGGAAGCATTGTTTCCATCGTATTTCACATCATTATCAGTCCTCACTATATGACCATCGTAGTAACACATTACGGGAATAGAGGAAACAGACATAATTTACCTGGTTCAAATGAAATAAACACAATTAAATAATATGAAAACCGACATCTCGTACATTGTTTATAAATTAAATGGCTTTAATCGTGGTCCTCCTTAACGTCTCATGATTTATAAAAAATCGCGTAGTCCCTTTGCACGGGAGCTCTACCCGAAATACACTCGGTCGTAATAACACAAATCCAACACGGCTCAATATCATCCACGACCCCGCAATAACTACACCATAATATTATTCTTTACGCCGTTGATCGATGCTAATTACCTTACATCAAAGACATCAAATAACCATAAATTTATTAATTTAATCAACAGAGTCAATAACAAACGCATATTATGTATTTCACATCTTCACTCTCTTTCAATTATCTAAACATTTCTGCAAACATTTTATTTTACATGAGCTACCACTTATCCCATTCCAATAAGTATTTAAAAGAAAAACTTTATTTTACAAACTATCAAAAACTTATAAAATTGTTGTTTATCATTATTTCAAATTTTTTATTATACCGTTTATTTTGACACGCTTTGGCTCATGACCCACACAGGATCAGATCGACCTAATCAAAAGGAAAAGGAAGCCGAATAAAAATGGATCGAATTGACTAAGTATGATTAAAATAAGACCGAATTCATTGATCCATTTTGATCGACACTTTTAGGCCCATAGCCCACATAGGATCGTGTCACTAATCAAAATAAATACAATAGAAAATAGAATCTGATATTCCAAAATAAATTGACTTCTATTAATTAAAAAATGAATCGAATCAATATCAACCCATTTTGACATTACAATTCATATTCCAAACACCCTAATCGAACTCTAGAATCTTGATGTAGGTTTCCTAACTTGCATGGTGGTCATCGTTTTCGCGTAGATTCTCAAAAATATACCAAAGGCTTAAAACTCCTAACCGAAACCAAAAACAAACATTCCTTTACAAATAACTAATCAAACAAATCATAACCAAAAACCAAATCATTTAACTCGAAGGGAAACAAACCTCGCAGAGTCATGGATCGGATCGAACTGACCGCCGTCACGAGGTGCCGCCGGTTAATAAGGAGGGTGACAAAACCAGAGAATGGGGAAAGAGCCGGGAGGAATAAATGTGCTCCAATACCGCCGTCACCAACACCTACTTTGAAAATTTTAATGAAATAGCACCCACTGGGAACGCCGGCCTTTAAATTGCTCAATAGTCGTCCTTAATCACTGCCTTTAAGCATCTTTACGATCAACACTATTTTGGGCATTATTTTGCAACTAACATTAGAATTCGGATTTTTTTTTTCAAAAGCTTTAGTTCCGTACAAAACTCAAAACGAGGAACCATTACTTGAAACTTTGAAATATTCGGATGACTAAGGCGACTATGAATAAGGAGAGGAGTATCCATGGAAGTGCAAGCAATGGAAGATGAAGGCGAGCTGAGATGAAAGAGGCTCTGAAACTCATGTCCTATGTCAATCGTCTTCCCAGACTGACGTGAAAATGTGACAGACCATCGGTGCTGTAATCAAATAATTAAGGTCACGAGTTAATCCTATCGAGGAAATAAGATTAAAAGGAGAATCAGAACATAGCGATAAGAGCAGGGCATGGAATAGGAAGAGGACATGATGAACCAATTCCTTTGGACATGGTTTGAGATCCATTAGTTAAAGTAATCATGGGTAAAGGTGATGTAATAGTTAGCGAAGAAAAAAGATCCTTATTACCAGAAATATGATCAGAGTCTTCATAATCAAGAATCCAAGGTCTAGATGAATGTCAAATGCAAGTAAAGGCATTCACCGGTCCGACAATGTGTGACGAAATGATGCAAATTTGGTCATTGAAATAGTGGAGGTACTCCTTTATGTTCATAAAGGTAGAAATTAACCCCGGAGGGAAATTGCTACTGCATGAAGAGGAGGTTACAATGTGGTTATCAGATACTTTGAGTAGAGAGAGCCGAGAGGGTTGTTCACCTTTGAAGGCTGGTTCGCAGATGGTGAGAGTAGATGAAAGAAATGGAAACTGGTTCGCAGTTGAATCCAAATCTTTTGAACTCATGATGGAAGGCAAGGGGAAGAAAACAAAATGTTTCATCACAGAACGGAGTAGGGGTGTAGCATCGTGGATCCGGCTTGGTTAGGGACGGAAAAGCTTCGAGGGAGTCAAGAGTGCTGTGGTTTTTGATCCTCGCTTGTAACCTTAGCCTGCAGAGAGAATGAAGATTTTTCAGTCGAGAGGCGTAAACACGTGTGAGGCCCTCCTCCTCGCTCCACCGATGGGGAAGGAAAACATCGTCGGTCTTCCAAGGAGTGACTGCAAATGGGTGAGAGATGTCAATAAAAAATTAGGGAGGGATATCGGATTTAAACCTCGACAGAGAATATTCCTGTGGAGGACCGCTACTTTAGACCCGCCAAAGAGGGTGAGAAGTGCACAAGTAGCAGAGAATATATTACATGTGAGGGAAAGTCCGTCAGCGATGTGGATGAAGGAGGCAGAGGATAGTCGCAGGTGGGTGGATGTAGCAGACTCGTATTCATGGGAAGGCGTTAGGTCACTACAAACTCGTCTGATCGCGTGGAAAACAACCGGCGCCTTACCCTACGTCAGAGGAGATGGAGACCTGGTTTAGTGAGGCTTGGAGGCTAAACGAGGAAGTAATGCTAAAGGTTTTAAATAAAGACCTTATGCTGTTGGAGTTTAATTCACCAGAGAAAGCTATGGGCTCCTTAGCTCAGAAGAAGCAGTTTTAAAGGGGGTATGTTATAGCTGGGACCAGGAGCCCAAATCCGCGTATATGAGTGTGAGGCTTTGTGCAAGAAGCCTGGATCAGAGTGGTAGGGCTTCCACTTCATCTATGGACACCCGAGATCCTCAGGAAAATAGGTGACGCGTGTGGAGGATTCGTGGTCGAAGACAAAGCTGGCGTAGATAAAAAAGGAATGAAGGGGGCTAGAATGTTGATAAATCGAGGGCAAGGCTGTGCCTAGTAATCAAGTGCACATTTTATAGAATTAGAGATCGTATGAACTCGTAAATATAGCAGATCCCGCCTGGGTAACTAGAGTATATCCTATAGCTTTAAGGGTTGCGTAGAAGTTTTCGGCTAGGAAGAAGATGAAGCCGTGGCACGCGCTGCCAGCGTGGATTTGCCTAAGCAAAGATTGATGAAGGACTGTGGGTGCAAGAGTCAGGACGTAAAAGGAGGTAGGCTCGTTTTGAGCCAGCGTAGCTCACAACTCACGTGGCATTAATGAAGAACGTAAACCCAGGCCTACGTGGGAAGGGAGTAAATAAAAGGGCCGGGTCGGGGCGCCCGTGTCGACTTTCCCAACAGACTGGCGATCCGATGGCTACAAAAGCCGTAGGAGCGAGCAAGGAATTTCGGGGCCAATATTTAATAGAAGTAAAAGGCCATTTGGAAAGCGGAGGATGGGGCTGGTCGCAAAGTGGCTCTGATTGTGAAGAGATCTACAGCCCATTGCTTCGGTTAATGGCTGCGATGGGCCTGCTTTCTTAATTTGGGCAAGATACTGCACCTAAATCAAACATATGTCTTTCAAAGGTGGGTGTTAAGGGGCTTAGGGGGATGGAAAAGGCCTTAAATGTGGCCCGTGTACCTAAGGGGGTTACTTACGTTTCAAATGCAGAGAAGAGGTTGGGAGACGGGGATTCTCGTCTTGGTGTGGAGTCTTCTTGGTTTCCTTCAGATCCCATTGGATTCAGGCTGGATCCTTTGATGCTTGCCCAGAAGACAAATCTTGCCTCGAGGGGAACTTCGTTTCGAGTCAGGGAAAAGTGGTCAAGCAATATCTTATCAACCATTTATCGGTTTGACCAAGGTCGTGGAGAAGAGGGATGTCCAAAGAACCTCGTCCTTTGTTCGCTGGTCGAAACTAGGTAGTGTCCCGAGGTGGATGACTAAGCTCTTCAGACCGCGAAAAGGTCCCAGGTCTGAATCATTCTCGAATGATTTTTCTCCTTCCATTTTCTCTCGTTGCCTACTCTTTCTTTCCTCGCCCTTCAGCTCGGGAATCCTATGAGTACGAGGACTGAGGAGATGGAACCGCGAGGGTGGTGTCAAATGCAATGCGTAGAGTGGGGAAAGGGGTTGGTCGGGGTTCCTTCAGTGGGTCAGTCAGCAGGGCCCCGTCCTCGAGCGGTGAGCCTACTCGTAAAATCGAGTTCAAGGGTTTAACACTGGAAAGATAGCCGCCTTATTAAATTTAGTGAATTTCTGGGGTCACAACTACTGGTTTTGAAGCAGGAAATTCGAGTTGTCGCAAAAATGGATGCTCTAAGTGAAGATGGTGATAAAAGGAAGGGGGACCCCACAAGAGATGCGTGAGAGGGAGTCGAGGAGTTTTGAATGCACAATAAATTACAATGGAAAGGTCAAATTAGAGGTGGGAAGAGATGGTGGGAATTTCATAGTTGAAATGAAGTTAAAGCTGTTCTCGTGGAATGTTAGAGGAGCGAATAATCTGAACAAAAGAAACATTATCAGAAATTTTATCCGGTCTCAGAGGGTGGACTTGGTTTGTTTGCAAGAAACCAAAATTCGTAATTTGACCACGATGCTCAGCTTAGTAAGTGGGTCTACCGGGCCGATCGAGTGGGTCGTGGAGGTACGAGGGTTCCTCGCAGGGTATTTTAGTGTTCGTGATACGAAAATCGAATTAGTGGAGGCCGAATCAAAGCATTTTTCAGCCATCGCGATGTTCAAAAGTGTGAGGATGGTTTTCTCAATGGCCTTCAGGGTCTATGGTCCCAAAGGTGAGTCGCAAAGGAACCGTTGAAGAACTTCGCGCAGTTGAAGGGTTTGTGGGAGGGGCCCTCGTGCATTGGTGGTGATTTCAATATGGTTCTCTCCCCAATGACAAACCAGATTGTCTGCGACTCTATGAGGCGCTTAATGGTGTGTTCTTAAAGAGAGTCAGCCAGAGATCTTCCTGCAAGTGGGTCCTCTTCACGGAGGCGGTCTCAATAATCGCCGGATGTCCCACCGGATGATTTTTGGTGACAAATGATCGGGAAAACTATCGCTTAGCAAGGTGACTCAGTACTCCCCGTGACCAAGACCACCACCGTCCCGTGATGCCGGATGCGACGGGATTAAACTGCCTTTCCTTCCCGCTTGAGAATACAAAATAGCTCGCAAAGCGAAGTGATATCCTGATTCGGTGTGGCGGACCGCATTTTTCCGGCCCGGCGCTTTATTCTAGTTTAAGCTAGGCCCCGAAGGAATTTTGAAGGTCTGAATATGAGGTTTCGTAGAGGATAAAAGGAAAAGGAGGCTTTAATAGGATTTCTTCTGATGACGGGAAAAGGAAAAGGTGTTGTCCTTGAAGCACAGAGAAGAGGGAAAGGCTGGGTGGGAGGATTTTATGGAGGGTGGATTTGGAAGAGGTCTCTGAGGCGTAAATCTAGAGAGATTCGTTGAAAGAAGGGGACGTAAACGGGGTTTTTTCATAGAAATGGCAAATTCTATAAGGAGGAAATCCATTAGTAAAGACGCATCAATGGGAGAAACCATGCCAAGGAGGTCGAGGCCAAAAGATGGTCCTGTTAGTGCTTTTCAAAGTCTCCTCTCAAATTTCTAAATAATCAGGCCCGTTTTACCTGCATCAGGCACCTCAACTTGATTGGCGCAGATCAATCTGCCAAGTTAGAAGAAATGTTCACAGAGGAGGAAGTCCTTAGCACCGTTTCAGCTTAACGATGATAAAGCCCTGTGGCCTCGATGGTTTCTCCTGGTCAGCTTCCGGGTCTTTCGGGCTGGGATTTTGTGAAAGAGGAGGTTATGGGCTTTTTTTAAGGAGTTCTTCCTGCATCGAAAGAATGGTTAAAAGTCTTAATGCTACTTTTTCGTCCCGTGCCCAAGGGTAATAATCGTTTGAGGATTTGAAGGACTATATCAATCACTTAGTGGGCGCCTCTATAAAATTCTATCGAAAGTCTCTGCAAAATGTAATTAAAAAGGGTAAACGGGTTGATTATTTCCTGGGCCTCGTAACGCGTTTGTAGAAGGGGAGGCAAATTGAAGGGTAAATGGCTGATAGCAAATGAGGTCATGGACTCGGGCTTCTATGAAGGAAAGAGAAAGTGGCTTATGTGTAAGTTAGATATCAAAAGGCTTATGATCATACCAGGGATTTTCTCTCTCGCAGACGCCGAGAATGGGCTCAAATAAAATGGGATAGGTGGATTCATCGCGATTTCCACAAATTGCTTCTCCAATATGTTTAACGGCTTCTCCCTACTGGTTTTTCGAGTTCAAGAGGTCCGAGACAAGGAGGATCCCCTATCGCCATATCTTTGTTATCTGGGAGGAAGTACTCAGTTGTCTCGCTAAAGCGAGCAAGGAAGGCAATTTTATTTCCTCTGGTGCATTGAATAGAGAGGGTGAGATGGCTATCTCCCACCTTTTATATGCTGATGATACTATTGTTTTTTGTGAAGCTAAATCAGAGCAGTTGATGTGCTTAAGTTGGATGTTAATGTGGTTCGAAGCCTTCTCAGGATTGAAAATTAACCTGAACAAAAGTGAGATTTTTCCTCTAGGCAGGGTGGACAATGTGGAGTCGCTAGCTGGTCAGCTGTCAGGTTGGTTCCCTCCCACTCAGACTGGTCTCCTCCTGAGCCCCACGCGCCCCAGTCCCATCCTATCAAGACATGAAAAAGGCTGTCCTCCCGGAAAGACAATATATCTAAAGGGCGGAGGCTCACACTTATTCAAGTACTGGTCAAATTTCCCATTTACTTTCTTCCCCTGTTTAGAATGCCAAAGATTGTTTCAGGTTAGACTGAGAAGATCTGCAGAGACTTTCTGGGGTGAGGGAATTTCGATCGTAAAACCACATCCGTCAACCCGGAAAACCGTCGCTTCAGAGAAAAGCAGAGGGGTTGTGTGAGGGCTTTTCCTGATGAACCAAGCACTCCGCCGTAAGTAGGCCGGGCGTCACAATGAGAGGGATGCTCGAGAACAGATCAAGACTCAAGTTTGGAGAGGGAAGCCGGCTGGTACACTAGAGACATCGTAAGCGTTATGGTACCGGGCTTGCAAAGACATTGTAAAGAATGGTTTACCTTCTCTCAGAATGCTATTTTCTCCCTAGGAATGGTAGAAGGTCGGGTTTTGAGGGATCCTTTAAAAGTGGCTGAGACCATACGAGCTTCATGCCTTCCCACTGCTTAACTGGGCAAACATCAAGGACGCGAGGCAGCGCATGTTCGTGGGACTGGCCACTATGTCAGTCAGCCTCATTTTCTCGACCTTTCTTAAATGACCGAGATGGAAGAGGGAAAGATTCCTTCTTTTTATTCACAACAAGAAGATTAGGTCCGCTCAAGATAGGATCGCCTTTTGCTAAGATCTTGTATTTCGATATTTTTCGCTTAGACATATGTATCGTAGTCGATGTTTTCTCCTTTAGATTTCCCTAGTAGATCCATCTGGAACCCAATCGTCCCCCCAAAATTGGGTTTTTTCGCCTCGAAGCTTCGTAAGGTGCTAACGTTGGACCAACTAAAGTAGGAGGGATCTCTTAGTAAAACAGGTGTTTTTATGTGAAGAGAATGAGGAAACAATGTGACCATCTACTTCATCCACTCCGCTTCTGTTTCATGTTATGGGTCTTCTTTGGCAATTAATGAACTAATCGTGTTCCCCCCGTACACCCACAACTTCCTCATGGCAAAAGCGCTAGTGTCGGCAAAAAGCAAAGAGAGTTTGGCGATACTCTCCCGTGTTTATTTTGACGCCGTGGTTGGAAAAAGGAATAGGGTGGTTTTTGGAAAATGAGGTCCTCCGTCATAGTTTCGCACGGTTCGCAACTTCTCCTGTTTGGCAAAGCGCTAGTGCAAGAAAGCAAGAGAGTTTGGCATGCCTTCTGTATTATTTTGGACACCGTGGGCTGGAAAGGAATAGGGTGGTTTTTGGAAAATGAGGTCCCTCCGCTTCATAGGATTAAATCTTCCTTCGCTTACCTCATGCAAGGTGTACGTATAGATAACTTAACCTTGCGGGGCTTTGGCCTGACGGGGTATAGGTGAGAGTGTGAGGTGTCCCCTTGTACTCCTCTTGTGTACTTTGGAGCTGTATGCTCTTTTTCAGCATATAACATTGCTTTAACGATAAAAAAAAAGAATAACCTGTGAGCGGATGAGCCCTTTCATAAACATAGAGACGAGAAATCAATAGAAAATTGACAGAATCTGCAAACCAGTACTTCCAGAAGTAACAAACAACTCCTAAGGGCCTGAATGTGCAGTAAAGTGTTGGAAAACACAAAAGGGAGATGCTTTAGGCAACGGAAAAGCCTTAAAAACGATAGCTGGAGAGAAAAATAGGAACAAATGGCATTTTCCGGTGGAGATCTAGCGGTCGTCAGTGGAGCAATCGTCACGGCGGCCCGACGTGCCCCTGCGCCGAGAGTGCAGATGCCGCCTCAGAGAAATGATGGGCCGTGGCGCGCGGCCGCCACCTTCCGACGTTGGAGTCGGGCCGGAGGACAGATTAGTCCCGCAATCCCGATGTGGGTGTGGTCAGCCGAATGTAGTCAGGACAAGCCGCCGGAAAATTTTCCGACAACGACGAGGTGTTCTGACAACAACAAAGAGTTCCGATGCTTTCTACGATGAAGGTGGAGTGGGCGGAAAGAGATCCAGCTGCTAGATGGGTTGTCGGAATTGAAGACATGACAAAACCCTAGCCCGAACCTTTCATGGCTCTGATACCATGTGAAATGAGAGAAGAAAAGAAAGCTTTTCTTTATTGATGAGTGAGTTACATGGTATAAAGACATCTATATACAAAATAATGGAACAAAAAGGAAACAAAATAAAAAGTGTCGAATTTAGCGATAACGTGAAGCAAAAGGTAGGAGGTAAAACCAAATAATATCTATGAATATTCTTTGATTCTCAACAAGGCGTATTTCTACATGGCTGGCCTAATTTTCCCTTTGTTTAGATTAATAGATCCAACACATATTTCCTTTAAGATAAGAAATACTTTAGTATCCCTAAGTCATTTGTGTTGAATTGGCCATGAAGAAAGGACTTAAGTGATGATATACCTGTCATATCACTCTTAGTAATAACAATATCATCTACATACACAACTAAGATGATACCTGGCTAAGAATTTTTGTAAAAGCACAGAGTAGATCGATTTTGCTCTTCCTCGCATGCCAAACTTCTCAATTGACTGACTATCAACGCCATGCATTGACTCGTTTCTGCCACATAAGGATTTACAGACGACAACCGCACCAACTCCCGAAAGCAACAAACCCTGGGAAATGTTCATATAAACTTTCTCCTGAAGATCCCCTATGAAAGTTAAACACACATTCTTAATATCAAGTCGGGTATCCCAAACATGAGTGGTTCCTAGAGATATAAAGAGTTTAATAAAGCCATCTTAAACCAGGGAGGAAGGGGACAAAATAGTCCAATTTATAGGACGGCGTAACCTTGGTGCAACAAGACGTGTCACCTAACAAGTGAGCCATCGGGATTAAACTTTATTACCCAACGACAACTAATAGCCTTCTTTCTAGTAGGTTAAGGCACCAAGTCCCATGTACCATTGTCATCTAAAAGTCAGATTTTTCCATTTATAGCACTATCGCCAATCAAGGTGAGGAGCAAAGGCTCATTGCATAATGTTAGGGAATAGAGATAGAATCTTGGGATACAATAAAAGAACAAGAATGTGATGACAAATGGTTATAAGAACAAAATGAGGAAATTGGGTGAACACACTCACGTTTACCTTTACGAAGAGCACTAGGACGATCATCACTAGAGACTCCATCTGATATGACACTGGTGTTTGACCTCAAGAACTGGGTCTTGGCGCCAAGAATACACCTATAAATGGCGCTAATAATGGTAGCCTGAGCAGAATCATAAGGAAACATAATAAAACCAATAAATCATCATCCTCCCCTGGACTCGTAACAGTTGACGGAAGGGAAAACGGGGTAGTCTCAAAGAATGCAACATCGCACACAATTTAACGTCAAGACTTTTGACACAACTTCTTTAATATTATAAATATCGAATAAAGATAAGACTCACGACTTCGATCGTTTGAGACTCGAGGACTGACATTCTAACAAAGCATGTGCATCCAACACTGGGATCAATAGAACAACCTGATTATCAAACAATTAGTGGTAAGGAGTAGCCCAATTAAGAACCGATGAGGGCATTCTTACTTAATAAAAACAAGCTGTGGAGAGATTGTATCACCAAAAATGTTTAAAGTATTCATTTGAACAAAGGGTCTCGTAGTCTCAATGTAGGTGTATCAACATACGAGGTCTGATGAAGAATCCCATGTTGTAATATGAAGGATTGAAAAGGTTTCGACAAATATTCCTTGGCATTATCACTTCTCAATATTTAAACAAAGACATGAAATTGTGTTTGAATTTCAACACAAAGGGCACTAAAGTAGAAAAAGTCTTAATTTTTCATTAACAAAGCTGGCTTAATATTCTAGAGAAGTCATCAACATTTAAACCCGATGGGAGACATAACTGGACAAAGACCCCAAACATTATAATGAACTAACTCAAAATGAGCGGAAGCTCGTTTATTGACTCTAGGACTCAAATGCATACGATGAAGCTTAGCATATTGACACGACTCATAGTTCAATGAGGATAGGCTTGAAAGCTGAGGATATACCTTCTTCAATAGAGAGAGAGAAGAATGACCTAAGCGGCAATGTAATTCGAATGGGGTAACAACTCCAGAATAGACAACAAACTTTGACACCTCTGTTTCAAGGATGTAGAGACCTTCAGACTCATCCTCTCAATTCTCAATAATCTTGTTTCTGGCTTCATGTGATCTTGAATAAAACAATAATTGGGAGATGACACCTAATTGAAAAATGAAAGGAGTTCACTCACAAAAATTAAATTCAAAGAAAATTGTGGTAAACTCAGAACAAAGGTCAAAGTGATTAGATGAATTGTCCCTGACCCAAGGACACAAGAGAGATGTTAAACCCATCCTGCAAAGCAGAATGTATAGAGGTAGAAGGGTGTTGGTCAACAGTAAATAAACCAATTACCTGGTCATGTGGTTTGTGGCTCTAGAGTCAATGATCCATTTGGAGGAGGAGGAAATAAGATATGTGTTAGGTTTATCTCACTGCAAGCATAGTGCTAGAATGAAGTATTCTTCAATTATTCATGAGACATCAAGTCCTTATGAATTAAATTAGGCTATATATATGTATATATATATATATATATATAAACTATAGTATATTTGAAATTAAATGAAGGTACACATAACATAGAAGAAAACTATATATATATACCCTTTGGTGTTTATTGTTAAACCATGAAGAAGATAAATGAAATCTCAAATTTCCATATTAACACGTTTTTATCAGACTGTTGTAAACTCTAAAGAACCTAAGTTTGTACTGTTTTTAGATATCTTCAGATTGTTTCAGTGTTGTCAAACTGTAACCTTGTTTCATTTTCTGGTTTGGTCTCAATGCTTTCTAAAATGGAACAATTAGCTATAATTTTTGTTTCAACAGCAGATATAACCATGTTGTTCACCGTGTGGCGTTTATAACGGTATGATACACCAAGAGTCAGATCGCCAATTTTCTGCACCTTATCACGTTTATTATTTTAATGATGTGCATGTCCAAATCCAAGAGCGGGAGCATAAGTGTAGTGTTGGACAAAATAAAAGAAATTATAGAAAATTTTATACCTTCATATAAATCATATCTATGGACAAATATTAACTACATAATAATAAATGGTTTTATTATTTAATGACAATTTACAATATAATGGATGATAATTGACGAGTGACAATATAATATTTTTTATTACTTAATAAAGTAGCATATTATAATATTTTTTATTATTTAATAAAGTAGCATTTTATATTTAAATAATGTTTTAAAATATATTTATTATTCGTATGTTTTAGATAAAATATTTATTAAGATAAAATATATTTATTATATATATTTAGATAAAATTATATAAGTTTTTTTTTTTTTTTGAAGACAAATATATAAGTTATTATTCGTATATTCATATGTTAATAAAGTAGCACAAACATATTTAGGATAATGCTTAGATAATGACATTATCTAAATATATATAATGTTTTAATATATATTTATTATATATTTAGATAATGTTTTAAAATATATTTATTATATATGTCTAGATTAGTTATTATCCATATATTGCAAACCTATTTTTTTTATTTGGTAGCCAAACCCATTTTTCCCATGGTGTATCTGGAACGGATTCCACACCCTTATTCGTGTCGTGTCGTGTCGTGTGGACACGAGTGCTTCGGGGATTTTGAAGAGTCCGAGCATCACAGGATATAACCAAGAAGAAAACCATGGAAAAGCACCCTTTCTTATTCAACTATCAAAGAAGAGAAATGAAATCCTCTGAAAATTTCCTTGATGGTTCAGAATATTGCCAAGATCAGAGTAACTCGTAAAGACCTTCAAGTTATTACTGTTTTTAGGAGATTTTTCAGATTGCTCTGGTCTTTCAGACTGCTCTAGTGTTGTCAAACTGCACCTTGTTTCAATCTCTATTTGGTCTGGACACTTGATTTCTTACTACCATTTGTTTTTCCTTTGGCCAAAGTTTCTGCTATCTTTTACTCAGCAACTATCCATGTATGAACATACTGGTCTTATGCATGTAGGTATTGGATGTTTACACAGGACCAAATGGTCTGATTAATGATGGGAATCTGCTAAGACCAATGTTGTTCATAGATTCATCAACAATTGATCCCCAAACGTCAAGAAGGATTTCTGTAGCAGTGTCTAACTGTGGCCTAAAACAAAAGAAAGGTAACAGTAACACCCCTTCCCTTTTTTGTGGTAGTGAATATTTTTATGATTGGATTGTGGTAGTGAATATTTCATTAAGATAAAAGAATAAAATGAAGATACAGTAGTGACAAGGTTGCCAAACACAGCAGCCCAGAAAAGAAAAGAAAGGTCCCGGTATTGACCTGTCATTATGATTATGATCACACTGTTGGCAATCCATTTTCACATTTTCTTTGCGCTTACCTTTATACATTGAGTTCGTAAAAATTGGTTGCCTTTGGAGTGTCGATGATGTAAGTGTCATTGAGTTTAGATCCAGAGAATGGATGATGAATCTACTTTGTTTCAGTTTCTTAGAAAAAGGAAACTTTGTATATTTTTTTCCTGGTCATTTAATGGGACTCTTAGAAAATTTTATAATTCCTTTTAAGCGGGACATTGTAATACTCCTGCTGCAACCATTGCCCTTCTTGCCAAATATGTACTAGAAGTTACCAGATGCACCCTTGTATGCAAAACTAAATACAATGATCAATATATATGCATGTAAGATACACTAAACCACTGGCAACATATTTTGTCATATTTTCACTGATTTGGTTAGATATGAGTTGGTTAGGTTTGGTAATGCCTTATTTTCTATGCTAAAGTGATAAATCTTCTTATAGATTCTTCTAAGGTGTATTGTAATCATGAAATTTGGGTCCATTTAGGAGTGATTCTGGTAAAAACAAAGCTTTTATTCTATGCCACTTTTGTCAGTTGGACTTCTCTAAACATGCCTTTATGAACAATATGATAGTGTTTGGATATAAGCTCCAAAGTAGTTCTGATAGTGTTTTTAGTAAAGTGTTACATAACAAAAATTTGATTTTTGGAAGAACCTACCAAGTGCTAATCTAAAAATTACCATTAGTGATTTTTAAAATTTTTAGATTAAAATTTTTCCAAATACATAATTATGTAAGGAAGACATTTCTAAACATTACAAAACACTTTGACCCTCCAAGGATCACTCCCAAATGAGTCCTTAGTTCAATAAAATTATAGTTGTCTTCGTGGTACTAAAGCGAGATGGCCAAACCTAGGTTCGGCAGCTAGGTTCGGCAGCTATCGTGTTCTCTTATCCACTGCCTTGGAATTTCTAGATTTCTAAATTTTTTACTGTTCAATTTTCTTGTGAGAATGATTTTATCATGTCTATGTTTTTCAATCTTAGGGCTCTTATTGTCCATTCGGAGTTACAAGAAGAACAATAGGAAAAGAAAAAATAAAAGGGGTTTCAGAACTATGCACTCCCAAGTTAAATAGTCAATAAAGGCATATTTGGTTCATAGAACCCCAGCCTAGATAAGCCAACACATTCATAGCCGATAACAGGGGTGTTCAGTCTCAAATTTTTTTCATCCAGGTGACCACCCCCCAAAAAATCTAGTGGCAGGAGAAACTTTGAATGAGAATGCATGAATGCAATGCTGTCAACACTTTGACTGGACTATTATTTTCAGTCTCCAAGTCTATGGGAGAAGAGCATGAGAACTTAATCTCCATATTTTTGAAGGATAATGCAGGAGATTGTGATTTTGAAATATTTTAATTACAGGTGATTATGCCTATATAAAAAAATTACAGGTGATTACATAGGATCACTGGCAGTGAATCCCATTAAATTCCCCTTAGTTTGATCTGATTTAATTAGTCTTCCCGAACATCCTTCATTAAATTGTAACCTTGAAGGTTTTAATCATTGCCTCTAATGCTTAGTTTCCTTTAACTTACATGCATGGTAGTGAACCACTGGATCAGTGGCCCACCTTTGAGTATCAGTATATTGAATGACCAGACATAATTGTCTAAACAGATTCATCATATGATTTTTACCTGGTTATGCATTTTCTATTGACTTGGCATATATGTTGGACTTCGTTCTTGTGCATTTCTATAAACTAACCGCATACGTTTTATGCAGATATATGGGAGATCCCCATGATTTTGGATGCCCCTGTATCTGGAGGTGTTCTTGCTGCAGAAGCTGGGACTCTTACTTTCATGGTATATTTTCACGCTGTCCTCCAAAATAAATAGATGTAGATATCTTCCAGTTTGACTGGTCCATTATGATCGAAGAACAATGTGTTTGCTCATCAGAAAACCTGTGGTGTTTTTAGTATTTATGGGAAATGACTTTGGTGATAGAGCATGTGTAAATGGTTCAAATAGACCCCTTCCTGCCCATTTGTGTTCTTGCATTTCCTTTTAGCTCTGTCTTGACATTCAATCTTCAATGCTCTAACATCCAGAGGAATAAGAAAAAAATGTATGCTTAGGAATACTCACAGACAACCAAAATAAATTGCATGCCGAATCAAAAACAATTATTTTCCATTGTGCCATCCATTAGTGGCGGAGCTAGGAATGTCCCTCGTTGGGGGAGGGGGAAAGTGGGGTGGGGTGTGGCTTGGGCGCACAATTAGAATAAGATGTAGAGATTTAAATGGATTGGTTTCAGGTAAGGACCAATATTGTTGAATCATATCCGATTGTTTTAGAGTAAGTCTGGAAACCCAATTCTGAACCTGATCCATAGTAGTTACCTATTTTTTTAGTAACCTTCTGGCCTTCTTAAACTTATTTATGTTTGGCAATTGAGGCACTACAGGTTTGTTTAAGTTATGTCAAGTCATGACTCATTATAGTGGCGTTTGTTTTTTGCTAAAAGTTTTTTAATTTTTTCATGACTTAATGCTGAAATTTCTAAAAAAAATTCTGAATAGAAAAGCCCAATGTTCAGAAAAAGTCATCTTCCAAAACTGGAAACACCACCCTTGTCCAACAAGGAGGAGAGCTAGCAGCACACACTACCCGATGTTAAAAAATAAATAATTTAATACTTAATACTATTAAGTGTTATTTATCATTAAGCTGTGTAAAAAAGTTCTATTTAGTATCAAGTAAAAAAAAACAAACGCCACCTAAGCATATGTCAAATACATGAAGTTTGTCTCAGTCAACATTCTCAACCGGTTTGCTGCTTTTGTCCTTTTCATCAATTTATGAACAGAAGATGGTTTTTCATCCAGGTTGGTGGGTCAGAGGAAGCTTATCTGGCTGCAAAACCCTTATTCCTCTCCATGGGTAAAAATACAATCTATTGTGGTGGAGCAGGAAATGGCTCAGTAAGTTTGATATGCTCCTCAAGCTAAATAATTTTTCCCTGTTTGTTTTATTTATTTATTTTGTGGAAAATACAGCTGTAATTGTAATTTGTAATTTGTAATTAGTTTCCTCATTACTAGGAGTTTCCTGATTTCTAGGACTAAATTAGTGTGTAGAATATTTTCTTGATTTCCCTGAAATCATGGGATTAATAGGCATAGTTTTTTCCTCTTTATATACTTCAAAAATAACTTATATGTCCCCTACACTTGTAAATGTATGGACTGATGAATGAGAAATCAGATTTTTCTCTCATATTCTGCAACATTCTTGTGACTATTATGTCATCAACATACACAAAAAGTGTTGTCACTCCCCCTGAATTGGAATGCTTGATATCTGATTTTTCTCTCATATTCTGCAACATGATATCAGAGCCCTAGTGTTTCTCTAGCCTTCATCATTGTTGCTGTTCTTCTTCTGCCTTCATTGCTGTTTCTATTCATTTTTATCTTCATCATTATTATTGTTCCTATCTCTCCGGCCTTTATTGCTGTAATCATAGATAACTGAAGGGAAAAATTGTATATTTCATTGATCACAAATAACCTATTTATATACAAGACAATCCCTAAACCAAATAGGAAATTTCCTAACTCTACATGTTTCATTTTCTCAACTAGTTTCTAATTCTACAATACTATAACACCCCTCCTCAAGTTGGAGCATAGATGTTGATCATGCCCAACTTGTTATGAAGATAACTGACTCGATCTCTACTCAAAGGTTTTGTGAAGATATCTTCTAATTGTTCTCAATTCTTTACATATCCTATAGAGATCAACCTCAACTAGATCTTCTCACAGACAAAATGTCCGTTCATGAAATACCTGGTTAGATGCTATATGGCGATAAATTGCTTACTACACCTGCAGCCTTCAATGACACCTAAGCTCGGTCTAATTTCCATCAATAAATAGATATATCCATTACGATTCGCATATGCACTCATTTTTTCATAACTCTATACTCTAACTTTGCACTAGACCGCGAGACAACACTTTGCTTCTTACTTTTCCATGAGATCAAATTCCTCTAAAAAAGACACAATATCCTGAGGTGGATTTCCTATCTTCCTTAGATCCTGCCCAATCTACATTAGAAAAGCACTCAATTCTGGTATGCCCATGCTTCTTATAGAATACATGCCTAAGAGTTTCTAAATAGATAGAGTATGCTGTTACCAATGACTCCGACCAGTGGAAGATGACATATACTTACTTAAAACACTTATTGAATAAGCAATATCTAGGCAAGTTACTGTAAGATAATTTAATTTCCCAACCAGTCTTCTATATATCTCAAGGTCTTCAAATGTCTCCTGAAGGATCTACATTAGAGTCACAGAGTACTACACTGCTACACTCAAACTTCCTTGTCTTTAGATAACAAATCCAAAGACATATTTCCTCGTCAGATAACAATTCCCTCGCTACTGGTTTAATTTTTAACACTCCAAGAAATACTTCAACATTCCTAAATTATTTGTGTGAAATTAACTGTGAAGAAAGGATTTAAGAGATAATATACCTTTGGAGTCATTCACAGCGATGACAATATCATCCACATACACTACTAGTAAAATAATACTAGAACTGGAATTCTTATAGAAGATGGAGTGGTCAAGCTTACTCTTTTGCATGTCAAATGTCTCAACTACCTGACTGAATTTGCCAAACCAAGCACGGGGACTCTGTTTTAGACCATACAGGGATTTCCGAAGACGACACACCTTCCTTATCTCCCCCTGAACAACAAATCCTGGAGGTTGCTCCATGTAAACCTTTTCTTGAAAATCTCCATGTAGAAAGACATTCTTGATATCCAACTGATGCAAGTCCCAATCATAAGAAGCAACAAGAGAAATAAACAGACAAACATATGTCAACTTAGCTACAAAAGAAAATGAATCAGAATAATCAACTCCATAAGTCTGAGCATAGCCCTTACCAACAAGAGGGGCCTTCAATCTAGCAACAAGCCCATCATGATTAAACTTGACTGCAAACACCCAACGACAACCAATACCCTTCTTGGTAAAAGCACCAAGTCCCACGTACCATTATCATATAAAGCTTGTATTTCATACGCCATAGCACTAAGCTAACCAGGGTGAGATAAATCCTCACAAACAGTGTTAGGAAGAGAGATACAATCAAGAGATGCAATAAAGGAACAAGAGGAAGACGATAAATGGTTATAGGAAACAAACGAAGAGATTAGGGGTGGAGCACACCGACGCTTACCTTTACAGAGCAATTAAGATCATCATTCCTGACCTGGACCGATGACAAAGCAGCCGGTTTCGACTAGAGATCTGAGGGTTTTTGCATCATGAACATAAATTCGAGTAACGGAGGTTTAATAGGAACGAGAGCTGGCGTAGGAGCCGGTGGAACAGGTGAGGAAATAGTGTACACTAATAAATCATCACCCTCCACTTGACTAGTAATAGGAGAATAAAAAGAA
Organism: Tetrastigma voinierianum; assembly: GCA_016808115.1. Taxonomy (NCBI): domain Eukaryota; kingdom Viridiplantae; phylum Streptophyta; class Magnoliopsida; order Vitales; family Vitaceae; genus Tetrastigma; species Tetrastigma voinierianum. The sequence goes on from JAEQBH010003424.1 coordinate 339,533, forward strand.
AACGGGGAAGTCTCAAAGAATGTAACATCAGTAGACACAAAGTAACGTCAAAGAGTTGGACAATAACACCTAAACCCTTTTTGAACACGAGAATATCCCACAAAGATACACTTTAAAGACTTCGGATCAAGTTTAGAGACTTGAGGACGAACATCCCGAACAAAGCATGTGCATCCAAATGCCTTGGGATCAATAGGGAAGGATAACCCAAGCGACAATATAATCCGACAGGGGTAACAACTCGAGGACAAGCAACAGACTTTGACACCTCTGTTTCAAGGATGTAGGGACCCCCAAACTCGCGTCCTCTACCAATAATCCGCTTCATCGCAAGATCCTGAATCAAACAATAATTAGGAAAGAATGGGATACTACAATTAAATGTACGAGTGAGTTTACTCACAAAAATTAAATTAAAAGAGAATTGTGGTAAACTTAAAACAGAGGTCAAAGTGATTAGATGAGTCGGATGAATTGTCCCTGACCTAAGGACACAAGATGTCGAATTCCATCCGAAAGGGCACGCGAGAGGCGTATGCGAGACTGAACTTAGTAAATAAATCGAATTACTCTATCAGCGTGGTCGATGGCTCCAGTTAATGACCCATATAGAGGAAGATGAAAGAAAACATGTACTAAGTTTTACCTAACTCCTATGAGCAAGTAAAGGATGTAAGTATATGCAGACTAAGCGATCTGCAATGAACATATTGAAATCTTCCAATTCTTTTGTAACTTCCACAATTCTAACGTCCATGTCCCTTGACATAAGAATAATGACACACAACCCTCCTAAGGGTTTCTGTTATCATGGCGATTCAACTCAAATGCTCTCAAAATCCGAAAAATACCAAAAATAGGATTATGCAAAGAAAAGGACCATCTTTCCACAAAAAAAATCACAATTAAATGGATTTTAGTCCCACAAACCTCAAAACACCCGTGAGAGCTGCTGGATCTCCATCAAATACTAGAAAATCAAGGAACCCTAGAAAACAAGGGCAATCGAGAACAAAAGAGGGAAAAAGGCATTGCTGTAGGCCTTAGACTAAGAAGAAAAGTAGTTGGGGAGCTTTATCGGCGGCCAACGACACCGGAGGTGAAATCCGGTGGCCGGAATGTTCTCCACGTGCCCTCACGCGCTGACGCATGAGGAAGAGGTCCGAGAGATGTAGCCATGTGTGGCGGCGCTTGAGTGGACTGCTGCCGGAGATCTCACCGCCAGTGGGTAGATCTGGTGACGACGATTCCAGTAGGGGTGGTGTGTCACTTGCCTGAGATGGTCATTTGAGTCAGGTCACCGGTGACGGTTTTTCTCGTGATTTTTCCAAAATTTGCTCTCTTGAACAAATCTGCCTTAGGTTCGATATGTAATCATAGATAATTGAAGGGAAAAAATCAGATATTTATCATCACAATAACCTATTTATACACATGACAATCCCTAAACCAACAGGTTAATATGAAATTTCCTAATTCTTCATGTTTCCTTTTCCTATCTAGTTGCTAATTCTACAATACTATAACAATTGCCAATTTTTTTTTCAATCAATCTCTCTGATAAATAGTGAGAGTCATGTCTGAGACCAAAGCCATCAATTCTTCCCAATCTGAAGAGGATAATCCCCAAATGGGGATTTGTAGAATATTTGGGCTACCTATAGACTGAATGGAAAAACTTATTTGAAATGATCTCAATTTGTTTCAAACTTATTTGAAAGGCAAAGGAAAATTCAGTCATCTTCTTGGAACAGGACTAAATGCGGGAGACTCGAAATTTGATGTTTGGGATGAAGAAGACTCAATGATCATGTCATGGCTATGGGATTTAATGAATCTTGAGATTAGTGATACTTGTATGTTCCTGACCACTGCCAAAGCAATTTGGGACTACATTCAACGAACTTACTCAAAAGCTCGAGATGCAGCCCGAGTTTATGAGATCAAGGTCAGAGCTGGTGCAATCAAATAGGGAGACAAAATTGACTGAATTTGCCAATTCCCTTAAAAATTTATGGCAGGAACTTGATCACTATCGGGTCATTGAAATGAAATGTGCTGAAGACACTGCAACTTTGAAGAATTTCATGGAAAAGGACCGTGTTTATGACTTCCTTGCTACATTGAATCAAGAATTCGATCAGGTCAGAGTGCAAATCCTTGGGAAAGAGGAGATGCTTTTTTTGAAGAAAGTAATTTCAATTATTTTGACTGAAGAAAGCCAAAGGGCTATTATGCTAGAGCCCCAAGTCTCAGAAGGTTCTACACTTACAATCATAATAGAGCAAATTAAAACACTGGAAAATGGGAGAGTGCAACCAAGAGCGGAGCTGACCAGAATTTCAGACAACAGAAGAACCGATCAGACCAGATTTTCAGGAAGAGATAATTGGGACAACCGAGACAATATGTGGTGCATTTATTGCAAGAAGTCGAGGCACACCAAGGAATATTGTTGGAAATCAAATGGTAAGCCACCTACTTCTAGCAAGGAGTGGGGTTACCAAGGAGAGCAGCAGAAATCATACAGTCAAGTACATTTGACAGAGCAAGCCAATCCTCTTGGAAAAAAGGAGCAAGAAGGACTTTGTGTCAAGGAAATCTTAGAGGCTTCATAGGGTCTCTTGAAAATCCCTCTAGTGCATGCTCATTGGCACTCTCAAGTAAGTGTTTACTCCCTTTTGGATTACATGCCTCAGAAAAGTGTTTTGAGAACTCTTGGATAATAGATTCAGGGGCCACTGAACACATTGCCTATTCATCACAGCTTTTTAGTGCCTATAAACCTTGTCCAAGCAGTGGGAAAATTTCTGTAGCAAATGGTTCTCTTTCCATAGTGGCAGGTGTAGGAGATATTCATGTGACACCTTCCTTTGTCCTTAAAGCTGTGCTCCATGTCTCGAAGTTAGTTGCCAATTTTGTTTCAATCCAGAAAATTACAAAGGATCTAAAATGTCACGTAAATTTCTACCCTTATTGTGTTTTTCAGGAATAGGATTCAGGGAGGGACTTGCTAAGGAGAAAAATGGACTTTACTACCTTGAAACACCAAATGCTTCAAAAAGAGTCACAAAAAATTTTCCTTTGTCACTGCTTAAGTCCTCGAATAAATATGCCATTTGGCTTCATCATTTTCGTCTTGGACATCCATCTTTTGGAGTCTTGAAAATCATGTTCCCTACTTTGTTCAGTGTGCTGATTACGTTACATTTCATTGCGATGAACTGGTGGAATTTGCAAAAATATACTGCGTATCTTTCCTATTAGCAATAAAAGTTCTCATCCATTCATTTTGATTCACGCATAAGGTGAGGACCTTCTACAATCCCAAACATTTTAGGATCACGTTGGTGTGTTTCCTTAACAGATGATTGTACTCGAGTGACATGGTTATTCTTGCTCAAGCATAAATCAGCTATGAGTAGTGTCATTCCCAATTTCCAGTCTATGATTTAAAACCAATTTGGAGTAAAAATAAAAAAATTTCATTCTGACAATGCACGAGAGTGTTTTAATCAAGTTTTATCTCCTTACTTTCAAAAAGAAGGAATCATCCATGGGTCATCTTGTGTAAGCACACCCTAACAAAATGGGGTTGTTGAACGAAAATATGGTTACTTACTCAATTCTACCTAAGCTCTCTTATTTAACGATAATTTTCCAAAGATCTATTGGGGAGAGGCCGTTCTTACCGCTACATACATGATTAATGGATTGCCTTCAAGAGTATTGGATTATAAAACCCCCCATAGATCATGCTGTATCACTCATCCACACGTATAAGAACTTCCAATCTCCGTCACCCAAAAATATTTAAAAATTTCCTTTTCGTCATGGCGGAGTTTCAATTAAAAATAGCGTTTTTTAAAAAAATTATAAAATTATTTGAATCGAAATCCAGTCGCCATTGCCGCCACGAGGAAGCATAACATGGTAAATACGCCGTCCTCGGTCAAATGCCTTCACTATATTTTTGAATTCGACTGTCGTCGTCACGGACACCACTCACCATTTTTTAAAGTTCCATTGCCGTCCCAGCAGCTTTACATTATATATTTTCTAGTTTCTTGTAAGATAGCATTTATTACCTCCAATCACAACCTTCCACCAATTCTATGAAACAAATATTCTTCATATTATCCATTTAAAATGAACTCCAATCATTTCAAAAAAAAAAAGAATAATTTTTTGAACAATTCATAAATTATCTTTTTTTGAACAATATATTCTTTTTTTTCGAAAAAGATAATTTATGAATTTTTCAAAAAATTATATTTTTTTTATGAATTATATATTATCTTTTTTGAAAAAAAACGAATATATTGTTCAAAAAAAGATAATTTATGAATTGTTCAAAAACTTATTATGAATTCTTCTTTTTTTTTTGTACTATAATTTATGAATTGTTCAAAATTATCTTTTTTTATTTATAATTATATATTATATTTTTGAAAAAGAATATAATGTTTGTAAAAAAAGATAATTTATGAATTGTTCAAAAAATTGTTATGAATTCTTTTTTTTTCCTAAAAGATAATTTATGAATTGTTCAAAAAATTATCTTTTTTTTTTATGAATTATATATTATCTTTTTCGAAAAAAAGAATATATTGTTCAAAAAAAGATAATTTATGAATTGTTCAAAAAATTATTATGAATTCTTTTTTTTTTACTAAAAGATAATTTATGAATTGTTAAAAAAATTATCTTTTTTTTTTTTTGGAAATGATTGGGGTTCGTTTTAAATGGATAATATGAAGAATATATTTTAGAAATATTTGTTTCATAAATTGGTGGAGGGGGTGTGGATTAAATTAATAAATGTATACCAAGAGGAATATATATATATATAATGTCGCTATCCAAGTGATGTAGAATCGAACTTTTTAAAATGGTGAAGCCATTGTCCAGACAAAGGCAATTGAATCTGTAATATATGGAAGCTCGCTGCTCGTGATAACGATATTTGCTATGCTATCGTCTCGTGGAGGCCTAAACGCATTCATTACTTTCTGGGACAATAGTTTCAATTCAAAACTAATTTTGTAAATATTTTTTTTTGAAAAATAGTATTTTAATCCAAACTCTTGTTCATGTGTATAGTCATAATAGAGGGAAACTTGATCCTCGTGCAATTAAGTGTGTCTTCATCGGTTATTCATCTACCCAAAAAGAATATAATGCTACAATCCTCTCTCAAAGAAACTTTACATAACCACAGATGTCACCTTTGCCGAAACCAAACCATATTTTTCCAAGTCTTATCTTCAGGGGGAGACATCATTAATGGAAGATAAAGACTTTGGCTTTCTTGAGCTCTCACTCATCTCTACAAGGTTTGTCCAATCTATGCCCATCCATGAACTTGACCAATTTGTGTTTGACCAATAACAAAATCCAAAGTCTGTGCCCATCTATGACTCTTTTAGATTCCCACAGGTGTACTCAAGGGAAAAGACTTTTAGATCCAACACAAGTTCAAGAATCCAATCTAAGTCCTGCTAATGAAGACATGGTAAGTCCCTCGTCTCCTTTACATACTCAATCCACTGAAACACAAACAAATGATTTTGATTTACCTATTGTTGTAAGGAAAGGTACTAGAGAATGTAGAAATCGACCCTTTTATCCATTATCCCACTTTGTATCTCTTAAGCATTTCTCACCATCACATAAGATTCTTCTTGTGAGTCTCAATATAGTGTCAATTCCAAACTCCTTAATTGAGGCATTATCTAAAAGTGAATGGAGGAATGCTATGAGGGGGTAAATGAATGTATTAGAGAAAAACAAGACATGGGAGATTGTTGACCAACCAAAAGGGAAGGAAAAGGAAAAGGTACGACTAATAAGGTATGTAGATTGAGAAAGACCTTGTATGGACTTAAGTAATCTCCTAGAGCCTCGTAATTCATGGGGAGTGACAACACTTTTAGTGTATGTTGATATAATAGTCATAGGAAATGATGAGAAGGAGAAGGAAGCTTTGAAACAATGCCTAATTAGGGAATTTGAGATAAAAGAGCTTGGGAGTACTCTAAATATTTCGAATTGAAGTCGTATATTCAAGATGTGGAATCTTTTATTTCATGAGAAATATAAAATATACTTATCAAGGAAACGGGGAAGCTTGCTTGCAAACCAGCCTTTAATCCTATTGAGCCAAATCACAAGCTTGATGAAGCTAAAGAACACCCGGTTGTAGAGAAGGAGATGTACCAGCATTTGGTGGGAAAGCTAGCTCATACCCGTCCTGACATTGCTTATTCAGTAAGTGCTATTAGTCAGTTTATGCATGATCCAAGGGAAGCACATTTACAGAAGGCACAGAGTTCTCCATCATTTCTAAAGCAAATCTGCAAAGGATTTTATCTAAAAGAAATGTTGACTTACCTTAGAAGCCTATATTACAAATGCGCATTACGCAGATTCTCGCTGATGGCTGGGTCTACCGCTATCGTAGTGACATTTATTGCGGTAATTGGGTGACATGGCAGAGCAAAAATTAATGTGGTAGCAAGATCCGTCGAATCAGACCCGTATAATGGCATAAGGTGTGTGGAAGGTGAACTACTATGGTCAAGATCATTTGTATGACTCAAGACTGGGCGGAGGGACCCATGAAACTCTATTGCGACAAGAAATCAGCAATCAACATAGCCCATAACCTTGTTCAGCATGATAGAACAAAACACATCGAGATAGATTGACACTTCATCAAGGAAAAAGTGGAAAGTGGTTTAATCTGCACACCATACATATCCTTTGGAAATTAATTGGCAGATGTCTTGACTAAGGGACTCAATTGTAAAACCTTTCATGAGATTATTTCCAAGCTGGGAATGGAAGACACCTATTCTTTAGCTTGAGGGGGAGTGGAAAATACAACTGTAATTGTAATTTGTAATTAGTTTCCTGATTACTAGGAGTTTCTTGATTTCTAGGATTAAATTAGCATGTAGAATATTTTCTTGATTTCCCTGAAATCATGGGTGTTATAGCATATATCTACTTTACATAGAAATGCACTATTAGAAACTCGTCTTATAGAGTCAGACTTCATTAAGAAGGTTATATCAGACTTCAGATTAAGTGTATCTGCCACAGATCAATGAGAAATACAAGGAATTCATCCTCCACCTGGTTTGGTCAGCATGCATAAGCCTGGGGTGGTTTGGGGATTCGCCCTCAAAACAAGAAAAATAAAAACTATACAGAACTTTAAGATAAAGTTAAATGCGAGGTCGGGTGTTTCAAAACACACACTTCTCGGAGCACAAGACACCCGCCCAAACAAGAAGGTGCACAAGCCGTCGGCCGAGACCCAATCACCGGCCAAGTTCAAAGGGCTAGAAGGTGCACGTGTGAGCCACACACACCACCACAAGAATTTGCCCTGTTCCCCACGCCCCGGTGCGTGGGGACGCGTGGAGGCACCTCCGGCGACACACCTCCTCTCGCATCGCCACCACTACGCCTCTCCTACCACCCGCCTCCTCGCGTTGATGCTTCAGAATGTTGATTTTTAAAGCATTTTCATCGTCCTATAACTCTATTTTGGGTTTCATGCCTTCTCCTGATTTCTTCTAGATCTCATTTGCTTTGATCAGACTCAAGTCCTATTCCAAAGGTAATGTTTTCAGGAAAGGTGGTCTTTCTACTATAAAGATCCTATTTTTTGGTATTTTTCTAATTTCAAAGGCTTATTCAATTTAGATCTCGATTCTCTAACCAAACACGAAACCCAAGAGGAGTCAAATATTGCTAATCTAGCACACACGCTTAATCAGAGGTCAATAAAAATCGCAAGATTCTATGCATTCAGGCAAACATTGAGAAGTGATAATAGACATCTTTTCGCCTAACCTTTTGGCCCTTATGTTACAAATAATGATTCTCCATCAAACCTCAAAGGGCTGGAGCACCCTCTTAGAACGGGGGTAAATGAGAGTAGAAAAGAACAAACATCTTCTTAAGACCGAACTGATCTGAGCCCAATGAATTTCTCTTTATTTGATCCATTGTGAATACATACAAAAGCTAATCTTATCTTTTCTTGATTAGGATTATAATCTTGAGGTAAGTAGATAGGGCAAATATAACATTCTCTGCCGGAAAGATGCGATATTAATCATGCCCAACTTGTTACATAGATAACTAACCCGGTCCCCATTTAGAGCCTTTCTAAAGATATCACTCAATTGTTTATGCCAAGAAATGTTTATAATCCATAGATAATTCAACTGAATATAGAGCGATGACACAGTCCGTATGTGAGATTATGTGACTTTATCAACTCTTGATGGAAATCGGCATTAAGACACCAAATCCCAAGAAAACTCCGTGTGACAACTGTCGCCTCTTCATATTACTTAATCCAAGATTCCGCTTAACAACCAAGATATCGTAGACAGATCGTTATTTCGCTCACGGTAAAAATATAACCCTACCGATTTCATGCGATATGTGAAGACTGGAGAACAATCAAGTGATATCTTCACAAAGGCTCTAAATGGGGGACCGAGTTAGTTATCTATGTAACAAGTTGGGCATGATTAATATCTATGCTTCAACTCGAGGGGAGTAAGTTATAACATATATCTACTTACATACGTATCAGAATCTATTAAACTTTGGTTCCATGTAGTTGCACTATTAGGAAGGTTAGATTGACTTTGTACATATATATTCACAATGGATCAATGAGAAATACAAGAGAATTCATTCCTCCAATTCTTTTGTCTTGCTTTCTACAATGGGGATTAATAGGCATAGTTTTTTTCCTTTATTAGCCTAAAACTGTATCAATTTATTCCCTTCTAATACTCTCCATGTGTACAGACTGATGAATGAGAAATCATATTTTTCTCTCATATTCTGCAACATATTTGTAGAAGTAGCTAGAGCTTGATAAAGAAAAGGGATTCTTATTATCACGTAGATTCATTTTTTTTGCTGCACATGGTTGGGATTTGACATAATGAATTATAGACAATTGTAATATACTGAAGATGTTCCTTTGAAACTATGAAGCTGAATTATTGTTATTTTCAAATGTACCTATAGGCTATAGTGGGTGATGGTTGCATCTTGCCAACATATTATAAGATTTCTTGGCATAGTTGAAATTTGAATTAGTGCTGTTTTGAATACACCTAGGTGATAATCCATTGAAATCTGATGCTAACATCATGCATATCACAAATGAGGCATCAATCAGATCTTGGAATCATTAATACATGAAACTATATTTCATAAGCATTGTAGCCCAAAAATATGTCAAGTGGGTATTCATAATATGTCCAACTGAGAGTTAAAAAGCAGTGAATATTTCTAACTATGACAATCAATGTAGTTTGGATTAAGAAATTAGCTTGACAAGTCTTCATCTACAGTTTGATTCATGTGGATTTGCTATGTTAAGAATTCTTTACGGCCTGGAACTTAGGAAGTTGCTTATATTTGTGAAGAAATATAAAAAAATGATGTTTTTCTTATTGATTGAATGAGTGAGTGCGTTGAACATTACAGACCCAACCTACTTATATACATCATGAAGACATAAAAATGAAATAAATCAAGTACAAAAAGGAAGGAAAAATATTGTACAGGAAAGGAAGGGAATAAATCAGAGGATATTCTAAGAATATCCTATGATTCAACACTCGTCAGAGCATACAAAGCTATACGCACCAAGCTTGTTACAAATAAACTAAACTGGACTCCTGAGACTTAGTGAAAATGTTTGTTAGTTGGTCACTTGAGTTGACGAAACTAGTAGTCATGCATCTTGAGACAATCTTCTTTCGAATGAAGTGACAGTCCACTTCAATATGTTTGGTCCTCTCATTAAAGACTGGGTTGGAAGCAATGTGTAGGGCTGCTTAGTTATCACACACAAGGGTCATTTGTCCATCCTTCCCAAATTTTAGCTCCTCGGGTTAGTTCGCTGAGCCATATGCTTCACAAGCCGCAGTGCCTATTACTCGGCTTCAACACTGCACTACTGGCCACCACATCACATTTCTTACTCTTCCGGGGATATTAAGTTTGCCTCGATAAATTCCTGATATCTAAGAGTGGAGTGTCTATCTGCAGGCGAGTTTGCCTAGTTTGCATCACAATATCCAACAATCTAGGTGTGACCTCTGTTTTCACATAACACCCCCTGGCCTGGTGTTCCTTTGATATAACAGAGGATCACAGTCATGACATCTAGTGACTATCATGGTATTGCGAAATTGACTAACTTCCCACTCCTTGGAAATGGGAAATGTCAGGTTGATTGATCTTTGAATAAGTTTAGTCTCGCATTTAGTCGTCGATGTCTCGTGAATCTAAATGAGAGCTCCCCCTGTCTGGAGTGCAAGCAGCGTTGGACCATAGGAGTGTCTACAGGTTTAGAGTCTATCATATCAATTTCCTCCAATATATCCAAGACAGCCACTTCCTACGAGACATAGCGCCATCACAGGAATTAGATTGGTATCTCAATCCCCCAGAAAGTATTTGAGTTTTCAAATCTTTTGTGCGAAAGTGGTTGAGATGTTGTTTGATTTATGGCTTCAGTATAATAATGTTGTCCACATAAACAATCAGACAAATGCACTGTCTTGGTGATGTATGATGATGGAAGACAAAGTGGTATGATGTACTCTGAGTCATACTAAACTCTTGTACCACAGAGCTAAAGCGACCCGAGCGAGGTTGAGGGACTGCTTTAGGCTATAAAGAACAAACGGCATACGAAGCAGAGACTCCTCGAGCAGCAAATCCGGTTGCTCCGCTATATCTACTCCTCGGCGAGGTCGATAAGGAGAAATGCATTCTTGATGTCCAACTGATATAGGGGTCAAGAGCTCATAGCAGCCATATATAAGAGAAGACGCACGGAAGTCATCTTGGCAACAAGAGAAAAAGTGTCATAGTATTCGAGGTCATATGTGCGAGTATCGCTGCTGACCAAGCGAGGCTTTGGAAGCGATCCACTCCATACATTAGGACCAATCTTAACAGTATAAATAAAGCGGCCGACGGGAAGCATTGCGAGGTAGAGGACTAGGTCCCACATGTCTTTAGTAGAATGCGAAACGATCATTTCTTCAACCATTGCTTGTTTCCAGCCCACATGAGAAAGGGCCTCATACTAGAGTGTTAGGAAGAGCAGAGAACAGAGTGGAAATAAAGTGATATGGTGAGGATAAACGATGATAAGACAGGAAACTATAAATAGGATGTGGATTACGAGAGGAACGAGTACCTTTCCGAATGGAGATGGGAGGATCAATGGTTGACGGCAAGACCGACGTGGTGGAGGGGGGTGCCATCGCCATAGGAGATGAGTCATCAAGAGGCCTGATGTCGGTATGCGGACGACGAGTATAAACCTGTAACGGTCGAGGTGGAGTAGCTAGGGACTCAAAGGATAAGGTCGGAAGGGGAAAGATGAGAGGTAGAGATAAGACCTCAGGACTGGAAGGCGGTGGGGAAGAGAAGATATAAGAGTGTTAAAAAAAGGTGACTTCAACGAAAATGAGTATCGTGTGTATGGGAGGTAGCAAGCGGTAAGCGTGAAGGCGTGAATGTGAGGAAGATGCGCCTCGCGACAACAGCGGAAAGTTTATCTTGGCCAAGAGTGAGTATGTGGACAAAACAAGTGCAACCGAAAACACGTGGGGGGAGACATAAAAGGGGTTGATTAGGAAAGAGAAGAGAATGAGAGACTTGATCATCCAGTATAGAAGAAGGCATGCGATTGATCAAATAAGCAAGCGGTTAAGATAGTATCCCCCCAAAAACGTTGAGGAACTGTATGGTGGAGGAGAAGAGTGTGAGTTGTCTCAACTAAGTGACGATTCTTGCGCTCAGCCACCCCATTTTGTTGTGGAATGTAAGCACAAGAAGACTGATGAAGAATCCCATAGGAGGATAAAAGGCAAAGAAAGGGGCAGAGAGGTATTCCAAGGCATTATCACTGCGTATGATGTGAATAGAAGTATGAAATTGATTGCGAATCTCAGCAAAGAATTTTTGGAACACTATAAATAGCTCAATTGGACTCTTCATTAAAAATAGCCAAGTATAACTGGAAAAATCATCAATAAATGTAACAAAATACCGGAAACCTAAAGTAGACATAGTTCGGGACGGACCCCAAACATTAGTGTGGACAAGCTCAAAAGGAGACTTGGTCTAGGTCTCTAAGCGCTTAGGGAACAAAACGCGAGTATGTTTCCTAAGCTGACACGACTCACACTCTAGTGAAGATAAGTTGGAAAAGAGAGACACTATCTTTCGAAGCTTGGAAATGTTTAGATGATCGAGACGATGATGGACGAGAAGAGTTCATCCGTTGAAGTCAGACGGTGGAAGATGGAGCCGAATTGAGATGATAAAGGCCTTGAGACTCATGTCCTATGCCAATCGTCCTCCCCGTACTTTGGTCCTACAAGGTAACAAAAGAATGAGAAAAAGTAATCGAACAATTAAGATCATGGATTAATTTACTCATAAAGATAAGATTAAATTGAGAATCAGGGACATAGAGAACAGTAGTAAGAGGTAAAGATGGGAGAGACAGGCAGACCCGATTTATTTGACCATGGTTTGAAAGTCCTATTAGCGAAATGTCGTAGGTAAGATGTAGTGATAGTAAGGAAGAAAGATCCTTATTACTAGACGGATGATCAGTGCACGGAATCGAGAATCCATGGACGAGAGAGTGTCTGAGATAGGTAGGGCATTACGTCACGGGCGGTAAGCGATGGAGGCGGTTGGCGTAGGTGGCGCTCCTCATATTCACCGAATTAGTAAGTCCTCCCACTGAGATAGAGACGGAGGTTGATTCTAAGTTGGCGGTTCAGAAGACTAGGCTACATGAGCAATGCAAGTGGGCTGACCATGTGATAACACATCTACCAGATGTGACTTGGTACATTACGATGGTCTGATAGGTCGTTGGCCTGCCTTACTCTACGGTGGCCACCACGAATACTTTGGGAATCACCGTGAGGGTGAGATGGAGCAAACATTACCGAAGTCTCATTGGAAATTTAGAGGGCCGAGATCAAGTAGCAATGGATGAATGGCGTAGTAACTGAGCAAAAATGTCATCAAAGGTCGGAATAGTAGAGTCATTGAGGATATGTTCCTGGATGTTGTCAAACTCTGTGCCAAGTTTAATAAGAGTAAGGATCATAAAGATTTGATTCATGTTAGACAAGTAGGTCTTGGCATTAGTGACCTTGGGCAGGATAGATAAGAGCTCATTTTTCAATGCAGACATTCGCCAACAAAGGAAGATAATTCCATACAGTACACTCCGGACTATCAGCAAAGGATGACCGCGGTTGAGGCATTGAACATCATTGGTATATAAATTCTTTGCTTGGGGTCAAAGGTGACATGTCACGTGTCCCAGTTGTCCCGAATGTTTTGGGCTACATGGACTCTTGAAGAATGTTACATAGTAAAGCGTCATGTTTTACGCCGCGAGGCGTTTATCTTCTTGACACTAGCTGCGCAGAAGTGGATAGTCTTCAACACCATTTCTAGTAAACCATAATGTAACAGAATTGGCTCAGGACTGATAGTTATCACTTCCCTTGAGTCGATTGACAGGTATCATGGGAGTTCTAGACATAAACGAAGAAAAGCTCAAAGCTTTTTCATCCATAGTGAGAATAATCGACAAAATCAGCAAGAATACCAAATACCAGGGCCAAAAAATGCAGTTTCGAAGGTGAGAAAAGCCTGTCGATGATGATGAGGCTTGGAAAAATAGAGAACAGTCATCGTAGCAGTAGGTAGGCCATGAAATTTGTAGAAATCTAGGGTTTCATAGTTTGTTGAAGAGAAAGGGGGCAAAATCCTAGATGCTGGAGCCTGAATCTTAGAAACGAGGAAATTTAGGAGGGCGCCATGGGGATAACCAGGATTGGGAGAAGGTGGTGGGTACGGAGACTAGGCCATGCGCGATCATGCGCCACCCATGCACACGCACATGGTGTTTGCCGAGGAGAATCACGCGTGTGGAGGCACGTGACGTGGTTGTCGCGGGGTTCTTTGTAGGCGTGTGGGTGGCGATGTGAACCAGTAGGTGGTCCTTGGAAAGTTCACCAAGAGTTTTAAGCGCTGCGGTTGTGACCAGGGATTCTAGATCTTCCTGGGACGATGGTTGTGATGGCCAGAATAAGACACAACCATTAAGTGGTTTGTAGGAATTGAGAACACGGTGAAGCCCTAACTCGAACCTTCCATGGCTCTGATACCATGTGAAGAAATATAAGAAAACGATGTTTTTCTTATTGATTGAATGAGTGAGTTGAACATTATCGGCCCTACCTACTTATATACATCAAGAAGACATAAAAAGGAAATAAATCAAGTACAAAAAGGAAGGAAAAATATTGTACATGAAAAGAAGGGAATAAATAAGAGAAGGGAATAGATCAGAGGATATTCTAAGAATATCCTATGATTCTCAACAACATCCACTTGGTCCTGGATGTAAGCATTCCCTAATTTGACCTAAGATTTTTCTCGTCCATTATTTTTTCCCTACAAAAACAACACTCATGTGTAAGTTTATTTTTATAGCAAATGGACATTATATGGCTTGCCTCTTGAAATCTGGTATTTTTGTATTTTTGCAATGCAACTGACATACTTAAATTCTTGGTCTTACATGTGGATCTGCAGTTTTTCCTTCCGAGGATTTACCTCCATACTTGCGATGATGCTACTTTCATATGTTGGAGAGATAGAGTTATAAGAAACTTTTGGTGTAATACATGCTTATAAACATCTTTTCTGGCTGTCTTCATCCTTAATCTTACTTTAATCTTTTCTGCTCCTACTTGTAGTGTAACTAATATCTCTCCTGTTATTTTAGAACTTCTTATCACTTCTAAATATGTGAATTTTTGCCTGCTATTCCATTCCATGGGTGGATCTGTTATTTAGGGAGGAATTCCTCTTATATGAATATTTTTACTTATAAAAAAAATGTTATTTAGGCAGCAAAAATCTGCAACAATTTGGCGATGGCTGTGAGTATGCTTGGAGTGTCTGAAGCCTTTGCTCTTGGTCAGTCTCTAGGAATTACTGCTGGTACCCTGACAAAGATATTCAATTCTTCAAGCGCTCGCTGTTGGAGTAGGTATTCAGTACCTCTTTAGTCTCTGACCTTTTCACAATATTTGATAGTTCCCTTTGGACAAAATTGTTTTGTTCTAGTTGCAGCAAAAAGAAAAAGAAAAGGTAAAAAAAACCCATACCAGCCAGATTCTCCAACTACCCTTGATGCGTTTGTGACCTCAAGTTTATGCTAGAAAGCCATCTTAAACAACCAATGCTGAGGTGCTTGAAATAAACAAGGAAAAAACAAAGAAACAATGTCTTCCCACGTTTCTTGTGGCTTAGAAATCAGGTGCCATTGACAATATTTCCATGTCAAGTGCATAGCCTATGACTACCCATGTTCCAGCAAATCACCTAGGGACCTTTATTTCAGCAACATGAAAAAAAGAGTCCAATGCCAAAAAAGAAAAAGAAAGTTGTATGGAAAGTTGCTCGTTCACTGAAAGTTCAAAATGAGTAAAACAGCTTTTCTCATATGACGGTATGGTTTTATTCAGATCTTGATGGTTTAAACATTACCTAAGAGCATGCTATTCATGACAGTGACAGTTATAATCCAGTTCCAGGAGTGATGGAAGGGGTGCCCTCTTCGAGGAATTATATCGGTGGATTTGCAACTAAGCTTATGGTAAGTGGGTTCTCCTATTTTACTTCTAGAATCATTTTCTTTCCTTTTGATATCTGAGAAATTTATGATCGACCATTAAGGTGTCTTGTGGCTTAAACTAGTGTTTCACCAAGTTGCTTGATGCATCTATTGGATATTGGAACCTTATACAAAGTGCACCACCCCCTGTATTTCTATAGGAATCTTATTCAAGTCGGAAAATTATGATCTGTTTCAACTGAGTGAATTATCTCTATCTTGTTATAGATTTAACATAATTATTTTGGTGCGGCATCTGATTTAACTGCTGAAAGCAGAGTATTTCAATCATACTGATGTTTATTTTCATTTATTCTGTGTGGTGAATTATAGGTCCATTTTGCTCAATGCAACACAGATATTTACTCGTTATCCTGTGTCAAATGTCAAGAGGTGGTAACCCTGGTTAGTTAATGTAGTCAGAGTTTAAATATTCATGATAACATGATACAAAATTTATAGGTTGGAAGTGAGAAAGACACAGCAGGTGTAATATCTAACTGATTGTGTAGAAACCAAATAAAATAGTGCCTAGTTGACATGAATTTTATTTCTTTACAAATAGAGGGGTTTGTGGCTTAGGAATGGTGATGAGATGGTTCAGTATGCTTAACTAACTAGATCACAGCATCATTAAGACTGAGAAGGTCTCCATGAATAAATGGAAAGGACTTGAATACCTATGTATAAGAAAGGCACTGACAGTCAACGCTGTCCCAACTATATGGTGCTGTCAAACCTATAAAATTTCGAGAGAATTAAGTGAGAATTCAGACATAAATGGATGATATGAAAAACGATTTGGGATTGTGGGAAGAAAACTGGTGATGGAAGCTTCTTTATTGCTTTGGAGATTTTGGAACATGGACTGATTAAATCATTTCTCGAGATCATGTGGTGGATTATAAATTTTAAGAGAAAAGGAATACTCTAATTCTCATTAATTTACAAAGGAGGTAACATACATATTTATACTCTAGTGTTAGGGCAAAAAAAACAGAGTTAGAGTATAATTAGTAGACTAAGAGAGGAAGAATCCCTACAAATGGATTGGGAGACTGTTGAAATCAAAATAATATTCCATTAGATATTTTGGTTTTTATCTCTACCTTTTATTGTACATTATCCTCCTTCCTTTTACATTTTATTTTGTTTCTTTTTTTGTTCCATTATTTTGTATTTATATATATGTCTCTATAGTATGTAATTCACTCACTTATTCAATAATGAAAAGTATTATTTTCTTCTCTCATTTCACATGGTATCAGAGTCATGGTATCTTCTCCGGCGGACTTCTCTATCGGACCTTCTCCATTGTGTCTTTTAGCGAACACCAGGCGGCCTTCTTTTGTGGATATCTATGTGGGGACCCTCCTCCGATGGATCTCTTAATCAGATGTATCGTCGAATCTTCGATCAGTCCTTCTCAGGTGGATCTTCTCGTCGAATCTTTCTCTGGTCTTCCTCAGTTGGATCTTCTTAAATCGAAATATTCAAGGCGGACCTTCTCGGGTGGACCCTCTCCGTCAGACTCTTGCGATCCTTCTTGTGGTCTGCGCGTGAAGACATTATAAACTCTCTGTCTTCCCCAGTGGATTATCCATTAACACCAAATCCGACGAACCTTCTGTCGCATCTCTTGGTATCTTCTGAATTCGGATCTTCTCAGTAGTCTTTGCCCACGTGGGATCTTGTAATCCAGATATCTCGAGTGAATCTTAGGCAGACCTTTCGTTGGGCGCCTCGAGCCAGCCCATATCAGTGGACCTCTCCCTTGGACCTTCTCCAAATGAACCCTCTCAGTTCAGTGCATATCACATGTATGTAACAGGCACAGTGTCATGGTACATGTCAGCATAAGCTTAAGGAATCATTGAGAATCAGATATTCATAGATATTCTTGGTTTGTGGCCTTGAGCAGTTTGTCAGTTTGCCTCTTCCGTCGACACAACGGAGAAAATCTATCGTCTGTTATCATGAGACCATTTTTCGGTAAAATGGCCTCTTGGGCCGTAAACCAATACTCGTAAAGTATCCTCCCAGTATATTCAATAAGTTCAGAGTTCTGTTCATTTCTCATCTAATACTATTTTGCTATTCAAAATCTATGATTCTGTACATATTATCAAAACCATCAAAGAGTCACCTTGACTTTCTTCAAAATCGGCCTCTAAATTGAGTGGTCTTCTGGGACGCTCCACATTCTTTGAGAAAAAAATATTCATGGCGGGGTACAGACTACTCTCGCGATGTAGTAGATAGTATAATCTGATTCAACTCATGGTGTGCCATTGCTCCAATTTAAACACACTTTCGAGTAAATGACAGTCATATCTTGAATGTCTTTGCGTACGTTCATGTCTGGGTCTCACGATCCTCACTTGCTAAGCCATGAATGAGAAAATTAATTTTAAATAAAACTTGTTCTTGATAACTACTGAATGTCAAATATGGGACCCCCTCGAGGGCGAATGTGTTGGGAGAACAGCAACCGATCATGGTCCTCATCAGTAAATAATTGGTGCGTCTATTTGTTCTCAGGAAAATCCATCTGGCTTAGAAATTCCTTTGCAATCATTATTCGTTTTGACTTCAGCGTGTGCCTCTTTTAATTTCTGAGTTACCGGTGCACATAAATCATTGTATCTTATTTAAACCATTTTACTCTAATATATATAAAATGCATATATTCTCAATTTTTACAATTACCACGAGTAATTCAATAATATCAACCATATGGGTAAATACTTCAGAGCAAATCAATCTCATCTCAAGGTATTTTTGAATTATATTCATATAATTGTGACATCCTCTATAACACATCAAACATTAACCTATTATTTCTTTGATGTATCCCAGTGCTCACTTCAGTTAATCAAAACATTTAATGGCCTATCTGTATGATTATAATACATTTGCATGACATCACCTTAATAAGTTCATGCTTCAACATATCAGTTTCCACTAAATCAGCCATTCATTTCTTAATTTCAACACCAATACATGGTAGTTTTGATTCCATTTACTGGCTTCAGGGACATTTTCTGATTCTGGCAAGCCGATAGGCGTGGTAGGCAGCCACTCATTAACCTGGTTTCTTCTTCTTGAGACTAAATTCGCATCCATTTAAGGTACCTGCACATTTTAAAACCAGTTATTAACGATTATCACCAGTTGCCCGGTCGTAGGTGTCCTTCGCTAACTGAATGACGAAAAATTAATGATTAGTCCGAGTTTGGGGCCAGATAATATTGTTCATGAAACCGATGGCTGGCATCAACAACCGACTTAAGCGAATGAGTAAAACAAGTAGGATGAAACCACTATGCCATCACGGAGTTTTGTCAAAAACTCCGAAACCAGTATAAATGCAGGTGCCGATAATAGAACCATGCCTTGGCGAAAGTGGCGGGTCAAACACAGGAATCTGAAAGTTGCACCTTCTCTCTACAAAATCCACCATTTTACCAAACTAAGCTTCTCCTTACTCCTTTGCGTGAGCAGGTGGAGAAGAAAATCCTCTTGCATTATACATTGCCACATGTCCACTCATTGGTTGAGATTTTCTCATCCACCGACCCACCGTGTGACTTCATCGGTGGCATCATGCGTATTAGCGATAAGTTCCCACATTGACTCAGGATTAATTGACTGGAGCTTGACCACGTGGCACCACTGTGTGCCACTCAAATTTTCACCATGTATCTCTATGGCATTTTCTTCCTCAGCGTGATCTACGTCTCGGGTCGACGTGGTAGCCTTCGAATTCGCGAGACAGTTCAAACCAGGTATAAAATCAGTTGTGAAATCAGGATCTAGAAAATTTGAAGTTTTTACTATTCTGATTTTGCCTTTATGAGAAAATTGGTTTTCTCAGGTTCCTAAATCTCTACCTCTTTATATTTGTTAATATTATTCCTTTACTTTATTTTGTTTCTTTTTGTTCAGTATTACGTATATATGTGATTATTCTTATCTTTATGTTCATCACTAATTAATGAAAATTATTTTATTATCTGTTCATGGTAGCGCCCTTGGCTCATGCATTAGTATAAGTTCAGCACCAAGCTTGTCACATATATACTTTATCTAAGACTTCAGAGAGACTTAGTCAAGATATGTAATTGGTTAATTAAGACAGTTGACCAGCCAAGTGAGTCATAATCCGTCTGATCATATCTGATCAAGTGTGATCTTCCCGATGTGCTTGGTCTCTCATGAAACCAGGTTGGTCAAATGCTGGCGGCTTGATTATCATAAGCTGTCTAAATTGTCTTTCCCAATCTTAGCTCTTGGAGGAGTGCTTGACATATGGATTCACATGTTGCTAAGGCGCTTTCAATGCTAGAACGACCCCTTCTGCGATCGGCTACTACAGCTTGTTTCATATATGAGACATGAAGTTATAAATGAACTACGATACCTTGATGTAGAGCATTATCAGCCAGATTGTTTGCAGTCGCATCATTTATGTGGTAATCCCCAGGTATGACGCTTTGTTCGCTCATTTTACTTCGACAGGTGTTTCGCTGACATAACGGAAAATCTGACGCGGCGTCGATAGTACATCTGGTGATTAGCAAGGAACTAACTAACTATGTCAGGAAAGAAGTGTTAGTAGGTGATGGTGAGATGATTCGGTTTTCATCTGGTGTCGATATCTCTGGATCTTATAGACCATGACTTGGTACAAGTTTGACGTTTGGATCATAGGGTGTGAGGCTTACAATCACGTATACGTGCCCGCGATATATCAAGGTATCTTGCCCCGTGCGAAATAAACAAAGTGGGCCAAAACAACCGTTTTGAAAATGGTTTGCCCAGTCTTTGTGTAGAAGTGGTTGAAGGAATGTTGACGGTTTAAGATACCATCTGATTCTTTCTGTGACCGACATTATCGTCATAAACAATCAAGTAAATACAACGTCTGGTAAGTGTGATGTTAAAGACATAATGGTATGTTGTGCGCGGTCATCGTCAATCTTGAACCAGCGACTCAACCAGAACAGCGAGGCTTGAGAGCTGTTTGGCGTATAAGGAGCGTCGTGCCACGCGAGGCGGACTCCTCTGACGACCACGACGAGCCCAGGTTGCTCCATGTAAACTCTCCTGGTGAGATCGCCGCTGGAAGGAAGACGTTCTGTTTAATTAAGGAGCGTGAGCGAATAGCAACCGCCAGATAAACAGTGAGCGAGACGTCTTGCTACCGGAGAAAAGTATCATAATGAGTAAAGCCATAATGGCGGTGTGCCCTTAGCGGCGAAGCGGGCGCCGGTGATCAACCTGGCCGGCTAGGTCCCGCACCTTCCTTTGTATAGACAACGTGACCAATAGGAGACTTGCCAAGAGGAAGAACGACAAGCTCCCATGTGCCATTAGAGTAAAGAGCATCCATTTCCTCAACCATTGCCTATCGTCAGCCCGGATGAGAGAGAGCCTCACTAGTGTTGTTAGGGGTAGAGACAGAAGACAAGGTGGAGACAAAGACAAAATAGGGTAAAGATAAATGATGAAAGCTGAGAAAATTATAAACAGGATGTGGGTTAGAAGTAAAGCGAGTACCTTTCCGAATGGCAATAGGTAGATCGTCAGATAGTTCTTGAATGCAGAAGCGAGGAGATGATGGTGGCGCAGAAGATGATTCAACAAAATTTTTGTAGGAGGACGAGGCGAGGCCAGCGAGAATAAACTACGAGTGGTGGAGTCGACAACATCGTGAGTGGAGAAGAAAATCTGCGGAGATGGTAGGCGAGAGGGAATTGATAAGACATCCGACATAGGAGGGCCCATGTATCAGAAGGAGAAGAAGAGATTCTCAAAACTAAGCGAGGAAATGAAGTAGCAATTAATGTCGGGAGAATAATAATGATAACCCTTATGAAGGGAAGAATAACCTAAAGAAGGCACTTGCTTTGTGGCACTTGGCGAGAGTTTAATGCTTGCAGGGGTGAGAATATGAACAAGCAGTGTGACAAAGACACGAGGGAGGGGAGGCGAAAGAGGTTGATTAGGTAGCCGAGCCGAGAATGAGAATACGATCGTAGCAAAAAACAGAGGATGGCATACGGTTAATCAAGTAACATGCAGATAAGATAGCATCCCCCCAAAAACGTTGAAGAACCTTATGATGAAAGAGAGTGCGAGTTGTCTCAACTAAATGACGGTTCTTATGCTCAACCACTCCATTCTGTTGAGGAGTGTATGCAGAAGATGATTGGTGAAGAATCCCATGGGAAGACATAAAAGAAGAGAATGACATAGAGAAATATTCCTTTGCATTATTACTTCTTAAATACGAATAGAAGTATTGAATTGAGTATGAATTTTAGCATGAAATTTTTGAAATATAGAAAATAACTCCGCTCGAGTTTTCAAATAACAAAGTACATCGAGAATAATCGTCTATAAAAGTGACAAAGTAACAAAATCTTATATAGACCTAGAAGGACACCAAACATTAGTGTGGATAAGCTCAAAAGGAGACTTTGACCGATGATCTAAGCGCTTTGGGAACGAGACATGAGTATTGTTGGAATCTAGCGATAAGAACACGCAGCGGAAATAAAAATTTTTTAACGCTGAACTGCATCAGGATCCAAGCGGTTTGATGAAACTAAACAATGAATCAAGGAAATCTGATGAAACTAAACAATGAATCAAGGAAATCCAGATCTTACCTCTTGTAGGAGCGAATCCTTTTCGACTAGTGCGATTTGTGATCACACACATGTACTAGTCAAACGGGACTCCTTCGGAAAGCGATCCAAACAACGAGCCAAGGCGTGCGAGTGTGCAAGCATGTAAAGGTATCACACGAGCGACAATGGATGGGATGGATGTGCTAGCACCTTATGATAGGTCTTTGTCCTGAAACCAAAGACACCTTAGTGTCTTTTAAAAATCTCAAAATTCTCTCATAAAAACCGCCCACTTAGAACCATCTCCTTTAGATGATAAACCCCATATTTATATCAAGCCTCCCAAGCCCTTTTATTAAAAGCAATTTAAAATAAATTCATTAACTATTAATAGGCTTGGGCTTAGGCCAATCATGGAGCTAAAGAGAGCCTTTCTAACATCCCACATTATAACTTCGTTCTTATGTGTGACCATAGGTTCACTTTCGATGTTGGCGGCGGGCCCGAATCATATTCTAAGCCCCTGAGTTATAATTGGTCTATAGCAAGACATTACCTTGAATCAAGTGAATTCGATGACTGGAAAACCTTTGTAGTATGATATTAGTCGCTTTGTCACATGATGTACCGATTAAGCGCAAAGCATGGATGAAGTCATCTTTATACAACTTAATCGTTTCTTCGTCTCAAATGGTGACTAAACAAATTATATTGATAACTCGATCAATCTCATTCGGCGCGGCCATGCATTTCTTGGTCTTGCACTTATCGAGAGTCCAAGAGACATCTCACTCTATTAAGAGCGGGACAAATTCCTTCACTATCACTCACATTCCTCCACATGATTTACTGCATGCCCAACCATAGCATGTATTACCATCCTGTTAAAGACGTCATTGAGCTACGTCAAGACACGAAGTTCCTAATGTAGAAATCCATGGTGAATTTAGGTCGAAGGACTCAAATACCACTGCTGCGTGAGGAATTACGATTCATAATCCATGTAGTATTTCTCATGCGGTCGATCGATAACATGAACTTATAGCTGTATTTATATTACGGTAACATCTTATGTTCATGACCCGACCAAAGCGTGGTCTTTTCTCAAAAACATAACCGTCTTACTTCATTATTATTCCCCTGATAATGATCGGCTGTGGTATTTAGAATAGTGTTCTTATGCACTTACAGGTTTTACTGCTCCGAGTCACATACTTGATGACATGAAGCGGTATTGTCGGGGGTGATTTTATCAAGTTAAACCGCAATTTAAATAACAAGAATGAATAATAAATGTCTACATATATATAAACATATAATGACAATGTGTATATGCCATTGGGCTGAAGCATGTCACTATAGTATGTTTTCCCAAGGCGACACGACTCACACTCGAGTGAAGATAAACTGAAAAATGAAGAGACCGACAAGAACTTGGAGAGGCTTGGATGGTAGGGGCGACTATGGAGGAGGAGAGGAGCTTAGTGGAAGTGCAGCGATGGAACAAAGAGGCGGCGAGGTGAAATAGGCCTTGTGACTCATATCCACATCTTGATCGTCTTCGTCTTTCTGGTCATATGAGATTCTGAGTTGTGAGAAAAAGTAAGTCTGCTGATGAAGATCACGAGTCAACACTAATGGAAATAAGATTGAAAGGAAAATCGAGAACATAAAGTATAGAGGTAAAGAGACGAGGAAAGGGAGAGGGGACAAAACGGAGTCAATGCCTTTAGCAATGGTTTGAGAGCCAGTAGCTAAGGTAATAATTAGATGAGAGGCAGGTAAAGGGAAGAAAAAAGGTCTTTGTGCAAAGATATGATCGAGAGACTCCAATATCAAGGATCGAGGTGCGAGATGAATGTGTAAAAATGACCCGAAGGAGACGTGCATGCAGGCGATAGACGATGGAGGAAGATTTGGCTGCTTGAGTGAGAGGAAGGTACTTCTCATATTCACCGGGCTTAAGAATGACACCCTGAGTCTCTGAGATAGAACTCGAACTCATTAAATGATCAGAAGACTGAGCCAAATGAGCAGTAGTAAGATGATCCTCACAACCATTACCATAAACCAAAGGTCCACGAATCCATGTATTTACATTAATTTTGGCTCCGCTCCCCATGAGATTTGTCAGGTGATCATAAAGTTCTAAATACAAAATTAAAAGTCGACCTTTTCCGACCATAGAGGTATCCCAGCCATAGAGATGTCTTTTTCGGCCATAGAGATGAGAAATCAATGAAGTCGGCATAATCAACATACCGCGACTTCGAGTCACGAGAAGGGTGTCATAGAAGCTGAAACACCAAAGAAAGGAGATTGACGATAAATTAGCTTAGAAACAGTCAACATGAAAGAAAAAGTGGAAAAGGAGGGCTTTTCCGATGACGGCGAGGCTCGTGGAGTGGCTGGAGAGACTCGTTAGCGGAAGACAACACTGCTGGATGAGGCACGTTGCTTGAAACGTATCTCATGCGCCACTTTGCAACGTTGGCGTCGTTTTGGCGCGGAGCGAAGAATCGGCGTGTGGAAGGTGTTTTTCGGCGAGGCTTCACGAAGTGTAGGCGGAGAGAGGCGGCTCTGTTGGTGCTCATCGGTCGGAATGGAGTTAAGTCGGAAAAGTTGTTGGCGCGGGGGTGTTCGATGGTAGTTTGTGGCTTTTGTGAGAAGCCCGTGACGGCGTAATGCGACCAGAGTGTGACACGGTCATTGGATGGGTTGTCGGAATTGACCTGTGAAACCCAACCTGTGTTCTCAAACTCTTTACTGGCTCACGTCCATGTTAAGAGAAAATGAATATTCTGATTCTCATTAATTTTCAAATAAGATAACATATATATTTATACTCTAGTGTTAGGGCAAAAAAGGAAATAAAGTTAAAGTCTAATTAAGAGATTAAAGAGAGAAGGAAAATAATTGTAAATGGATTAGGAGACTAAACCTTAACAATAAATATAGTATTTTTAAGTTGACATATTAATGTCATATAGATTATGCGTTATGGAGCAATAACTAGCATTAGAATAGATAGAGAGATGGAGAAGAGACTAGTGAATTTACATTATGAAATGCTTAACAAAGGATTGACAGCTAGCTTTTTAATTTTTCTTTGTTTTAGATTGGTTGTGGATACTTGGTAGGCATATTGAGGAAGATGTTACAGGATGTATAATGTTTACTAATAATATTATTTTGGTTGATGGAGGTGGTATGAGGTTTAGGCACCAATATTTGAATTAAAAAAATTTAAATATAATTTGTATTATTTGAACTTTGCTGTACAATTTAAAATTTAGCGAGTAATTATTTATTTATTATTAAAGTAAATGGTAAAATATTTAAAAATTTTAAATAAAAATATTATATTGTTTTATTCAATATATAAAACTAATTTATATAAATTAATTAATACATGTATGAATATTATTTTGTTAATTCTTCCTTTTTAGCTACAAATTTATATTTTGTTATTCAATTTTTTTTTTGAGAAAAAATAAGTAAATAAACAAATAGAAAAAGAAAAAATTGATGAGAAGAATAAATTTACGGTATTTAGGATATGGGTAAGTGACATACAGAAAAGGTTGGATGATATGTCTCAGCATTTGTTCTATCCTATGTTTGATTGAATATGGGATAATGATAAGTGATGGGACAATTTGACTTATCCCATTACCAGCCAAATATGGAGTGTAGCCTGTACTCATATTGTATCATACCCGACTAAATACAGCCAAAAGGTTTCAGGGGAGGGGTAGTGTTTTCTCAATGCAAGCTTTTCGACCATTTTTTTGTGTAAACTTCATTCTTCTAAAATTAGCCATGGTTTGTTCCTCTTGAATAAAGATGTCAAAGGTAACAGAGTATTTACAAAAACTTGACAGAAGTGTGTGTTAGTTCAAGTAGTCGGAACAGGTCCATTATTCACAATGATTACCTTTCCAGTGAAAGTAACATCTTCTCTCTCACACACCATTGTTGTTCTACACTTGGATCCTAATAATTTACTCTACTATTGCTCTTCTTTCCAGTTGCTTTATGAAACATGCCCATGAACTGTATCTTATTTTCTTCCGTACCAATCTTTGGTTTGAAATACAGACAATGAGTATGGATTGTGATGGTGTTTTTCTTTTTTGTTGTTTTCTTGCTAAATGCAGGCTAAAGACTTAAACCTTGCAGCAGAATCAGCCAAAGAGATTGGCCTCAAATGCCCATTGGCATCCCAAGCACAAGAGATGTAAGTTCATTTGCACTCATTTGATCCAACCTCAAAAGTTTTCTTGTTCATCATCTGTATTTCTCAGTTTGTTGAACTTGAGTGGGTACACTGATATAAACCAATAATGGGGTGCTGTTGAAGTTATAATAGGAAAAGAGCTCTCATTTGATGGATAATTGTGAAATTCATGTTGAATGGTTTTACAATATTATCTGGACAAATTTCCTATTGACCAGTGAAAACTCATGTCAATTAATGGATAACAAATGAAGATAATAGCTTGAAAATTCTCTGCTCCCACCAATTGTACACTTTACCAGGAATAACTTTCCTCAAATAATAGAGTAACTCTGACCCAAATGGCTAATATATTCTTGGTGAAACTCTTGATGGTTCAAGTTTGCTATTTATGCTTACTCTAATAAGCTCATTTTCTAAGACCATGCCGTTGATGATCATATGATAGACTGCTGTTGTGCTCTGGATGGAGGATATGTCCTATTTCCTGTTACATGACTGTTAAATTTTGTTCCTTTCCGTTGCTGATCCTGTATTCCCGTTTCCCAACGGATCATGGACCAGAGCCACCTGACCATGAGCCAGTGGGTTCATGGGTTGGGTCCTAGGTCTTGGACAAAATCAGGTGTGAGAAACCCCATGAAATGCTTGAATCATGGATTCTTTAGCAATAATAAAATTTTTAATCTTCTGAAATCCTCATGCTTCATATCTGAAGAGTAATTTTGAAGCTTCAATGAAAGTTGCTTGAACTCTTATAATCACCCATTTGAAAATTCTAGCTTCTACCACAGGTTAGTTTTGCTGCATTAATTTTCCTGACCCTTTTAACCTCTCATTAAAAACAATGAATGCATTCTTTTGGGCAATGAAACAATAGTTAAAAGCTTAGTCATACTATAATAAATTTTATATTATGTTATCTTGAAGTGTCAGTCTGCTAATGAACTGAATTCCTTCTATCAGATATGGGGAGCTCTGCAAGGAGGGTCATGAAACCAAGGACTTTTCGTGTGTTTTTCGCCATTATTACTCCGGCAAGGATGAGCATTAGTATGATACTGTGCTCATAAAAGATCCCAAGCCCTGGTTAAGTTTAATAAAAGAAGCTTATCTTTGCATGTGCTGCAAACCTAATAATTAATTAGTTAACATTGTTGTTCTACATGTTCCTCTTGTTCTTTCCCCAAGCCTTTTTTTTTTCTCATTCCATTTTTCTCTTTTAAACAAGATAAAAATGAATAGCAACTCTTAGGGGATTCGGTTTTGACGGTACTGGGTTCTGGGTTTGAAGCCACAAAACTATCAAGTTTTCCTTGGTTGAGTGTGTGTTTGAATTCCTAATAAGAAGTGGAGTAAAGCCTGAAAATATTTCTTCCCTCCATTATTATTCTGGCCACCTTCCAGGACTTCTGATAATCCACCAGTGCTGGAACATGTGCTCTCAGATCAGGTGTGACTTAGAAAATATCTCATCTATCAACTTCATTATTATTCTTGTTTTATGATTAATTATTTGGGTTATAGTTTGGATTTGGAAACCTTAAATGCCGGTATGATGAATCTGAGATGCAAACTGTTTAGTTTTGATTCTAACTATTCAATGGAGTTGAAATTGTTTGTTTTCAAGTCGGTGTTTGTTTCTGATAGAGTCCATGGTTCTGCCATTGTAGAGTTAATGATTAGTGGAATCGTGATTTTGATTTGGAATATGTTTTCTTGTGTAGAAAACAAAGGAAAATTTTGTAGATACTGATGCTAACTAAACAGTGATAATAGTTAATAGATATCATTTAGGTGGAGTTTGTTTTTTGACTTTTTGCTGAAAGCAAAATAGTTTTTGTTTTTTTTAACTTTTTGATGGCTTATTGCTGAATTTTGAAACTTCTTGTTTAATTGAAAAAGCCAAAGGTGGAGTTTGTTTTTTTACTTAATGCTGAATTTAGCTTTTCTCAGCTTAAATAATACTTAATAGTATTAAGTTATTTGTTTTTTAACATTGGGTAATGAGTGTTGTTAGCTCTCTTCCTTGTTGGGCAATGGAGGTGTTTCCTATTTTAGAAAATGACTTTTTTCTTAATAGAAAAAATCAAATATTTTGTCTTATTCTATTGAGAATTTTTTTTTAGAAATTTCAGTAATAAGTCATGAAAAAAATTAAAAAACAAACAAGCTAAATGTTGAAAGCTATTTAGCCTTCAACAAAAAGCCAACACCAAAATATTTGGCTTTTTAGCTTTTTTTTAATGCTTTTGTTGAATGTTTTTTTTTTTATTAAGAAAAAACTAAATATTGAAATATGAGAAAACCATATACTTTATGATCTAATTAAAACTTGTATGATCCCTTTAATGCTAATTAAATAAAATCATATGTATTTTAATTTTTTTTATTTAAAAGTTTATCTTTTCAAAATTTAGATAAAAATTTAAAAGTTGATTTTTTTTAGAAAAAATAAACAACTAAATACTTAATCCTAGTTAAAAAAACAAACTCAACCTAAATGAGTGGATATTTAAGAAACCAACAACTGGATTTGCAGTAGGGCTTCATATTGAGTTATTGACTCTTCGTTTCCCTAGTCTTATTCGTTTATCTTGGCCATCCCTTCCATTGAATTGCTTTATGTTTTCTTTCGTTTTTAATTTTATTCATGTAGCATGATATTCATTTAAACCCAAATCCTATAAACTTTTATACTTTTTGTATCAAATTTCTGATCGCTTAAATACTTGTAAGATTATTAGTTTCAAGTAAAGAGGCCTTGAAGTTCTCGAGTCAGGCTCTCCGCAATTTAAATATTATTTGATTTACTGCGTATTTGAAAATCCATAATAGACTTTATTTTTGCCTTTGATCCATTTTGTGCGGGTGGCCAATGTGCATGTGCAAGGGAGGGCGTAACGCGACATTCATATTAAACCAAAATCTGCAAGCTTTCAAGCTTTAGATACGTAGCTTAACACGTTGTGACAAAATCAATTTGACAAGCAGGGTCCTGTGTTCGAGCCATTTTTCGTGAATTCAAATATTTCCGATTCTTATTTACGTGATTCGAAAGTCTATAATGGACTTTATAATTTGTTTGACTTTCTATTTGCACGGTATTGAGTGTGCTGAAATCTTGGAAGTTTATTGTGATACTCTCTCTGATTTTATTCTCTACAAGATTTGTTCTTTGCTTGAGTTGTATTTCTTTCCAAAATGTATCTCATTTAGCCCATTTCTCTCTCTCTCTCTCTCTCTCTCTCTCTCTCTCCCTTTCTCTCTCTCTCTTTGATTTTATTCTCTACAAGATTTGTTCTTTGCTTGAGTTGTATTTCTTTCCAAAATGTATCTCATTTAGCCCATTTCTCTCTCTCTCTCTCTCTCTCTCTCCCTTTCTCTCTCTCTCTTTGATTTTATTCTCTACAAGATTTGTTCTTTGCTTGAGTTGTATTTCTTTCCAAAATGTTTCTTCCAAAATGTATCTCATTTAGCCCATTTCTTTGTTATTGCTTCTACAAGGTGGGTTGGTTTCTTTGGAGTTCTAATTGTTGGAATGCTCATCAACAAATATATATATATATATATATATATATAGTTCATTCACTTAAAATGCAAAAAAATCCCTTTCAATTCGAATGAGATAATATAAAACCAATTGATTAAGACGATTCATATCGCAATTTCATGCTATTTGGCTTATGAGATGAAGTTTTCGACCAAGTTAGAGACATTGGAATGTAATAAAAAATGTGATATGATATCTTCATTAAATGACCAACATGGATTTTTCTTATTCAAAAGAATCATAATTTCAATTACTTTTATATGTAGATTCTTAGTTACTTAAATATTTAATAGGGGACTATCTTTCTAACATTCACAAAGCTTAATATCAAATGAAATATGTATTTACATGGGATAACAATATCATGAAGATCATTTAAGTGAACAATCATAACTATCTCTTTATATGATTTCAAAATTCTTTTAGTTCATGAAGCAAGTCTTGAACGTGTATGACTAAGGTGAGATTTGTGTTTTTGATTTTTGTTAAAAGCAATTTGCTTTTAGTATCTAGCCAGATTGTTTTTTAACTTCTTCATAATTTTTTTTTCTACATTATGATTTCAAGGTAATAAACTATCTTCACTATGACTCAAATTAGGGACCTCCCTTTCTATGCCATATGTTTGTTTGAAACGATGAGCACTTTATTACTTAAGGTAGGTATGATAGACAACTTTTTCATAAATTTTTTGTTGAATAGAAAAAGCTAAACTATTTGGCTTTTTTAATGCTTTTTTTTAATGTTTCTTTTTATTAGAAAAAAAAAAACTAGATATTCAAATATAAGAAAATCATGTTATTTATGATCCAATTGAAACTCTAATTATTCATTTCATGCTAATTAAATAAATACGTTTATATTTTAATTTTTTATTTAAAATTTTATTTTCTCAAAATTTAGGTAAAAATAAAAAGATTATTTAAAAAAAACAACTAAACACTTAATCATATTATACATTATTTAGAATAATAATTCTATTTAACATTAAATAAAAAAAAAACAAACGTAACTTAAGTCAATGATATAATACTCATGAAACATGTGAACCACTCTGTGAAAAGTATTGCTTATATTGAAATTAAAAGAAAGTTCATAAAAGATGATAAAACCAAGTATATTTCTCCCACTTTTAGTTACACTCATAAGCACCCCAAATAAAGATAAAATTGATCTTTAGCCATTTTCATCCTACCATAGTCTAACATATTTATTCACAAAAGTGCAATCTTCAACTATGTTAAAAAAGTTTAGAGGTGCTACCAAAATGTGAAGATTGAGAGATCTTTTTTTTTTTTTTTTTTTTATTTGTCAAAACATGAGATGTTTTGAATGACATGAGATGTTTTGAATGAATCCGTGCACACTGAGAGATCTACTAGTTGAAGTATGGAAAAGATCATGATATATATGGGAGGGGATAATACCAATATGGGTATTAGACTCTTCTTTTTTTATTCAATTTTTAAAACTTAAAATTTTGAAGTCAAAAAAGAAGAAACTTAAAATTTTAAATTTCAAATAACATTAAAAAAAAAAAAAAAAAAGAAGTAAACCGTATATTATTTTAGATTTACATACACATTTCTTAAATATATTTATCCATAAATTTCCTTACACAAATAAAATCTTAATAACTCTAAATTTAACTGTCATTTATTTCAAAATATTTTTTTTAGAAAGCTAAACAATTTAATTACTATATAATAAATTGTTCCCACTAAAACTCCAATCTAGGACCCCCCTTCCCTATACCCTTCCCTTTTTGAAACATTGACTGCTCTACCATATGAGCTAGGCATAATCAATAAAAAATTGATTATTGATAGAATGTTTTAAGCGATATAATTAAAAATTAAACAAGGGATAATACATTATTTGGTGCTTGTACACTTTCTATTGTTGTGATTTTTTATTTTCACACGAACATACAAAATAGAATCTTGCGAGTATGCTAGGAAATTAAAGTGTTTCCAAATTGAAATGGCTCGTAAGATCAAATTTCTAATCAGATTATGTAGGTTCTTTGGTTCCCTTGACAATTCCCCATAATCAAAGTACAAAATGTTGTGCAAATGGAAATATTGTAGGAATCAAATGCTGAATAAAAATATTTAGATTTTTCTAGGAATGAATAAAATAACACGGTGCTGGAAAATTGATAGAAACTTGAATAGTACTAGGAAGTAGAATGCTGGAATTTCTAAAGAAAACATTTGATTTTACTATGAATGAATAAAATAACACTATATTGGAAAATTGACATAAACTTGGCTAAGACTAGGAAATAGAATGATGAAACCGATGAAAGCTTATTGAAAAGCTAGGAATTGTTTAAGTAGATTGACATTGTTGAGTTGATTGATTCGTTGATTGGTTGATGATTCATTAATTTGATCATCTGTTGATTGGGAGAGTTCTCTTCCTTTTATAGATGTTATTGGATAACTGCTCAAATCTCAATTTTCTCCACTCTTCTACTTCCTCAAATAATTGTCCACGTTTGCATTAGAGAAGCTTATTCCTTAAGTAATTGTCCACGTCTCCATTAGGGAGACTTGTTCCTCAAGAAAATTCCACGTCTGCAAATAACGACCCTCATTCTTTGCAACTTCTAATATTCATTTTGTTGACCCAAAG
The DNA here is from genome assembly GCA_016808115.1 of Tetrastigma voinierianum. Lineage (NCBI taxonomy): Eukaryota > Viridiplantae > Streptophyta > Magnoliopsida > Vitales > Vitaceae > Tetrastigma > Tetrastigma voinierianum. The sequence goes on from JAEQBH010003424.1 coordinate 372,391, forward strand.
GTACCTCAAATTGAGGTTTTAAAGATAACAAACCAAGGTAATTAGTTACTAATGGTTTACTTGAGATGAATGACATATGGCAGGTGATTATGAACTTAAAGACTAGATCATTCATCGAAGATTTGAATCAAAATCGAGATCGAGTAATAAAACCGGGATTCCAAATTCAAGCATACTATGAAGACTTTGTAAACTTAGGAATCCTTATAGGGTGATAGCATTTGTGCACTTAGGATACTATAATTTATCATGCATCACTTTGTATATCCTTTGAAAACTCGAGTTCGAGCATAAAACCTTAGGTTTTATAATCCTAAAATGTGCTTCATTGAAACACCTAAGGTTTAGAAGTGTTTTGTAATGCCCTTTCCCCTAAGCTAACGGTGGGTGGGGGATGCCATAGAAAATGAGACACATTGCTTTGTGATTTCTAGCATTATTTGGGACCATTTCAAGCAAAGATTCATAAGTGACATAAACTTGTTTCGAAAAGCTAGAATTATGGAAATTATTGACTACAAATCATAACCTTGTAAAACTACCACCATAGTGGTGTTTAAAATGTCCTATACATATATGGTTGATTCTATAACTACTTGTATTCATACAAGTTTTACTATTACAAAATGTTACATTTACATTTCTATTACAAAATCAAAGCAAAATCAAGGACCTACATAAGGAGGACTCCTAATGTTGTGTTGGCCGTCGCGGGAAGTGTGGAATCCACATCGGAAGCTTCTTGGAACCTCTGGGGTTAAACACGTGTTAAGCTTCTAGTTTAGTGGGAAAACAAATTAACATATATGACAACTTACAGTGATCTTCCATTCCGGTATACATGCATAAATAAATATTTCACGTATCATATTATTCATCTCTCCCGTAGGAGTACATAACATAAATTTCATAACAAAAGGTACCCCGTATGTATGCTACAGTATAGAAATGAGATATGTCTTAGTATCCGAACTGATTACATTTGTTTTCATATCGTTCATTATTCAAATCCTTTTTATATAAATGTTTGTCTGCATAAAACAGTGAAAATGAATAACAGGGACAGTCTGATAGGTACTGTAGATTATGATATAATTATAGAGCAGGAAGTGGTAAAGTAAAGACCCACTTAGTAACAATGAGAACAAAGAGTGCTAAGTGGCACTAAAATAGGCGTACTAAGTGAGTGGGGACGGACGTCTTCAGGTAGCCCACGAAATAAAGTACTTAATAGCACTAGTCTGTTTATTCCTTTGTCGATCTTAACGGACATATAATTATATGTGTTGAGCATTTATTCAAGTCATAATAACATTCACGTGGATTTGTGACTGATTGCAAAATTCACACCCAATTCCTACGATTACACTAAATCCCCCATTTGCTTAGGTGTTGTAGAAATGAGAAAGCAAAGCAAGCAAAGAAAGTCAACCAGGCAGAAGCAAAGCTTGCCACAAAAGCCTTTGGTTTCAGGCGAAGGGTAATGGCGAGAGAAGACGGTCTCGGGTTCTCTTAGGCAAAGGGAATCGGGCTTAAATAGAAATGTCGCATTTTTTGCTCTTTTCACCAGATAAATCCACCTCCAAACCAAAACAAACTCAAAACCCAACTCAAACTAACCAAAAACACATTTATAGGAATAGTTAGGATTTTTCCTAATCTTGATTTATCTTGAAAGCTTCAACCTAGCTTCCATTTTCTTCCTCTTCTTCTATTCTTTACATGAACAAATAGAGTTCCAAGCAAATGGAGAGAAAAGCAAACCAAAAATAGAGAGTTTCTTTCTTCTACAAGACAAGTTATTGTCTTATGTAATTTGGTTCAAAGTTTTCCCTTTTTCTATTTAGTCCTCCTACTTCATTAAATTTGACAAATAAATTATCAAAATTCTACAATGACATACTAACTTCTTATCTTATGTCTTTTGAGTCCTCAATTGGCAATTTATCAGTTTACCCTTTTTCACGCTTAGCACTTAAATTTCCGAAAAATACAAATTTGACTTCCATCATACCCTAAACATGTCGTAAAACTACTAGGGTATAATTTGGGGTGTTACATGTTTTAAATAAAAACACGAGGTTTTGAGCATTTATAAGGTCAACCAGCTGAGGTAGAGCCTCAATCAGTCCACCGGTTATGGTCCACTGGTTGAATAGATCAACCGATTATGGTCTACCGGTTGAACCGATCGACCAGTTATGGTCTACCGATTGAATCGGTCGACTGATTATGGTATACCGAATGAACCTATCGATTGGTTGTGGTCCACCGATTGAACCGATCAATTGGTTACCAATCGGATGAGATGCATATCTCAACCATTCGGATTCGGTAGCATCTATTTAGAACTGGTCAGTGAAATGGTCGACCGGTTGGATGTAGTGGCTCATCTATAGATCCAGAAGAGCAAACAGCCGACCAATTGAGTAAACGGTCTACCGGTTTAGCAATTGGTCAAGTCCAACGGCTATAAAATAGTAACTTGCAGCGTATTAAATGCATAACGACTAGTCGTTTTAAACAAAGCAGATTGTGGAGTTGGTCGAACCGGTCAATTAGTTGGCGACTTATTTTGCTGTTTGGGTTCTAAATAGAATGTTGGGGATCGTTTAGTCTTTATGAGAAACTGTGCATTTATTTTCTAAACCACCGTTTCTCTGGCTAATAAATTCTCAATATAAGATTCTTAGTGCATTCATTTCACTTACATATTCTAGAGTGCACATTTGTATTCATCATAAGCTTGAGTTGTAGTTGATCCATCTTAAGAGCTAGAGAGAGAGTCTCATTGAGCATTAAAGAAAACTTCAAGTGTGTATAGCTTGAAGAATTTGTGAAGTATAAAAGGAAGAAGCTCAGGTTGGAGCTTGAAACTAGTGGAACCCTCACCGGTTGAAGGTTGAGGAGAAGTGGACATAGGTAAGGGTGTGCCACTATAAATCTGGAGTTTGATGTCTCTGCTCCATATCTCTTTATTTAATGTTTTTGTAGTTAAAATTGTAGATTTCTTATTGATTTGCAAAAAGTTTTTTGAGAAAACCAATTCACCCCCCTTTTTGTTATTTTGCTAAGTCATAATCAACTTTCATATTTCACTTCAAATTTTTTTTAAAATTTTCATAAATATCCATGGACTTTTATATGAGCTTACTCAAGTGGACCTAGGCCCATCTCTCTTAGATTTTTAATTATGGGCTTCAGCTCAAGCCTAAATACAATTTGTGGGTTAGGCCAAATTTTAATTTATGTGTAAACAATTGCCCTCGCATACATTGTGGCCAGAGTGTCATATTGTATGTATTAAAGCCCTAAAAATATTCTTCTTGGTCTTATCTCCAACATGAGACCTAAAGTCCAACTTTCGGCCTATGAAGTGAAGTTCTAATGGCAAGAATGAACCAAGTCGGATCGAATGAGAAGGTACTGTTGATTCCCCAAGAGAAAATTCACTCCACTTTAGAGTTCAAACCTCCAACCATCGTCCTTTCTCCACCAAAGAATATCGCACAACAAGAGTCACCATTTGTCTTCTTCTCCAAGAAACCAAGGATTGTCTTATTTCTCTCTTTCCTAAGAACAATCTATTTTCACTTTCCAAAACAACCCATTTTCGTTTGAAAAAAGGAAAAAAATTGTACCCTTCCTTCTTCATCTTCTTCCTTTCCGATCAACGTCGTCGCTAAAGCCACAGTCACTCCTCTCGTCGAAGTCGTTGCCACACTTCCATCAGTCGTCATTACTGCTGAAACCGAAGAGGATAACATTGTTCCTCCACTCTTCAACGATCACACTGTTTGTCCTCACCTTGCCAACCGTTGCTGCTCGTCAAAGATTGTCGGACCCCATTGAAGACCACGTCACCGAAGATTGTTACATCATCTTTGAAGACTATCGCTGTTGTTATCGTCGAAACCATCACCGCTGTTGCGATTAAAGCCGTCGAATGTCAAAAAGTTCGATTTCCATTGTTGTCGCACTCGGTGCTACCACAAGCTTCGACCTTTTGGCTACCAAAATCCATCGCTGCTATAAGTTTCGACTCTCTTGGCCTCTAACCACCAACCTCCGACACTACTCCATGATTCGATTCTTTCGGTTGTTCATTCGCCTAACTCCATCGCCGCCACCAGTGTTCCAACTGGTGGTGCTATTGGTCCTCTTTGAGCCTATGCTGCTGGAGGTCCGAAGTTCATCGGCTCTCATCTTGGTAGGTACCTCCATTGTGTTGGAATTCAGCGATAAGAAAACGCAGTGGAAAATAAAAAATTTAACATTGAACTGCATCAGGATCCAAGTGGTTTGATGAAACTAAACAATGAATCAAAGAAATCCAGATCTTACCTCTTGCAATGAATCGCTACCGACTAGTGCATATTTTCTGATCACATAATGCGCAAAAGCACAAACGGAGCTTTGGAAGCGATCCGGCAGCAGCAGGCAAGGCGATGCTTGGTGTGCAACGCCATACAAAGGTATCCGTGAGCGGTAATGGATGGGATGGATGTGCTGCGCGCCTGATAGGTCTTTGTCTGAAACTAAAGACACCTTAGTGTCTTCCAAAACTCTAAAAGATTCTCTCAGCCCACTTCAAAAAGAACCACACCCTTTTAGATGATAAACCCCATATTTATATCAAACCTCCCAAACCCTTTTATTAAAAGCAATTTAACCAAATTCCATTAACTATTAATGGGCTTGGGCTTGAGCTTCAGGCTTAATCATGGGCTAAAGAAACCTTTTAACATCCCATTATAGCTCATTTTTGTATTGTGACCCTATGAGTTCACTCCAGCGGCAGTGGAGCGAATCATATTCTAAGCCCACAAGTCCCATAATTGGTCTCTAGTAAGACATTATAAACTACCCAAATCAAGTAGATCGATGACTTGAAAAACCTTACCTTGTATGATATTAGTCGCTTGTCATGTGATCATCTCGCTAAGCCTGGCATGGTGAAGTCATCTTTATACAACAATAGTTTCTTGATTCTCGAGTAGTGACTAAACAAATGATATTGATAACTCCTATCATCTCTATTGAAATAAACCATGCATTTATCGATCTCAACATCGAAGACGATAGACACATCTCACTCCAATTAAGGCGGGACAATTCCTTCACTATCACTCACATTCCCTCCACATGATTTCTTGCATGCCCGACCATAACTTTGTGTACATCTGTTAAAGGCGTCGATGAGCTACGTCAAGACACAAAGTTCTCAACATGAAATCCATGGTGAATTCGGTCGAAGGACTCAGGCTACCCTCTTGCAGTGAAATTCACCGATGATATAATCTGTGTAGTATTTCTCGTAATGGTCGATCGATAACATGAACTTAACATGCCTTATATTTGGTAACATCTTATCAATTTCATAACTTGACTAAAGCGTGGTCTTTTCTCGGAAAACATAATAAGTCTTCCCTTCATTATTATTCCCATGATAATGATCGACTATGGACTATTTAAGAATAATGTTCTTATGCCCAGCAGGTTTACTATCAGAGTCATACTTGATGACATAAAAATGAACCAGCTAATTCCAAAGGGATATGATTTTATCCAAGTTAAACCATAGTTAAATAACAAGATAAAATAAATGCCTCATGTATATAAACATATAATGACAATGTATATGCCAGGCTAGAGCATATCACTAACAATCTCCGCACTTTAAGCTGATGAGGCATAAATCAAATGCCTACCGATCTAGTATGACTATCATGCTTTGATTGTGGAAGAGGTTTAGTCAAAGGATCAACAACATTATCATCAGTATGAACTCTACATATTTTTACATCTCATCTCTCAATGATCTCACGAATGAGGTGGAAACACCTGAGTATGTGTTTGGATCGTTGATGTGATCTAGGCTCCTTGGCTTGAACAATAGCCCCATTATTGTCACAATAGGCGTCATTCGGGTTTTGTAATGCTAGAACTAACACCAGTCCCCAAAAGCAATTTTTGATCCAAAAATTTGCCTCCTTGGCATGCGAGGCAACTATGTCCTCAGCCTTTGCTTGTAGTAGAATCGGCAGTGTCTTGCTTGGAACTTCTCCGGTTCCAGCCACCTCCGTTCAAACAAAACACAAAACCAGATTGCGATCTAAGATTCATCTAAGTCGGAGCGAAAACGACATCGATTATAACCACTTATAACTAGCTCACCTTCTTGTCCGCCATAGATCAAAAAAAATATCCTTGGTTCTTCTCAAGTACTTAAGGATATTCTTATTTGCTATCAGAGTGACATTCACCTAGATCTGGCCAGATCTACTTGTCATGCTTAAGGCCACGGGAGACATTAGGTCGGTCACAAGCATAGCATACATGATAGAACCAAATAAATAGGAAGCATATGGGATTTTATCCATACGCTCTAGATCCTTCGTAGTTGGACATTGAGACTTACTAAGCTTAATGCCATGAGACATTAGTGAAAACCTCTCTTGGAATCTTGCATACTTCTAAACCTCTTTAGCACTTTGTGTATGTACCCACTTTAACTTAAGCGAAATGCGGTTGAGATCTATCTCTATAAATCTTATGCCTAGAGTGTGGCTGACTTAGTCCCTAAGTCTTTCATTGAAAAACACATTTCCCCCGACAAGACTTGACACTCTACAAGGTAGGGATGTCATTTTCAATGAGTAAGATGTCGTCCATACAAACACTAAAGCGGTGCACTCCCACTAACCTTAGCATGCTAGGAGCTCATCTCACTTCATTTTCATAAATCCAGAAACTCTTTATGACCTCATCAAGCGAGATTCGACCCGTGAGAGGCACCTTTAATCCATAAATGGATATTTGAAGCTTACACACCCTATTAGGATACTTAGGATCGAAAAAACCCTCGGGGTTGTGTCATGTACACATCCTCAGTAAGTTTCCATTAAGAAGCGCTATTTTGACATCCATTGCCAAATCTACATGATCATAGTACTTGTGTGATAGCAAGAAGAATTCTAATAGACTTAAGCATAACGACGGTGAAAGGTCGTCATAGTCAATACCATGAGTTTGTTTGGAAACCTTTTGCAACAAGTCGAACTTAGAAAGTCCTTATCATGTTTGATCTTATGAACCCATTTACAATGACCTTAACACCCTCGGGTGGATTAACCAAATTCCAAACACCGGTTATCATTTTTGATGATTGCATCTCACCGGACTTCATGGCTTGAAGGCCTTTTCCTGTCTGGGCTCATCATTGCCTCATATGATGGGTTGTGAGCTCATCTTCAGTCCACAAGCTCCATGGTTTTGTGGAATTAGGTTCAAATCCATATCTCTGGAGCTCATGATGAATCCCTCTGGACCTTCATGGGCCTTGTCAGAAGATGTTGACTAAACAAGCGGTTGTGAGTCTTGTAATTCCGTAAGAGCTCGGTGGCAACTTGTGGTTCTTGAACTTCTTCGAGAGATGTGTTACTGCCACTGACTCTTTTGGAAATGAACTCTCTTTCCAAAAGACTCCAGTACAAGCAACAAACACTTTGTTCTCAGATGGGATCATAAAAGTAGTACTCTTTGTTTCCTTTGGATTACCCTGAAATAAGCACTTACTCCAGTTTAGATGCTAGCTTATCGGAAGCGCGCTTTACACAAAACTACAGCCCCCAAATCTTGAAAAGACAAACGGATGACTTTCATCCACAACTCATATAGTGTTTCTCGTAGCTTTCAATGGAATTCTATTCAATAGAGCAGCGACAATCTCTAATGCATATCCCGAGAAGGATATTGGAAGATCTGACCCGACTCATCATAGATCAGACCATATCTAATAAAGTTCGATTTCTCTTTCGGATACACCCGTTTTCCATTGGCTTGGTGTTCCGGGTGGAGTAGATTTATTGAGACTATCCAATCCTTGCGTGATCATCGAAATTTTAAAGCCTTCAAATATTCACCTCCTCGATCGGATCGAAGTGTTTGATATTCTTTTAAAGTGATTACGTACTTCATTCTTGAATAATTTGAAGACTTTTCAAATGATTTGAACATGCCTCATTAAGTAGATGTAACTATATCTACTAGAGTCATCGATAAGTAATGAAATCACGATAACCTCCTCTAGCAATTGAGCTTATTGGTCTAAACCATACAATGTGTATAAGGCCCAATAGGGTGCTCCTCCCTCTATTGTAATGCAAAAGGGAAGCGCGTTTATTTTGCCTAGTAAACAGATTCACATGTTTCAATTAAACTCTAAGCGAATGAATGTATTAGCCCATCTTGATAGAGCTTCAAGATGCGTTTCTCATTAACATAGCTAAACGACAATGCCAAAGTAGGTTGGATCAGTGTAAGACTTGAACCTCTTAGATATGATCTTCATAGAATGAGCTTGGGTTGTTCCAAGTTTGACATTAGAACCATTAAATAAATGAGCATTCAAATAAAAAGAAATATCGCATTATAGATGGAGAAAATATTATTCTTAATAATAAAGTGAAATCCATCCACGTCTAAACAAGCGAAATTATTTTTACGCTCCTGGCGAGGCACATAATAACAATTCTTTGTTGAAAACTTGAGTCCCGCACTCTGGCAGTCAAATCATGAAAACTCCTAAACTAATGCGGCAACTCTTGTATTCCTCGCTCATTAGGTCTACTTCGCCTTTAGCCAATGATCTACTGCTTCGCAGGCCCTGCACATTTACACAAATGTGAGATCCACATCCAGTATCTAATACCCATGACGAGTAAACTGACCGACTTAGTGCCTCAGCTACTCTTTTTTCTTGAATCTTCAATTAGAGCTTACAATTCCTCTTCCAATGACCTTGTTCATTACAGAAGAAGCAAACTGGAGGCTTTAGCTTCTTGGCCTTAGGCAGGTATCCCTTTGCCTTTCTTAGCCTTGTACCTTGCCCTTTCCTTTTCTTTTCATACTTCCCTTCAACCATAGCTGCTGGATTTGTCTTTTGAATGTTCGTCTCAACATTCCTTAGCATTTCCATGTAACTTCAGCCAATAGATTTCTCATATAGTTGCATATTGAACTATGCTCCGTTGATCATAAGATTCGGGTAATGAACCTAGAGATCATATCAATGGCCAACTCATGACAGCCAGGAGCACCAAGCTTATCAAGCTGATGCGATGAGACCCTTCATCTTTATACGTGTGCACTTGCGAAGTGCCCGAGGAGTCATCTTGTGTTCAATGCTTTGGTGGTTGTAAGCCTTTCTTGACGTGCTTGCTCTTGGAACATTCCCTTGAGATGCACCATCATATCAAATGCCTCCATTTCCTCAATTGCTTATGAAGCTGAGTTCTAGTTTGTAAGCATAAAAACGGGTTACATCCACCGAGTCATTGAATGCTTCTTATAAAAGCGTCGCTTTCGACTCGTGGGGCATTATTCAGCATGGGGTTCATTAGGAGTTTATTATCAGAACATACATCTTTTTCTCTTGTTTAAGGACAATCCTTAAATTTGAACCAATCGAGGAAGTTTGTAGCATTAAGTTTTCCTTTTCAGGGCGGTCCTTGAAGTAAATGTTGATGTGTTGTTTGATGCCATGGTCTACATACAAAAATATGGAAAGCTTTTAATAAATAAGCTCTTCCCAATACTCCACTAAAATTAATAACTCTTTAATTAACGAAACAATCTTATAGTTTCTTAGTGGTGAAATCTACATTTGACTTAAATTCAAGCAGCTTTGTATAACATAAGCTTAGCTAACTAGGTGAAAAACTCTTTCCTTTGCATAGGCTGAGCAAGTTATGATAGCCTAGTTAAGTCCTAGCCATATTCAATATTATGGGATATCACCCATTATCCATCATGTCTTCTAAAAGATGGCTCCCGATACCATACTTTGTGACGTATTAAGGCGATCGAGGTAATGAGTGTTAAAATTATGGAAGACATTTATGACTTAATATTTTATGTGGTGAAATTATCAAGTTGTTAGGCAAACTTTTATAAGCATATACATGCATCACATACAAACATATTAATAAGCATAAATGTAAACGTGAGCATGTCATGGCCCATTTCTGGGTGATCTCCATAAGCGATATGGAGATGCAATGTCCACACTTTACCAATTCCTTAGCTTTATGGGCTTGTCTCTCAAGAGCGAGCGAGCCTCCGATGCTCCCGTTTCTTCTTAATTACTAAACAAGTAATGATTGTATGCTATTTTTATGCTAAATAATAAAAAGAAGACACATATGTTGTGTCAATAAAAACAACGACACCACGGGCCGTATCTTTGATATAATGAAAAAGAACTACATGTTGTGTCAATAAAAGTTAACGACAAGCAGACCGTATTTAAAAATTACAAAACCATAATTAATACCTGCCAATCACATTGAACTAAGGGCCATGACATGCACCGTACAAGTAGTGTCTCCAAATTTTCAATGCAAAAACAATTGCGGCTAATTCTAGATCATGCGTGGGGTAGTTCTTTTCATGCGGCTAAGTTGTTTTTGGGGCTTATAGGCTACCACTTTACCTCTTGCATTAGGACGCATCAAGTCTATTTAGTGAAGCGTCACTAAAGATCACATATTCCTTATCAGCGGTCAATTTGGTAAAATAGGAGCCTCGGTTAAAATTGCTTTTAGTTTATCAAAACTTCTTTGACATTCTTCACCCCATTCAAATTTCCACATTTTTAAGGCAGTCTCGTCATTGAGTGCGATCATGGCTGCTCAACAAATCTTTGTAGTAACCTACCGAGTCCAGGGAAACTACGCATTTTACGTAACATTTCTTGGTGGCTTCCATTCGATAACCCTTTATTTTCTTTGGATCCACTCAGTTCCTTCTTTCGACTCTGATATTGCGAAAGGATGCCGTTCAGCAAAACTCACACTTACTCGGTTTCACGTACAGCGCTATTTCTCAAAGTCTCTAACCTTTACCGAAGGTGTGTGGTGATTTTCGATCTTTTTGAATACACAATAATATGATACATGAACACTATGACAAAATGATCCACATACGGTTGGAAAACCGCGATTCATTAGGTCCGTAGGCTGGCTGGAGCATTTGTCGAACCAACGGCATTACAAGGAACTCATAATGTCCATATTGCGTTCTAAGCCGTTTATGCCCACATCCACATCTTTAATTCTCGAAGCGATGATACCGGATCGTAAATCATTCGAAAGATACTTGCACCTTCAGTTGATCAAATAAGTCATCAATCCTGGAGTAACGAATACTTATTCTTTCTGATCGACTTGTTCGTTGTCTATAATCAATACATAGCGAAGTGTACCATCTTTTCTTCTTAACAAAAACCTTTGGAGCTCCCATGGTGATACACTTGGGCAGATGATGCCGCTACAAAGTTCGCACCTTCTAATTTCAATTCCCTTTAGCTCACCCCGGAACCCATTCGATCTGATTAATGGATGTCGGTGCCTTTTTGGTACAACGTCGATAGCAAACTCAATCTCCCTCTATTTGAGGCAATCCACAGCAACTCTTCGAAACATGTCAGGAGTCACCTTGGTAGGGATACTCGGATACACTGAGACCTTGCCTTTACCGTATCAATCCCGCAAGCCAAGTGGGCTCCACATCTTTCCGCGCCATTTTCTCGGTGGTTGCCGGATATCACATTAAGTGGTCGACCTCTAAATCGATGAAAGTTGCTTCATCCTCTTTCGGTGTTCTTAAGGCCACTTTCTTCATTCTACAACTAACTACCACTTGGTGTCGGGACAACCAATTCATCCCCAAAATCACATCAAACTCCTTAAAGGATAACTCAATCAAATCTCCCAAAAATTCATACTCTCGTATTTTGATAGGACAATCTCTATACACTCTCCCTTAGTCTCTCGAGGCCCTAAGGGGACTCCCTACCTCATATTTGTCCTATTAAGACCAACAAGATCCGTGTTAGAGTCATGTCATCCCTTTATATGCAAATGCAATGTGTGTCAAATACCATTTTCAAAATCCTTTTAAAATCGTTTGAGACCTTTTCCCATAGCGCTTAAACTAGGCTACGATGCAAAAATAAAATGTGGCACCTTTCCACTTGACAGTGCAGGTTGCTCCTAATGTCACTCAATCACCTTATCAAAATTATTTATCAAAAACACGTCGTAGCGTTACACTTCAGTTAGCATAAAATCATTTTCAAATATGCGAAAACGTTTTTAAAGGGGTCATTTATCAAATACGCGCGGAAGCGATTTCAAATTAGGGCGAGCCCATAAACATTTACAAATTCAATAGGCCCATAACATTTAACAAAATACAATTACTATAAAGGCATATCAAGCCTTCTCAAATGATTTACAAAATAGTATTAGGAGTTACTTGATTGTTTTTACAAAATATCAATGTTCAAGAAAGGAGATATGGGGTGAATGCATATGTCGGAACATACTCCGTAATTCTTTCTTTATGACTTGACGCTCCTCGATCTTACTTTTCGCTCTTGTTCAATCGGTACCTGTGCATAGATAAAACTACACGTTAAGCATTGTCATGCTTAGTGGTTCTATATAATTTCATTCTCGGTTTCAGTTTAAATCAAATCATGCAGTTTTACTAAACAAACTTTCAGATCTTTTTGGATGATCAATGTCAATACAATACATATACTTATTTCATATACAATCATTTATGGTTCATTGATCAAATCTAAATATACACTTCCATATGCAATAAGTCATTGATTAAATCATGCATTTCCTGATACTCTTTTCATTTCAATTACGCCGTCATGGCGCCAATTCCAAATTTGTCGCGTCTCAAATAAATTCAATTCAATTATGCCCTTAATAAATTTAACCTATGTTTTGATATCCCGAGGATATGAATCAAACCACCAGTCCGTGGGTTGCGAGACCCGGTATAAAAACGGTTTTATAACCACGATGCGATCCCATTGAAATTTCTTTGACTAGTTATTAAAAAAATCATGATCAGTGAACACTCTAGATACGGTCCCGGCCCAGGCTGTCGGGTGACCGTCAATAATCATTTGTGAGAATGCGCTATTTTGATGACCCACATTGGTATGGCCCATCACTCCATACAGACTAAGCGGTTAACATTCAATTAAGGCGTTCAAATCTTTTATAGCAACATACCGGTACAATATGTACATTTGTATAAGCAGTTTCACTTTCAATACTCATGAAATTTTCATTTGCAAACATTTCACAATCAAAATTCTTCAAATCAATTAAAACAATTCAATATACTTCTTCTTATGCATTTAGAACAAATAGTTCAAATCTTGAAGCGAGAATAGGAAAGATAGAACAAACCAAAATCCTTAAACTTTGATTAGATCTTCGAATCTCGACTTCAATGCGAGTTTTTCTCCTCGTCAGCCCCTATTCAAATACAATGACAATCACATATTAGTAGGTTATTCTAGGAGTTTTTGGTCAAGGTTTATGTCTACCCGATACCCTTTCACATGAAAATTTTTTTGGGGACACATGATCCATAATTTGCTTATGCTTCCTTCAAGAAAATTTTATCTCTATGATTCTATTTTTAGTAGGAATTGGAATCATCTCATTTGGATCACCTAAACTCGAGTTATTGCATTTTACATCTAGACTACTCCAATTTGCAAAGCAGAATCAGACTGTTTTTACACATAGCTCCACTTTGACAAATTTCTGGGCACTTTGGGGTTATGATTTGCATACACTTCCTTCAAGTAAATTATTTCCCTAGAAGTCTATTTTACCCATAATTTTGAATCACTCCAGATTTGGATGAGTGGAGCTCAACATAGTAAACATTATAGCAATACCCAAAACGGAGGCATAACCCGTGAGCTGCAGGAGCTCCTTTTAAGCCCGTATTTGGGAGCCTTAGAACTACAATTTACTCCTGATCCCTTCTATACATTTGTATACCTATCTCTTATGGTTCTTTACCAATTGGAATCACTTCATTTGGATGATTATAACTTAATTTATAGCCAAAACAAGAACAGGGGTTTTGACAAAGAATTTTGTGGCATTTCCTTTGAAAACCCAGCATTTCCCTTTACAACGCGTACCACAAAAGGCAATCCAATAACAATACTCTTCAAAACTTCGACCTTACAACCCCCAAAACTCATTTACAACCAAAACAAAATACTTTTTATCCACATTTGGGGTTTTCCCCAACATCAAAATCACAAAGGTAAACTAGGGTTTTGTTTTTCTTATAACCTCTTCAATTCTCACTTCTAAGTTGTTTGATCACAAGGAGCAAGTGGGAAGAAACCCACCTAGAACTTGATCTTTCCCAAGCCTAGCCTCTTCCCCTTTTTCTCCTCTCCTTCTCTCAAAAAAGCTTGGAGGTTGCTCAAATGAAGACTCCTCAAAGACCACATTTGGTCTTTATCCTCATTTAAAAAGGCGTAAGGCCATGTTTGGCCCTTCCACTATTCTCATTTTCTCATTTTTTTGGTCTTAAGTCCACTTATTTTTCATACAGGCCTTGTTTGGCCACGCAAAAATGCGTTCTTTTGACTTAAGTTTCTCACTGTTGCTTTATAACTCATATTTCATTTATTTACACTTCAACTCCATATTTACACTTAGACATATAAACTTATTTACAATTGACCTTTGGGTCCTCATTTTACAAATTTCAAATTTGTCTTTACATAGGTAAATTTTCGGGTCCAGAAATCAATTCTCATTTAGCATATAATATTTGCATTGAAAACCCAGCCATATAATCATTTATTCAATATTCATTTAACAATTCCAGGAAAATACCCAAGTTGGCTCAATTTATACCCGGAATATATATATAATAATTTTTATTATAAAAATTCTAGGGTATTTTTGGGGCGTTACATCATGTGTCTTGCTTGCTTTTGTCTTTTGAGTGAGTTTAGTGTGTCTTGAGTGAGTTTGGAGCCATTTCTTGCTAATAGAAGGCCATGTTGAACACAAATTATTGAAAAAAAAGAAAAGCCAAGTGTACAATGGAATTGGACCCTTAGGCTATTCAATGATTTTGAATTGTGTGCTTAAATGGTTTGGGTGATTTAGACTAGTTACCATCTTTGTGCTTCAAGAAGTTATTTCTCGAGGAATCTATCACACACACACACACACACTTTTGATCTCCTTTTGCATACCTGGTCTGACCATTTTTGCATGAATTGACCTTCTTCTATGGGGATCTAACCACCTAAGTTATGGGACACCTAAGCAAAAGAGGATTGCCACTAAGCCCCAACCAAAAAGAGAAAAATGTAAAAACAACATACAAAGTGAAAAAGAAAATATAAAATTAAAAAGGTCAAAATTTAGGTATATGAATAAGAATATGTGGGATCATTCAATTAGAATCCCAAGCATAATTTGAGAGGCCTTTCAAATCCTAATGTCCTGAGCCAACTAACCGGGAGTCATTGACTTCACTACCCGCTACATGGGACAGAAGATGGATCATTCCCAAGGCTTAGGGCCTTTAAGTTTTGTTGAGTGTTCGGGGTGACATTCAAGGGGAACTAAATGCCTGGTGCCCTTAACCAACCGGTGGGAAGTCGCCAATGGATCCCCACTACAAAGACACTCATCTAAAACTTCTTGGCACTGGTTTTCTTTCATTTTTAGGCATTTAGGTAATTTTTGTATGGTATTTTGGGTATGAATAAAAATGGGTGTGTTCTTATCCTTTCTTGATTGGCTCTTTCAAATATGAGTTGAGCTTAAGTTTGGGGAGTACTAGGTTTTGCTATACTAGAATATGATATAACCAATAGTGAGATTCCTTGGGAAGGTCATTTGAGGACTTCAAGGGGTTGATTTGCATTGCTACAACTTGGCTTTTAAGCGTTCTTGAGGTTCAGAGTTTAAGGGTTAACTTTAGTTGAAAGCAGGTTAATATTATAAGTGTGTTCATTGATCTTTCCATTTGGCATCATGTTATCATATTCATTTCATTCTTGTTAGTTCATGTCATTATCAGTATGTGTGTTTCTATTTATGAGGCTAGTCTCTTGGGGACACGAGAAGTTAATTAGTTGTGTGATGAGTCTCAAACTTATAATTATATATATCATTTAGTATATTTTAGATATCTTCTATAAATACTTTAATATTAGCATTCACTTCATATACTAATATAAATTATCTTTTCTATAGTTGAATAAAGTTCAGCATTTCAGGCAATAAGATGGAAGAGTGAAGATCCTATTCCAACATCGTGACGTCCCAACATTTACCGTCGCGTGAGCTGATATGATTATTCCAGGTTTAGCATTTGGGAGCGCTCTCTTTCGGGGGTTTTTAAGCAAAGATGACCTAAGGAGAAAGGGTTCACACAATGAGGGGTGACGATTGACGATAGTGGAGGGAAGTAGACATAGAGATGAGCGCCGACCATCGGAGATCAGTGAATCGGGAGGAAGAGGCGAGCATTACCCAGTCTTTCAACATTTAGGTTCTTCTACACTTTACTTTTATGTTTCTCCATATTTATAGTCTTACACAAATTTCATTTATGTTCTATACTTAAACTATAGGGTTTGTTTGTGTAGTAGATATGAAGCTTGTATCTAATTGTTAAGTGCCTTTTATTATTTCAGCAGGATTGAACTTCTATTGATTCATACTTAGTTTTATTTGCATATTAATGTCGCGATATTAATATGGTGGAGTAATTCTCGGATGCGAGAAGGGGTAGAGAATTAGATTAAGACAGAATCAACCTAATTAGCTCGATGGTATAGAAATCATCAGTTTTTAGGAAATGTGCAAGGTTCTTAGAGACTTAAGGCACTGCTAGTGCTTAGAGTTGAGCTAAGAAGCAAGAAACCTAGTATTAGTTAGTAGGTTACTTGACCTCGAGAGGGACTCGTAATTAAAATAGTCAAGAATCGCCTTGGAGTACTTTCCAATGAAATAATATAATAGGATTTTGGTTCAGATATAGATGGATTGTCTAATAGCACCAAAAACCCTAGAACCTCATTATCTCAAGAAACCCTTTAACTTGCGTTATCAAATTGTTAGTTTTACGATCTAGTACTTTAATTTAGATTTTGCTCAAATCATCACACTTGTCCGTTTGGATATTAGAGAGGTAGGTCAATTTCGGTACTTAGCATCATGTTCCTCCCTGTGGATCAATATTTGTACGTTAGGTACACTGTATTACTTGGCACGCATATACCTGCACGAATAGGCAGTAATTGCATATCCTTTTCACATAATTTTAATACAAAAACACAAATACGCCTATCAGGTATTGCCCCTTGAGTTCATCAGATAATTGCCTTATAGGCCTAGAAACAACTCTCAAGATTCTCTTCAAGAGTTTCACTTGGGATTGAGATCGTTGTTCCAACCCTTCCACAACGACCTTAACTTGCTCTTCCATAATGGTCTAGGCCCACTCAGTCACAACCTTGGCTTGCTCGATTGCAACCTTGGTTTTTCAGCCATAATTTTGACTTGGTTAGCTAGAGCCTTGGTTTATGTGACCATTCTTTCTTCAAGAAGAGCAATCTTCAAGGTCTGGTTCTTTAGTTTCTCTATCAATGCCTGAAAATAATCAAATTTGTTAGATAAATGATTTTTTTGCTCCACCATTGCTAGAACAATTTCCTCTCGTGCTACTTTTGCAGCATCAGATCCTAAGTCTTGAGATTTTATAAATATCTTACTCCAAAACATTGGTGGCATCTTCGGCAAAGATAAGTCCCATCTGGCATGCCAAAAATATGTTGTGGTGATTTTTTATTTTCACACGAACATACAAAATAAAAGCAAACGGGGGTGTCAAGAAATTAAAGTGTTTCCAAATTGAAATGACTCGTAAGATCAAACTTCTAATCAGATTATGTAGGTTTCTTGGTTCCCTTTACAATTCCCCATAATCAAAGTAGAAAATGTCGTATGAATGAAAATATTGCAAGAATCAATTGCTAAAGAAAAATATTAGATTTTTCTTGAAAGGAATGAAGTAACACGATGCTAGGAAAATGATAGAAACTTGAATAGTAATTGAAAATAGAATGCTGAAATTGCTAAAGAAATCATTGGATTTCACTATGAATGAATGAAATAACACTGTATTGAAAAATTGATAGAAAGTTGGCTAAAACTAGGAAATAGAGTGCTGAAACTGATGAAAACTTATTGAAAATATATGACTTGCTGAAGTAGATTAACATTGCTGAGTTGATTCATTTGTCAATTGGTTGATGATTCGTTGATTTGTTTCTTTGTTAATTGCGAGAGTTCTTTTCCTTTTATAAACGTTATTGGATAACTGTTTCTCCACTCTTTCACTTCCTCAAATAACTGCCAACGTTTGCATTAGAGAAGCTTGTTTCTCAAGCAATTGTCCATGTCTTCATTAGGGAAACTTGTTTGCAAATAACTGACCCATTCTTTACCATTTTTTATATTTGAGAAAAAGTCTTATTTGACTTTAGAAATTTTTTTAAATTTTTATAAACATCTTTGGACTTTTATATATGCTTATTCAAGTGGACTTAGAGCCATTTCTCTTGGATTGTTAATAATGGGCTTGGGCTCAAGCCTAAATACAATTTATGGGTCAAACCAAATTTTAATTTGGGTACAAACACTTTCTAATTTTTTTAAATCGAAAACTCTACATGAAATATTGTGTTTTTATTTATTTATTTTCAAAAAATTAATAAACTTGTGGAAGTGAATTCCTTACCAATTTTGAAAACTCTTTCAAGTGTACAAAGTACCTACTTTTTATTTAAAAATTATGATATATTGTGCAAACTTTTTTATTTTCATTTTATTATATATGATGAATTTTGAAATAACAAATATTTTTTCTATAGGTCGCATGACGTTTATTCAATCATTAAATTCAGGATCCCACAGGAGGTTTATTCAATCATTACTTCAAAATCCCAAGAAAAATTTATTCAATCATTAACTTAAAGGTCTCAAGTCCCATAGAAAATTTATTGAATCGTTAACTTTAGGGTTGATGGAAATCAAGGACAATGACATTTTATATATATATATATATATATATATATATATATATATATATATATATATATATATTATTTATTTATTTATTTATTTATTTATTTATCACTATTTTTAAATGAAAAGTGGAGTTGGCCGTCCTTTAAATACGAGTTTTGGATTAAAATAATTTTTTTAATTACAAAAATATTTTTTTTTGAAATTATTATCAAATCTAGTTCGTTTGGGTCATATAGACGACAACTAAACAAATGTCGCTATCCTCAACAGTGGTTTTATATATTTTTTTTAAGCAAATACCACTATCATCAATAGCGGTTTTATAAAAAAAATTTAAACATATATCGCTATCCTCAACACCGACATTTTAATATTTTAAAAATGATAATGCCGTTGTTGGTGACAACGGCATTTACTATATTAAAATTATTTCAAATTGTAAATATTGATTTTAAAGATTACATTTGATATCTAAAATCATAACTTTCCCAAATCTATATGATTTTTAGTTTAAATAATCTTTTTAGTTTAAATAATTTATTTGAAAAATTCAACTTTTACGTATTTGTTGAATCAATACAAAATCAAATACAAATTATGAAAATTAATGATATCTCACTTGGTTTACCTATTGGTACTATTTACCCACCTTTTAAATAACTTGTTTTTTGTGTTTGGGAAGATTTATTGTAATAATAATAGTAATAATAATAATAATAATAATAATAATAATAATAATAAAATTAAAGTGACAATAATTCTTTAAAAAATATTAATAAGATAAATATGAAAAACAATTTAAAAATAATAATATAAAATAAAAGGAAAATGTAATTAAAAATAATTAAAAAAAATCATATTCTAAAATATTAGTTTATCTCGAATTAAAACAAAATTTTGATGTTGATGTGAGTATTAAAAAATATTTATTTAAATTATATTGTCATTTTATTTTATATTATTATTTTTAAATTGTTTTTCATATTATCTTATTTTAAAGTATTGTTTATTGATTTTATATTTATCTTTAAAATATTTAAAATACAAACTTATTTAAAAATTATTATTATTATTATTTTGACTTTATCAATTTAGTTAAAAATTATTAAAATGAGAATAATGAAGTTATAAGATTTGATAAATTTTAACTTCAATATGTTATCATCGTATTGTAATAAAATTTTAAAATAATTTTTTTAAAGAAATATAATTTTAGAAAAATATATTGACAAAATAAGTTCAATATATATTGTTACTTATATTTTTGTATTTAGAGTTTTAATCCATATATCTACTCTAGAATAACATGTCTTTTTTAAATTGCCCCATATCTGCGACAATTACTTGAATATCTACATTAGGCGTTAGTGCTATTATAGAAGAGCAAAAATAATTGGTTTAAAATAGTATAAATGTGAAAATGAGAATATATATATATATATATATATAGTTGAGGGGCCAATTGGCACTTGGGCCTTAGTTGAGGGGCAAAAATGCCCTTTAACATAATAATAATAATAATAATAAGAGAGAATTACCCATCTCTTGATACTTCCATACTCTCATACTTACACATCACCTAATACTTTTATACCCCACAGACTTATAGATCACCTTTCATACCCTCACAGACTTACACATCAGTTGAGACTTTCGCTCCATATGTCATTCCACCTTTATCACCCACATCTCCCCCTTTATAGACCACATTTTCACCATTTTCGATGTCCCACTGGAGCCGAACTTTATGTGATGGGTGTCCTTTTATCGTCTCCGACTTTCATCCCATACTTTGCCTCCTATCAATGAGGCCGTGGTTGGCGTTGTATCGAGTTGTTAAAACTACCTAAAGCGACCCATGGCTCCGCATTATCAAGTACTTCATCCATTAACTCCTTGGGCTCCGTGGTCTACCGAACGTCGACTCGATTTGAAGGATGCCTTGAGAATATGAATCGACCAACTATATTAGGTGGCGTCACAAGAGAAATATAAAGACTACATCTTGTGAGATTTATTGGGGTTTATGTCGTATATAATGATGTTAGACGGTACATATATTTATATGGTTTTGTTTATATATGAAATCATAGTTTCTTATTTACTGAATTGGTTATAATTTGAATGCATGTGAGTTATAATTTATATATATTATTGTTCTCGGTGCAAACTTGCAGGTCATAATCGAGCTTCATGTAAAAATCCATTGAACATTTCATGATTATGTATTTTAAAATGATAATACACGATTAGATAAAACTTGTGAAATAAAAATAAAACTTAAAAATATTTTAAAATAAAACGTGTAGGTTTATTTAAGATTTAAGGTTAATTTGGATATACTTCTAGAGAAAATTTAAAAATATTTAAATTAATGAATAACTTGTGTAAACATTTGTATTAATAAAAACTTAAAATAATTATTTTTATAAAATGATTATTTCTATAATTATAATAATTTTTTAAAAATGTTTAAAAAATATTTGAAGGATAAATAAATATATAATTTAAGAAAAAATATAAACGAGTACGATTTTTGCACAATTTGCAACACAATTTATAATTTATGATAAAACACAATTTAAGTTTACTAAATAAGTAACTTTATGTTAGGTCTCACTCAAAGCTCAAATAAAATATTTTGTTCTCTCTTTGGGGAAAATAATAGGAAACCACAAATTGTTCGATGCAATAGTCTACTCTTGAAAGTAAGTTTAAATAAACAAAATATTTAATATATTTAATATAAAAATATTTATTTATAATGAGAGGTGACCCTTGTGAGTAAATTATTTCATTCCCTCACCCTTTTGGGTAATTATATTTTATTATTATTATTATTATTATTATTATGTTAAAGGGCATTTTTGCCCCTCAACTAAGACCCAAGTGCCAATTGACCCCTCAACTTTTTTTGTTGTTGTCATTTTCGCATTTATACTATTTTAAACCAATTATTTTTGCTCATTTCTAACCGCAATTAACAGAGATCCTTGTTGTTGACATGGGCATTTAAAAAGACATGTTACACTTACATATACATGGATTAAGACTCTTAATAGAAAAATATAAGTAACAATATATATTAAACTTATTTTGTCAATATATTTTTCTAAAATTATCTTTCTGTAAAAAAATTATTTTAAAATTTTATTATAATACGATGATAACATATTAAAGTTAAAATTTTCATAAATTATATTAATAATTTATTTTATTAAATCATAATTTGTAAAATATTTGTTTCAAACCATTAATTTATCAAATAATATAACTTTATTCTCATTTCAATAATTTTTTAAATAAGTTGATCAAAATAATAATAATTTTTAAATAAATTTGTAATTTAAATATTTTAAAGATAAATATAAAATTAAAATGACAGTAATTTTTTTTTAAAAATTAATAAGATAAATGTGGAGCAGAAATTTCATTGGAAAATGGCAAAATATCTTAATTTCGCTCTGAAATTGTAATTCGATTAAAAATCGAAATTTATTCTCTAGATCTCGGATGGCCAAACAGTTCCACCGTTGTAATCGTGTCGCATAAAATCAGCTGCACGTCGAGTTTCGTCGAATTAGGGGCAGTGAGGAGTTGGCACGTTTTTCGAGGGCATCGCGGTTCGGTCTTGATCAAGCGTTCGATCACGACCAGAAGAGTCCCACATATAAACCGCGTACTCATGATTATAAGTGGCATGAGTATAAAAATGATGAAAATGGTGGCCGAGGGAATGAGTGCGAATAATAAGCTGGGAAAATAAGGGGACATAATGGTCATTTTGAAAAATGATTAAATGATGATATGCCAAAATAAGAGAATAGTATATCTTTGGTGATTCAAAAACAATAAACGTGAGGTGATGGAGATTAGATGCAGTAGGTACAGAAAATAGAGAAATTGTGATTTTAGAGAGAGAGTAAGGCACTTCTACAGAGATTTGAAGCGTCAGGCCCAGTCGGAGTCGTCGGGACAAGGAAAGGTATCTACGTATCGAGGGCTTACTATCTTGCGTGGGCTGGGTTTAAGGAGTTTCGACCAAACTCCGAGAGGTAGAGTTTCTCACATACTTGGGTTTTATTCTTTATTTAAGTACTTTGTTAATGTCTTGAGTTGAATGAGGTAGTGAGGGACGTTTGATCAGTCAAACATGGGACGGGTATTTAGATTATGGAACCCAAATTTGGTGTTCGTAGGTACATCCTGAGAGCTGTTGGATGGTTAGTGGTATACTTATGCAATAAATTATGTGTTGGTTTGTATAGGCCCGGAAGTAGCCGTGGAAACCCGAGTTCGCTAAGTGAACCCGATGATTGATGATTCAGGGAATAGTAATCGAGGTTTCACTATTCCAGGGAATGAATGTTCACAAAACTGTTTTGTGAAATAGTAATGTTTGGTTGGTAATTCAAATGTCAGGTTTCTCGTGTTTGGTCAATTAGCCCATTGAGCTAATTGCAGTGTAATTGATGGTGAGGTACATAGCTTATGTTTATTGTGATTTAAATTATGTGAATATATGCATGATTATATATTTTGCATGTGTTATTAGTTAGTAAATGGAATTGACATCCCATGCACATCCTCCTTATGCCTTTGGGAACCTAGGACGATGGGGTGAGTGCATGAGGTAATTCTTGAGGATAATGGTTCGGAGGGTTTGTCTAAAATAATAAATATCGGAGGTGGTCAAACATAATATCAATCACTTCAGGAGTCGTGATTAGTATACCAACAGACAGTCACATAATATCAATCGTCGGAGTCGGCCTAATTGATATATATATATATATCGGAGGGTTGCCCACAAATAAAAACTAAGGTTCTCATACGTGGCTTAGGCAGGTGTGAGGGAGTCGAGGAGGACTCGAGATATGAGATGATCAGTTAGACATTCAAGTAGAATCATGCATTTGCTTGAATGTGTGTTTATTTTGGAGCATTGCATATGCACTTAGGTGGAAAGTAGCCCACTTAGGGTGATTCCACTAACCAAACGTGCTTCATACATTAGGGGATGCTATTTTACGGTACGGGGCGTGCGACGAGTTCATCGTAAGGGCCGTTTAGAAGAAAGTCGAATGTAGCTTTGATGGTTTGCATGTATTATAATGTTTTCATTTTAATATATGTGTTGTATAAGTAGATCATTAACTCTTGCTTAACTATGATATATAGTTGGGATGTTTATGAGTGTAGTTTATGCTAGTGGCATTTTACTCATGTGATGGATATATATTGGATGGTTGGGACAATAATTATATCTGGATCGTTGTATTTTAGTGCAGAGCTCCGGTACAAAAGAGACTACGCTGGGTTTTCGTGAGAAATGTCGGGTTACCCGACATTCCACAATTTCAGCGGGTTGGCGGGTAGTCAACGGACACCCAGTCTTGGGGCGTCTGGCTGGTACTCCGAGCCTAGGTATCGGCTACCCTAGGACTTGAGGATTTGGGATTGAGCCACTTGGATTTTTTGGGGTGTACGGGAACATGCCACTGGGTGTGGTTCGATGCTAAGTGTAGGTATAGGATTACCTGAAATCAGGGACAAAAACTAGGACGCGCATGCACATGTTTTAGGTGATTGTTTGATAAATGATGTGAACAGCAGATGTTTGATGAAGATAGTTAACTAATGTCCATGTTATATGTGTTATGATTGTTTGTGTGCTTAGTACTTAGCACATAGGAAAACAAGTGATGTGTTAGAAACTTTTAGAAGTTTTTACAGTGTGTAAAAACTGGAACAAAGAGGAGAAATAAAATAAATTTGAATAAATTTATTGAGTTGTTGGATAATGAAATCAAATTTTAATAAATTTGAGGTTGAACACTAGGGTTAGTGTTATATAAGGAGGCTTTGAGAGTGGACCTCGAGAATTAGAAAAAAATAAGCAAAATAAAATTTAAGCAATTTATTTAGGTTTATTGATAAATAAAAGAATATATATATATATATATATATATATATATATACTCTCTGTATATATATATATATATATATATATATATATATATATATATATATATATATATATATAAGGTGGAGAAAAATTTTTAGAGTGTAAAAGCGGAAAGAAAGTAAAAGAAAATAAATTTTATAAATTTATTTGGTTATGAGGTGAAAAAAAATGATTTTCTAAGGTTTACAAGTTTGTAAATTGAGAAAATGAAGTAAAAATAAATTTTTATAAATTTATTTGAGTGTTCAAGAAAAAATAATAATAATAATAATAATTTTTAAGTAATTTTTCCAGCTGCCGGAAATAATTGGAAATAATTGGAAAAAATATATATATATTTATAATGAAAAACGAAAAAAAAACCGGTGCATAAATTTGAAGTAGGCTACTGCCCAATTTTATTGCAAGAAAATGATTGTATTGCAGTTTGGGTAAGTTTTGTATTGCAATATAAAGTGTATTGCAAGTTGAGTGGGTGTTGAAAATTGTATTGCAATACAATTTTTGTATTGCAGAGAAGAAGGCTTGAGGGCTGGAAGTTGTATTGCAATACAGCAGATTGTATTGCAAGGGTGTGTAGTTGGTTGGGAAGAAAATTGTATTGCAAGACAGGATTTTGTATTGTGACAGCAGGGGCAGTAGGCTGCTGGACTGTGTCACGACAAAGGGCTGCGACATGGCCAGCCAGGTTGCGATACGGCATGGGCAAGGCCCGGCGCCGCGCAAATTGGCGTTATGATGATCGAGCCGCACAATGGACACTACACATGGCCGCGACACGCAGCCCAAGCAGAGCGCCGCGACACGGCGCCGGGTCACATAACGCGCAGCTGGGCGCGCGCCCGGGCGCACTGGTTGCGGGCCAGGCACTCGGGTGCATTCAACTTGCTTTTGACCCGCTTGACTCAAGACTTCCGAGTCAATTTTTGATATTGTTCGTTGAACCCGTTCATGAACACCGCTCATCACAAAAAGTTGAAAATTTTTTTATTAAATTAAATTAAAATCAAATCAAATGAAATAAAATTAAATTCTTGAAAATAAAATTTTCAAAATGAAATTTTTGTTGATAAAAATATTTTACCGATTGCCTTCGCATTACTCGTAAATGCAAGGATAATGGATACACCGATTTATGTATGAATAGTGTTTCGTGGTCGTTGCTTATGCCTAGGAGATATCGTATTGAGATTTAACTTGCCATTGAACCGTACTGTGATGGTCGAGGACGAGACGAGAGGGCGCTCCACTGCATTGGTCAGCACCACCGTTGTTTGATCGGCCAGGTGCCACCGAGGCCGAGTATATTACGCCAGCCGCTGGCCGCACAAGCCGGGCATAAAGAGGTGACAAAAGAAGGTCCCAGTACCTCCGCAGGTTAGACGCATCATCCCTCCCAAATTCACAGGGGAGGAGATCCGCCATGGTGGCACTACTGGTTTATGCAGATTCGGGTGTTAGAGGCCATGGAGACACCGACACTACCAGATTAGACTAGCCGCTGCCTCCAATAGAGAATGAGGCCCAAGTATGGTGGAAAATGGGCAAGGACCTCTTGAGACCTTAGAGGAGCTTTGTATGTGAGTTCTCCCCTAGGGATTAGGCGAGATAGAAATGATAGTCGAGT
Organism: Tetrastigma voinierianum; assembly: GCA_016808115.1. Classification (NCBI taxonomy): domain Eukaryota; kingdom Viridiplantae; phylum Streptophyta; class Magnoliopsida; order Vitales; family Vitaceae; genus Tetrastigma; species Tetrastigma voinierianum. Next base: position 398,951 of record JAEQBH010003424.1, read on the forward strand.
CATGAGTTGGAGATCTCAGACTCTACCTATAGTGGACCCGAGGATCATGGACATGTCAAAGTTCGATGTCATCCCGGGATGGATCAATGACACTATTGTGGTCGTTATCGATTATGAGCCGAGGATGATTACCGGGGCCATACGCAGATCAGCACTGTGTGGTATTTCAGGGGGACAAACATGACATTTTGCCCCAGACAGTATACGAGTCCAGGTGTTAGGGACAATTAGCGGGTTGGCTAGCGAGCCTTACCCTAGAGGACGAGGAGAGAGCAGACTTAGATCTACCTCGAGTAAGCAGGTGAATATGTGATGTTTTCCGCATGATCTACCCGACTACCGGACAGCCGAAACAAGGTATAAAATGAATGCCTGGCGCGCAAGTGCACGCGCAGCCCCAAGTAATATATAGTGTACTTCTAACGTACGGATATCGATCCACAGGAAAGGTGAATCGACACAAGAGGTCTCCCGCTTTTATTAATATCCGAAGAATGACTTAAGAGGGAATTCAATTATGTGTAAAAACTAACTAACTCGTTGATTTAATTAAAGTGTTATTTAGCTCAGGTTATATCTCCCCGTCACGCTCAATGGATTGTCTTTCAAAGAGATTGTTATTCAACACATTTATAATCCGCCTATGGTGAGGTGATCTTGCTCACGCAGATATCCTCTCTCGAGGTATATCCGCCTATTCGCAGTCAGGAATCGAAAGATATCTCTATCTCACTCTGCATTCCAAATGCTTAAATGTTCTACCCCTAGATACCACCTTCAAACTGAATATTCTATTAATCAATCAATTAAAAGACTTCACTCAGATCCCCCATGCCTCATCTCGATCCTGATTTAAGTGTTTATGCTAATGCCGCCAAAACATTATCATATAATTTAAATACTGTATAGAGTAGATTCGACAATTTATAAACAATCGAATAACATAAAAGATCAACTTAATCCATATCAGATGACGTGGTTTGATGTAACTTAGAAAGAGATCTAGAACATAATGGAAGAAAAGATGAAAACTCGTTAATAAAGAAAACATTGTTCTAACCGCAATATACTAAAAGTCAAAAGCTGCTACACCCCCGCACTTCCTCGAAGTCGCTTGTCACCGCTTCCTCGAAACCTCGTGCCTCGCTCAGGTGCTCTGATTCCTTCGATTTCCAACCCCAATGTGCTTTTAATGATGAGAGCGTATTTTGCGGCCGACGTCGCTGACGCAGACGCCGCTGACGCGGTGGTATCACGACGCTGGGACGCCGCGACGCGGGCGATTATCGCTGACGGTGGGGACGCCGCGACGCACGTGCACTTCATCGCTTAGGTTCCCATTTGCTCCAAGATCCTTCGTTGTCGCTTCTTTTCACCCCACCTCTTGCATTCACAAAAGACATCACCCGCATTCTATCGCAAAACTATAAAATTACTCTAAAATAAACAAGAAAATGTAGATCGACATGAAAGCATAATATGAGTGTTTTGAAACTCATCAATAATTTCAAACTTAGTTTCTGCTCGTCTCAAGCAAGAACTGACTTAGACAGACATCGCCCAACATAATGTAACTCACACTAATGCATGGATGCACATGTCGACAAATGGGGATCAATTTGACCGACTCACATACCCACTGCTTTTTTTTCTCAATGTTCAAGAAAGGCATACGTATATTTAACTTTCTGCAAATTGACTGAGATAGGTGAAACCCACTAGTGCATCAAATCCCATGGTGTTCAATAGCCTTCCCAAAATCCCATGTGCTTATAATGAGTGACTTTCAAGATATGCCTAGGTTCCGATACCCCCAAACTTAAGCTCAACCCACCTATTAGGAAGAAGCTAACTAGACAAGGATAGGAACGCACCCATTATTTATGCTCATACTTAGAAATTTCATGTACTTAAAACAAAATGGAAGAAGACCTAGTGCCAAGAAGTTTTAGCCGTAGTGTTCCTGGTAGTTGTGGATCCATTGGTGACTCCCACCGCTAGTTAAGGGCACCGTGCATTCAATCTCTTCAACCTCACCCCGAACACTCAACCAAACTCAACGGCCCTAGGTCATGTTTAATGATCCATCTTCATTCCATGAAGTAAAGAAGTCAATGACTCCCTACATTGGCTCAGACATTAGGCTTGATAGGCCCTCGACTCGTGCCTTGATTCATTGATGATCTCGCTTATTCCTATGCATATACCTATTTTTGTTATATTTCTTTTTATTTTTCTTTTTCTCTATTGTTTTTGTATTTTCTTGTCAGTCTAATGGCAATCCTCTTTGATTAAAGGGTCCCATCACTCAAATGGTTCGAATCTCCTAGGTTAATCGAACTTTAGTAGTTGGTTCGCACTTATGCATACTCCGGGTCACTAGTGTGTGAGTGTGATGGTTTTGGTGAATCGGTTACCAACTGAATTGTCTACTAGCCCCTTTCAACTATTCAACCTTAATTAATGAGCATCAAGCAACCGCATGCGCTTGAACAAGTTTATAGTGAATCTCAATCCAAAATTGATCCTCAATTTCAATAACATGGCACACATGTATACAATTACTACATGCAAAATGTCCTAAAACACACGCAACAACTAACACACGACCCATCAACATGAAAGTGTGATGCAAATAAACCAAAACTAAACCTAAATGACCACCACTAACTGTATGCAATACTAACAACAAAACAAGCCAACTAATATGAACACACCAAAAGGACTACATACTACTAAACCACAACAATAACCAAAACACACAAACAAAACGCTTAAAACATATCACTCAATCACCACCCTCCCCCCAAACAAATATCCAAAGGTCCCCACTGCAAGATATAAAACGAGAGGAAGGAACCCCCCAATATCAACGCGCGCGTGGTGGTGGGATGGTGAGTGCCAAGAGCCGGGCGAGCCGGGCCTCGCATGCATCGCCGTCGTCAGAGAATGATGGCCTCGATCGCCGGGACCGCCCGCATATCAAGACGCAACGCCCCATGTCCTGTAACGAGACTTCGGTGGTCTTGGTCTCATCCCAGAAAGCGTCAAAACGCTCAGTGAGCGCGAGCACCGGGTCCTCAAGATCTGGTGAAGGACTAGGGGGAGTGGCCGCCTGTGGCTGCAGGGGAGGTGGTGGAGCTGGCTGGGATAGTGGTGGGGGTGGCTGGGACAGTGGTGGAGGTGGCTGGGACGAGGACTGGCCAAGGTCTCCCTGGGGATCGCCCAGGGATCCATAACGAGCCCGATACTCATAAAGCTCGTCCTCGTCCGAGGCTCGTGGACTAATCGTAGGTCTCAGCCGCGGACACCGTGTGTCCTACGGATGCATATGGCTTTGGTAGGGTGAAGCCAAGTGTCGTTGTCGTCATATACCCCATTGTTTTTTCCGCGCACAAGCCAACATCAAAGGGGTGGTCCTGCAGTTCATTTTCATCTCGTTGTGGAGATCGTGATCCTCTATAACTACTCTACATCGAATGGTATATTCGATAATGGCAAAGTTGCTGTGGAATCGGGCGGTCACTCACACACATTCATTGCCGATAAGACGCCAAGTGATGAAATGGTGCCAAACCTTGGGAATGTAAATAAATGTTTGGCCTGAAATTGACCACATGGCCCGCACTATCGATCCTCCACTCACCTCGCCTCGTCATCACGCCGAATGACCTCATGGTAGTCGGGATGCTCGCGAGTCGATCAAAGGAACCGGTGGACATGTTCTAAAGCCATAGCTATTGATCGATCCGCGACCGGTCGACCAATACACCCCCAGACCACCTTTTGAGACATGAGGCGAGGTTACGAAATTCGCACTACGCCATCGCCGCCGCAGGGGTCAGTACAAGGCACGCCATCCCTTATTCCCGCACTGTCTTATGAAGAAAATCGCCGCGATGAAACCCCTTCCTTGATGAAGGAAACGATGTGGTAAATGATGCCAAACCAATCCGCTATGACTCGATTTTACAAACCTCGAGGCACGAACGTGGGGAGCCTGGTCCTTCATTGGTCGACTGGCCAAGGGTGCAACTTCGCCTCTGTCACATACTAAACCTAGACAAAGAAGAAAAAAATCAAACACCTGGCACGTAAACACCTCAAAACAACTAATAACTATCTAAGGATTCCAATAAAACCTAAATGCGATCGGAGATCCTAAGGAACCTAGCTAACCCAAATGAGGGCCTACAATACCCTGGGATCACGCCGAAGCAACAAATGAACCCAAACCATCTGCACTGTTAGAATCGGGCACACGCTGGTGGGGGAGGACCCAAACCGACCAATGAGGTGACTTACAGCAGCCTAGCAAAGGAGGTATCTCGACCTGTGATGAGAGCCCGACAGTCCTGAAGGCCGATGCAGGCGCCAGGTTTTGCAGCAAAGAGTCGCACGGTGAAGGCGGAAAGGAACCATTCTTGCCAAACAAGGCCACACACGCAGGTTCACGCCAGCGCGACGCGGGCGCAGGACACATGACTAATCACGCCGCTGGAGCCGTATGATCACGCCGCTGACGCGGGCGCAGCAATGACCAACCGACGCCGCGACGCGGAGAATCTCCACGCCGCGACGCGATGCGAGAGTTTTTAAAATGACGCCGACGTGAGGAATCCACGCCGCGACGCGACGTGAGTTGAAATTTGACGCCGCTGACGTGAGAATCCACGGCCGCGACGCGCGACGAGGGCTTCAAAAATGACGCCGCTGACGTGAGAATCCACGCCGCGACGCGCGGGCAAAGAGCTTCAATAGACGCCGCGACGCGGAAATCTCACGCCGCGACGCGGGCGCAGAAGGTCTCCAAAAGATTTTATATACTAACCCCCAATTTTTCGAGAACTTCCACTTAAACTTCCCTGACTTCTCAACACCTCGCAAGCCTCGCACCTACACCCCAGCCTCCCGAAATTAAACCAACAAGCGTAAACACCGATCATGAATGCGCCTAGAAATCGAAAAATTTCTGAAACAACAAGAGAACCGAAAACTTAAAAACAAAGCCGAAAACTCGCTACTTCAAGAAGCGCTATGTTTGAATGTCGTTTAATTTAATTCGAATCTCAATGTGCAAGACACTTAAGATAAAACCAGAAATGCGATACAGATCCCAGTGCCTGGGCACCCAATGCCAAGGTGGATGAAATACTCTTCCGTGGCATGCCCTTGCTCTTCGTCTTCGCAATGCTTATTATCCTCAAATTTTTCTCATCGCCTTGCACACCCTCTGTACCGAAGTTCGAGATATCTTCATTCGACTGGCTGTCCGGGTGCTTCAGGGGGTTGGAAAACATGAAAGTGATCTCGCTCTGGACTCTTAGTTTGAGTTCACCTTCTTGCACACTGAAGCCTCCGTGGCTAGAAAGGTCTACTAAGTATGATGGGGACCGGAATGCCCTCCTCCATGTCCGTAATGACAAGCCCACGAGACGAATTTACCAACTTTACTAGGACATTTGACTATCCCTCGAGGGTGTTGGTATGACCTATCCGCAAGTTAGGATCGATTGTGGTTGATTTCAAGCCCCAACTTTAATTTTTAAACATCGAGTGGCATCAAGCGATGCTCGCTCCTCAAGTCAAGATAAGGTTTTTCCCGATAATTCGATTCTCAGAGAACATAAGAAATTTATCTGATTCAAGTTTTTGGGAAGCTTCAGGATGGTAATCGTGATTCTCGCTAAGGCAGTAATGGTCCCATACTCTTCCACTTTCATTTGCCAAGATCTTTTTCATTAATTTCCACATAACTCGCATATTCCTCTAATGCTTCCAAAAATGGTATATTAATATGCGCTTTCTTGAAGATGTCAAGAACCTTGCGAATCGCTTTCTAACTTGCCTTTCTTCAACCTCCGAGATACTGAATTGGTATGACAAGTCTATCCGTTTTTGTCTGCTTCGTTGTTCCTCCCCGACTTTATTATTCGACCGCCTCGTGTCTCGTTGCCTTATCTCAGATCCGGGTCCTTCGATGCTTTGTCTGCCCCACTTCCGGGGCCTGTGACACCGGTTGTGGCCCCAAGTTCTCCACCTCTTCCACTCCTTTAGAGGATGGCCTTGCACATTCTTTCCCTTCTCCTCTGGGGTTTGCCTCCTCGAATTGCTTCGTAGTGAACCTCATTTTCACCAATAAATTGGCCATTCACCCATCTCAGACTCCAAATTTCGTGAACTGTGGTCGCTTTGATTGTTCAATTGGAAGTTGCTCACGGCCGATATTCTACCTTGGTCTCATTCTATGAAGGCGTGTGTAAGAGGTGAGCATCCGGGCAAGGGCTTGTTCTAAGTCCGCTTTTTTTTCTCAAGAGGCTCAACATCCTCGACACATGGCATATTAGCCTCATTGTTCCTCCATCCATAACCTTGATTGTTCGACCGGCTCGATTCATTGCACGCCCACCGCCTTGATTTGATTCTCGTAGTTGTTTCCATACGGACCTTGCCTGTGGTTGATTCTGATCAACCTAGACACATATCGGGCTTCGCTTCCACTGTATGCTTCTCGACCGGACATTCCACACTACCATGTCAGTCTCTCCACGTAATTCACATAACTCCCATGGAGTGGTCCGTATAGCATGTAGCCGCTTCCGCCGCTCTATTTATCGTTATTGCTTAGTCACCGAGCCACATGATTTACCAGATTGTCAGGATCGCATTGCCTGCGTACACCCACCGTGTTTACCGCATAGCCTTCTCTCTGTGCCACCGATTAGTGTTGGTCAAAAGATCTCCAATATCTCATACGCCCGGTCTCGTGGTTTTCATCAATGATCCTCCAGCCTGAGCATCTATCATTGTTCGTTGCATTTCTAGTACCACAACAGGAAGGTGACTTTATCCATCCGTTACCAGTGTGAGGACATTTCTTAATAATTCATGAAATCGCCCCGCTTCTCGCTAGGCCTCCTCTAGTTGTCCAAACGTATTAATCTCTCGCACCGCCAGCAATTTTTAGTGGAAAACTTAGTCGTAAATTTTTGCACCAAATCGCTCCATGTAGTAACGGAGTCCGGTGGTTTACCAGTTAGCCAATGTTCGCTCTATCCTCGAAAGGAGAGGGAATAAATAAGTAACTTAGGGCTTCTTCAAGAACTCCGTCAGATTTGATGGTATCGCAAAACTTCGAGAAGGCGTCAATGCATGTGTTCGGGTTCTCATGTGGGTAGTCCATGGAACAATATACTCAAGACCAGATCGGCGGATCGATCATAACTCAAAATTGGTTTCATTGAATCTATGGGTCGTCACCGGTCAACAACCGTTGGAGGTAAAACAAACTCATCTTCAGCATGGGCGATCGCTCGTTGTATAAATGGTCTGGGCGCTTGATTCCTATTTCTGCTTCTCTGTGGTTCAGTTAGTTCAACGCCAAAATCTTGTTCTTCGCTGTTTTCCAGACTATTGAAGTTCTACTGCTTCTTCTCTCGCTCTCGCGCAACTGAGGCGTGTCTTTCGCTCAGATCACACGCGTTGATTAATCTTGCCATTGTCGCGATGTACTCACTCGAAACCTCAGATCGCAATACACAAAACTAACAAAACCCAATTACCAACACTTGTAAAAAATACCAAAGTATCTTAAAAATTCGTATCATTATCTATGTGTCACTTCTCTATATCAATTTAAACTACAACGCTTCAAAACTTGACAAAGCCGAAACGCTGCATAAAATGAATGTCGGCGCGCAAGTGCACGCCAGAGCCCTGGCAATATAGTGTACTTAACGCATTTTATTACTCCATCCACAAAAAGGAAAGGTAAATTGACTACGTAGAGGTTCTCGCTTCTCGCATAATATCTCGAAGAATGACTTTAAGAGGGGAATTCAATTTTCATGTAAAACTAACCGAATCGTTGGATTTAATTAAAGTGTTGTTTTAAAGCCTAGTTATATCTCCCCCGTCACGCTCAATGGATTGTCTTTCTAAAGAGATCATATCCAACACATTTATAATCCGCTCTATGGTGAGGTGATTCACATATAGATCTCTCGAATATCCACTTATCTTCGCAAATAGAATCGAGTATATCTCTATTCAATTTCTGAGATTCGAAATGCTTAAATGTTCTACCCCTAGATACCACCTTCGTGTCCCGACATTCTATCGACCGAATCAACAAGGCTACTCTACCCGCATCCCCGAATACCTCATCTCTCGAATCTCTGGATCAAAGGCGGCTATGCTAATGCCGGCCAAACATTATCATATAATTTAAATACGTGTATAGAGAAATCGACAATTTATAAACAATTGAATAACATAAAGATCCTTAATCCATATCGTATGACGTGGTTTGATGTAACCCAAAGAGATCTGTAACACAATGGAAGAAAAGATGAAACTGTTTAATAAAGAAAACATTGTTCTAAAATCCGCAATATACGAAAAGTCAAAAGAGTTACACCCGCACTTCTCAAGTCGGCAATACCGCTCAACTCGTGCCTCTCGTCAGCCTCCGATCTCCCCCGAATAACCCTAATGTGCTTTTAATGATGAGAGCAGATTTTAATGACGCGCGACGCGGTGACGTCAAGGACGGGCGGTCACGACGCGGGGACGTCAGCGATTGCATGCACATCGCGACGCGGGGACGCCGCGACGCGACAGCACTTCATCGCTTTGTTCCATCGGCTCCAAGATCCTCGCTGTCGCCACCCCAATGCTCCCGCAGATTCACAGCATCAATTCACATCTAGTCAAAACTATAAAATTACTTCAAAATAAACAAGAAAATGTAGACCGACGCGAGCATAATATGAGTGTTTTAGGCACTCATCAATCCACACTCACAGAGGGTGGCAGATTTCCACATCGAAGTTACAATCTCAGTACTTCACCCATTTCCTATGACTCGTGATAGGATGACACCGCCAGTCAGCAGAACTCGCAGTCCAAACACAGAGTTATTGGACAAGGGGCTCATTAGACCGAGCACTCTACCATGGGGCGTCCGTCTATTTATAAGAAGAAGGACAAGACCCTTCGACCGCAGGCATCGACTGCTGCATAAATGAACAGGTTACGATCAAGAATCTGCACTAATACCGAGGATCGACGATTTGCTTGACTGGCAGAGAGCGAGTTCACCCAAGATAGACCTTCAGACCGTTACATCGCTTGAGGGTTAGGGAGATAGATATCCCCAAGACAAATAGCTTAGACGTGTTATGGGCACTTGAGTTTACTATGATGCCTTGATCGACGAATGCGCCAATGCATTCATGGACCTCACGCATAGTATTCCAACCCCATCTAGATCGCATTATCAGAAGTTCGCGGATGACATTCATCTACCCCAATGAGTGGGAGCATGAGTATCATTTGAGGATCGACATAACTGGCTGAGACCATCACCAGACGCAGTGCCCAAGAAGTGCGAGTTTTAACTTACTGAGGTGAGATTTCTGGGACACGTGGTTTCAAGATCGCGTGTCGCGGGACCTGCAGAAGGTTGAGGCCGTGATGAGTCGGGGGAGAGACCGAATGTCGACCCGAGATACGTAGTTTCTCGGGATTACCGGGCATTACAGAGATTCGAGAATAGCCGAAGTCGTCTATCTTGTGGCGTGATCAGACTTCGCCATGGGGACACGGGATATGGCCTGGACTACCTCAATTACAAGAGAGAGATCGAGGATGCCTCGAGCACTGGGGGGATGCGAGTGTTAGTGTCAAGAGGAGGATCACCCTTCTTCTGGGCTTCGGGGAAGAGGCGAAGACTTCGCTTCACACGCAGCTCGTGACTGTGTACGTGGATCGCATGTGAGACTGACGCCTTGGGGGACAGGATCCTGTGGCTTTGGACAAATACAGCCCCAGCTAGCCAGAGAACATGAGAGAGCATTTGCTCATTCCCTCCACACCCCAAGACGGTCGTGAGGAACCGCTGGCCAGTGCGTTATACAAGCACTTCCAAGAATACGATAAGGCCGTGAGGGCGCCAGTGTGGCCTAAGTCGACGCATCGTAGTCAAGGCAATGGCGTAGTGGATCTGTGGTGGTGATATATCGTGGCCGATGTCATGCTTCGACACGGATGAGCCGACAACACCAAGTTGTCGCGAATCGGGACCTTAGCCGTGCTGTCATACCCAACACGACCCCTCGATCGCCGAGGTTAAGGCCTTTGTATAGCTTTCTGCATAGATGTTCTTCCCAGGGATGTAGGGTGAGTCGATCTTATAGATCGGATTATAAGTGAGAGATCTCCGAGATTCTCGCCTCATGGTGGACCCGGAATCGTGTCACAATATGGCATTACTGCTGCTCGTACACGTATAACATCGCTGGCCGAAGTCGGATGTGGTGCACGACGGCCATTCACCACTTTCGCAGGTGTGGGTTGAGTTTGTCTTTGTACTACGCCCAATGAAGACCTACAGTTCGAATCGAAATGCGAGGCTCAAGTATGTCGAAGAGTTATGTAATCGAGATGAAAAAAACACGGGCCAATTTATCATGACTTAGAGTCGAAAGGATAGAGTCGGGAGTGACTGAGATTCGATACCCCCTTGGCAATCGTGACGCGTCATTGAAGCCTAGCCAAGATACCTGGGATGTCATACTACGACACGGACTAGGTTGATCAGACATCGATCGCTTACTGATCGCGGACTCGAAGGTCGCTACACACAAAGTACGTGGTAGGTTACACGTTGTGCTGGTTACACGTCAGCGGATTATATACAGTGTTAGAGGACACGCTAAGAGCATACGCCTGGGTCATAAGGGCAGAGTACTGGCTTCCTGATCTTACAACAATAGCTATCGCGTATAAAGTGATGGCACCATACGAGGTATCGTATGGAAGGCCATGTAGACAATCAAGATAAGCGGACCGAAAGAAGAGAGCTCCATCCCGAATCCCGATCTGATTGTAGACAATTCCTCCGAGAAGGCGAGTTTGATATTTACGGGTCGTTTTCTCACGACTCAGCCAGAAGAGCTATGTTGATGTGCTTAATGCCAACTTAGAGTTCGAGGTCGAGATTACGCTTTTCAAGGTGATGCCTAAGAGAGAGTAATGTTCGCAAGCGTGAAGCTATCGCCAGACCATCAATACCTTTCGAGATACTCAGAGATAGGCTGTATCGAAGGCACTAAGTATGCGATCAGCCAAAGATGTCGTGTCCACGAGGCATTTGCCGCCTATGTTCAAGTATACCCTGCATCCAAATTTCATGTGGTGGATCGGGGATGCATGTGAGGTCATTACGTATGAGACTCGAGAGGGATCAGCTGCGGCATTTTAGATACCTTATGACGATTTTTGTGACGAAGACCGTGGATGCCAGTTGTCAAGGCGAGCACATTACTATGGAGTGGAGGAGTCAACGTGGGAAGCGCGAGGCATTGTGCCACCTATCCCTTCTTGTGTTTAGGGATTTAAGGTACGTGGTTTAGTCGCTACCATTTAAATGACTAGTTTACATGCATGGTGCAGCACGTTGTATATGCATGTGAGTGATCAGGATTGGCCCAAAATTTCGATTCAAATTTTTGTGAGGGGAGAACAAGACTCGAAATTCCAATTTATGGGAAATGGCAAATCAGATTTCAAGCTACGAAATTGTAATTAAAATCCGAATTTATTTCTAGATCCTTGACGATCAAACGGATTTACCGCTGAATCGTGACGCAAACCCAGCCTAGTATCGTCGCACTTCGTTTCCACCCGAGAGGACAAAGAGGAGTTGGCACGCCGAGGGCATCGCTTGCCGGCAATGGCCAACCATTTTCGATGCGACTTAAAGTCACATATAACACGTACTGGCGCGCCATAAGTGGTACGAGTATAAATGGATGAAACTGACGCCGAGATAGTGCCAATGACAAACTGGGAAAGAAGGGACATAATGGTCATTTGAAAATGATTAAATGATAATATGCCAAAATAGGAATAAAGTCATCTATTTGATTCAAAACAAGCCAAAACGTGAGGTGATGAGATTAGGATGCAGAGGCGTAAAATAGAACATGGATTTTGTGAGAGAGAGTAATTCCTCTCTAACTCATGCAAGTAATCCGACCGTCACTGGGCTCTTATGCTACGAAAGTTCTTCTACGTATCGGTGCTTATGCGTGGCACCTGATGGCTGAGTTTCCAACAAACTCCCAGAGTGAGGTGCTCCATACTTGTTTTGTTCTTCTTTATTAAGTACTTTGTTAATGTTTGAGCTTGAATGAGGCCGTGAGGGGCTGTTTCACTGGTCCCAAAATATGGGAATTTCAAAATTGTTTGAATTTATGGAACCCAACGGTGTCCGTGGGTCGTCATTTGTTATCATGTTAATTGCATACTTTATGCACAAATTATGTCAGGTTTGTATAAGGCCAGAATGACCGGTGGAAACCCAGGTTCACTAAGTGAACCGATGATTATGATTTGCCCAGAATAAGAATCGAGGGTTTTACTGTTCCCGAAATAGTGTTCACAAAATAATTTTTGTGAAATAATGTGTCGTCGGTGCACCAAATCGAGTTGCTCGTGTTTGATCATTGCCCACGTGAGCTAATTTTGGATGTAATTGATGGTGAAATTATATGACATGTTTGGGGTGATTTAAATTATGTGAATATATGGATGATTGATATTTGTAAAGTGCGTTATTGAATTGTAAAATTAATTTGCATCACGCATCCCATATGCACCGGGCAACCCTAGGACGACAAGGAGTGAGTGCATGAGGTAATTCGAGAGAATGGTTCGAGGGTTGTCTAAAAATAATAACATCGGCGGTAGTTCAAAACATAATATCAATCGCCTAGCCGCCCAATCGATATACACGGAGGGAGCAGAACCATACATAATATCAATCGGTTTGACCGGCCCACTGATATATATATATATCTTATGGGCCCACAAATAAAAACTAAGGTTCTCACGTATTAGGCAGTGTGCGGAGGAAATTTTACACTCGAGATATGAGATGACTCGGGCTAGATATTCAAGTAGATCACGATTTGCTTGAATGTGTTTATTTGTTGATTGCATACTTACTATATGAAAGTAGTTCGCCAGTGGTGATTCCACTACACGGTTATCACTTCACCCCGTCGAGGGATCATTTCATGTACAAGGAGCGCAAGTAAAGACTCGCTCATCGTGCAGGCGCTGCCAGCAAAGCCCAATGCGGTTTCATGGTTTTGCAAGGTATTATAATGTTTTTCATTTTGATATATGTGTCAGATAAAAGTGTATCATTAATTTTCAGAATCATGATATATATACTGGGGATGTTTTATGAGTATGAAGCAGGGGCCAAAGTCGCCTTTTACTCATATGGATATATATTGGATGGTTAGACATGTTAGATATATATGCGTATTGTATAGAGCCCCAGACAAAGAGACTCATCGATTTTCTTACGAGAATGTCGTCACCCGACATTCACGAGCGTTTATATGCAAGCTGCATCAATGGACACCCCGGTCTGGGGCGTCATTAATAAATATGAAAACAATAATATAAAAATAACAATATATTTTAAAATAAATAATTTTTAATAATTAATATCAAATATCAAAAATTATTTTTATCCGAGATAAACTAATATTTTAGAATATGAGAGTTTTTTTAAATTATATTTTCCTTTATTTTATATTATTATTTTTAACTTGTTTTTCATATTTATTCATTAATATTTAAAAATGTCATTTTAATTTTATTATTATTATAATAATAAATATTCCTAAATAAAAACAAGTTATTTAAAGAGCGAGTAAATAATACTAATAACAAATTATGAAATAACATTAATTTAATAATTTTGTATTTAATTTTAATGCATAACAAATGCCTTAACAATTTCAAGATAATCTACATTATCATTTAAAAAAAATTAAAATATTGATGTTATGATAACAGTATATATTTAAATTTTTTTACAAAGCCACTATTGAGAATGACGGTAATGCTTAACTATCACCCATATGGCCTAAACAAACAATAATTTCAAAATAAATTATTTTTATAATTTAAAATAAAATTATTTTTAATTAAAAAAATATTTTAACTAAAACTCCTTAAATAATATTGCTTCCTCAGGCACACACAAGTTAGAACCAGACCCTTGGGAAATACTTACTGTCGTACGAGCTGAAATCTGCGGAGTTCGGACCAACAGAGTGCTAGAGCTGAACAATTGTTGCTATTTCCAGGACATTTCCTTCCAATTACTTGTCTGTTTGATTATGCAGCAGTCAAAGTCCCTTATTGCCCTTCTTCCTTTTCTCTTTCCCCTCTCTTTAAACCCCCAAACTAACGCTTCTAAAGCACTCTCCTCTTCTCTTTTTGTCTCTCTAGAATTTTAGTATTTCCTTCGGAGAATTTCTATTTCTCGTTAAGCCATTGACGATTCAGAGGTGCGATCATATGATGATGCAGCATTATGTCTTCGAATTTGTTTTTCATTACTAGTTTCTGTGAATTTGATGTTTGTTTTCTGCCATTTATTGGGAAATTTAAACTTATGTCTGTTTGGTTGCCGAGAAGGGTGGAGAAACGAAAGAAAGTAAAATCTGAATGGTTTTTGTATGCTATGTTGCTTTGGTTTGCCAAGACATGGAAAAAGAGTCTGGCTTTTTAAGTTTTAACTAAGCCGAACAAGTGTTTGTTCCACGCAATTTCTTTTAGAAAAGAAAGGCAGAATCGAAAATAGCATATTTTCTTTCTTTTATGCATCATCTCTGTCATCAAAGTGAGCATTAAGGTTTTGGAAATGTGTATGAGCATCGCTGAGCTGCTGCATGTTGCAGGGGTCAGTGTGCCTTTATTTTTTTCTGTTATGCTTTCTTGGTGTCAGTTTGGCTGCCAAGAAAACTTGGGCAAAAGAGCGATAAATTGTAATCTTGAATGGCAAACAGAGGGCAACCTGCGCTTTAACTGCTTCAACAAGTGTGTTTCGGTTCACTTTTCTTGACAAGAAATAAGTTGAAGATTAAAATTTGATTTCTTTTATTATTTCTGCGTTGGGTTTTTTCAGTGATCAAATTGGAACACAAGCAAAGGTTTGTTAAAAGATTTTTGCTGATTCCTGAATTGACTTTTTTTTACAATACTTAAACATAAGACATGTATTTATATTTGAGTGTTCTATTAGAGCATGTTTTATGATTGAATTTTTTTGATAGGCTATGATTGAATTTGATTTGATGCTTATTTTACTTAGGCAAGAATCAAGATTTCCAGTTAATATTTTTTAATACTGATATCGGTTTCATATTTTTCCCCTTTTTGAACAGGAATTAAATTAGTACTGCTCAATTTCCTTTGTTAGATCTATATATACTCAAGTTTCTGAGGGATTTTATATAGAATGGTGAAACACACTGTTGTAGCCAAGAACATCACACATACACCAAAGGCTATTATACACCAAATTGGTTTCAGGGCTTCACATAAAATAGAGGAAGTACAGGGGACTACTCAAGATGGATGCCCAGGATTGGCCATACTTACAGAAAGGTTCTGTTTTTCATGCAGCTTGCAGCTTCCAGAATTCTTTTCGTTGTATCCAAGCCTTAAAAGAAGAAGGATGCTGAGCAATCTGCTGCAGAGATGGTTCTGCAAAAGGTTTGCTTTCTGTTTTTCCATAAACCACTATTCTTAGTTGCAGGTTACTGTCTCAAATCATTATGCTAGAATTGAAATGAAAATTACTATTCATTGGACATATATAAAAGGAGTATTTCAAGGTATATATGAAGAGTAAATTGTCTATCTCTCTTTTTTTTTGCAGTTAGGCCTTGATCTCAGTAGTGATTCCATGGTGCAGGAAATCCACAGGATGAATTGATTGCCTCCTATTTGTTTACTGATGAAGTATGTGGTCTGTTCCATCAAGTTGGGCTGACTAGCTTCTGTTCCATCATAAGAAAAAAGAAGAATCTCCTTGTTCATGTTTCTGGATCAGTATACTTATAGATCTTGTATTGTTCTTGTTTTGTTTCTTATTTTAGTTTTGCATAGAATGGTGAAGCTTGCTTTCATAATCTAGCAGTTATTTCTACGGCCTCTCTGTCCTTTTTTTTCCTTTTTCTTTTTTGGAGTTTATGTTATCCTCTTGCTTTATTATCTTTGGTTATGTTTTAGTCCAGTTTGACTTCTCTACTTTATTTATTTATTTATTTTTTGGTGTCATTGGTGAAGTTCCTCTCATCTCTTCATCCTCTGGGTGGTCACTTCAGAGCAGCTTTGCGGAGAGGTGGTAACCTTTATGGTTTAATTCCAGTTTCACTCTTGTCTGTGACGCAAAGCTTGGTAACAAATGCAAATCCATTAACCCTGTGGTGGAGTCGAATCCTTTGTTGGCTATACCACTTGTTATGAAGGCTGCTGCAAGTTTATCTGGGTCTGTTGCTATTTCTGAAGGACAGCTTTGGATGCGGAGGAAAAATCCATATCCACCTGAGATTATACAGTTCAATTACAGTCAGTTGAACTCCCCAGAAAGCATTTGTATTGAAGCCATACACATTCCTTATTCACTGGAGAACATGATTCTTGACGCTTTAATGTTTTCTCAATCTCAAGTACATTCTTGATGCTATTGACAAAGCTTGGTTTTAGCCTGGTGATGCATTTGGGTAAGATACTTGGGTCTCTAAGGTCTGTGGATTCATATTCAAGCCTATTATTTTGTTATATTCTTGAATTACAATATGCTGGTGGATTCTGAAGCACAATACTACTTTCTATGTTGTTTTATAGGATCAGAGTGCTTTCTTCTGAGGTGCGACTGTATTTTTCTGCCCTGAGGGTAATGGTGGATCTGTTATCAGATCTAAATGTGAAACAGTTACTCGAAGAAGGATCATTCAAATGTAAGGGCAAGTTACTTCTCTAATATGCTATGGAAATGCAATTTTGGCATCGATTGATACACACATGGAAGTTCACGACCTCTTCATGAAGGACATATCTCTGCAGTCATATTATAGGTAATTTCGATTTCATATACTTATTCTGAATTTCTTATTCCAGCATGCTTCAACTAATAGACACTCTTCATCACAGCTGCAGGTTGAATTACACGTGCTCAGCTCTTCCATTTTCTTGTACTATGGTGCAATGCTTGCCCCAAGTTTAAAGTGTAGTTTGTTGATGGATCTGAGATGAGATAAGATTGCAATCATTTTCACATACTTGAAATAATGTACAAAGGGCTTCAAAGAACCCATAGTTTACAAGCGTGAAGGCGACTCATTAAAGCTTCATGGGCCTTAGGCTAAGGTACAACACAAGGCGCTAGAGTATGAAAATGTGATCTTGGATACATGTTAACTTATAAAATATGATTCAAAATCTAATTGGAATTAATAAAAATTTAACGTTCTCGACATTTAAAAGAAACATTCAATCAAAAGGTATAGAAATTATGTATATTTCAATATATAATTAGAAATTTCAAGAATAAAAGTGTTTAGAAAGGAAATTAAAGGCACGCCTTTTAAATGTTTTCGATATCGAGGCACTGAGTCAGGAGAGTGGTTGTGTGCACTTTTTAAAACTATGCATGAACTAGATTATAATTGTTTTCAAAGGCTTAAACAAGGTGTGCCTCAAGGCGAGGTGGCCAAAATTCACTTTGAGGCATCCTAAAAATGGCGCTCGACATGGAAGGGGTAGGCCTTAGGCGCTAAGGTGACTGTGGGTATGTTAGCAGGTGTACGCCTTTCACACCTTAGGCGAAGCGTACACTTCACATGGATGGCTAAGCATGCCATTTAAAAAAAATGAGAAAGAAAAATTAAAAATCCCTTAACACTTAACAAACCTTAAGAAGAAACAAAATCGCCGGGCGGCCGGATCCCAACCCCGTGATCTCATCCCTCTCTCGGGTGTCGGCAATCGAACTTCATCCGTGATCTCATCCTTGTCCTCGCCCTCAAAGAACAAGTAATTTCCTCTTCTTCTCCTCTCTATCTCTCAGAAACCCTAACTCGATTTTTCTACCTCTCTTCTCTGTCTCTCGTAAAACCCTAACTCAATTTCTCTCTACCTCTCTCCGCTCTCTTCCTCCTCACGACATCACCTGCTCTCCTTTGTTTCTCCTCCTATTACGGTGTCATTGGTGTTTCTCTTCCTCTCACGGTGCCATATGTTCTACTCTCTATTTCTCTTCCTTGTTAGTGCTCTCTTGTTTTGTAAAAGAAACCAAATTTGGTATATATATATATATATTAATTGATTTTTTGATAAGGAATCACAGGGTGCTCTCCTTTTTTTAATGATTAAAGAAAACAAATTGGGTATTTTTTTTTATAAGGAATCACGGTGTAATTTTTTTTATAAGGAATCGCAATGTTAACATAATTATCAAATTTTGACAAAAATCTTGTATCTGAAATATTTTCAAATTTGATTTGCTTTTCCAAATTTAATATGATTCTCCAAATTGATAAAAATCTTGTAGTTTTATGCTATTTATTTTATTTTTAATATATTATAAAACATTTATTAATTATATTATGATCACAAAGGCTCACACTCAACTCCCGAGGCTTTACGCTCCTCATAAACATGAAGACGCTCCTCATAAACATGAAAATTTCTCCCCACGCCACGCATTTGAAAAACATCGCAGATAATGATGATTATAATACCAAGATAAGAGAAGGTGAACGCTCTTCCCCGTGCATGCGCATTCTCCAACTCGTGAAATGAGAGAAGAAAAGATTGTTTTTTCTTTATTGAATCCATGAATATATAGTATAGAGACACCTATATATATACAAATAATGGAATAAAATAAACAAAATAAAGTGTAAAATAAGGAGGATAATGTACAAAAAAGGTAGGAGATAAAAACCAAAGAATATCTAAGGAATATTCTTGATTCTCAACACTTCTCAAGCTAGAAAGTATTACAGTCAATGCATCAAGTTTGTTACAAATGTACTGCACTTCATGATCTGGTAGATTCAATAACACGTCCGTTAGGTCAGTCACCTGAGTCGACAAAACCAGTAGTCATGTGAATCTCGATGCGATCTTTCTCTCCGATGAAGCCACAATCCACTTCAATATGCTTGGTCCTCTCATGAAAGACTGGGTTGAATGCGATGTGGAGAGTAGCTTGATTATCACATATTAGCTTCATTTGTTCATCCTTCCCAAATCTTAGTTCTTGAAGAAGATGTCCTAGCTATATGAGCTCACATGTCGCCAAAGATACCTCAGATATTCGTCATAAAGACTCGATCCGGCTACAACATCCTAGTTTTTCTCTAGGATCTTAGGGTTTCAACAACAAATACACAATACCCGTATGAGCATCTATCTACAGTGAACCTTACCTACCAAAGATCACAATATCCTATAATCCAGTGCACTTCTATTTTCATATAACAACACCCTCGGGGTCTGATGTTCCTTAATATAAAGGAGGATACGATGATAACACCAAAAGGAAAATTCTAGAAGAATAGAGTATGATTGAAATAACTCTAGAATCACTCCTAGAAACTGAGGTTTCACACTCAAGGGCTCCTCAGTATCACACAAAGAGATTGAAAGAACCCTAGAATCACTCCTAGAACCCTAGGCATCACACCATAGGATCTTTAAACAGACAAAGACTTGCTTTGGCCGAAAATTCTTTTTTTTTTCATTCATTCATCGATTCACCAAGACCGAACACAACCATATATAGGTGATCCCAAGTGACCATTACTCGAACTACCATCTAGTAAATGAATCCTCAAACTAACAAATTCACTTGACTTCTAGGACTCATAAATATTATTGGAAATGACAATC
Organism: Tetrastigma voinierianum; assembly: GCA_016808115.1. Taxonomy (NCBI): domain Eukaryota; kingdom Viridiplantae; phylum Streptophyta; class Magnoliopsida; order Vitales; family Vitaceae; genus Tetrastigma; species Tetrastigma voinierianum. The sequence goes on from JAEQBH010003424.1 coordinate 418,727, forward strand.
ATAGAAAATGACAACCTTGGAAAATCATAACCATTGGAAAATCACAACCATTGGAAAATGATACTAACTTATGACAATTGTCATCAGCCCCTTATATAAGTTCCCAACTAAGCCCCTTATTAACCATTGGTGGCTGCCACTTGCCCCATCAACCCCCTTCGACCATGGTGAGTTAAAGGTATATGAAACTTCATAAAGGTCTTGTTTCAATTGTTGGAACCCTTCGTAAGAATATGACTCCATAATTTTTCTTGTTTCGTGAACTTTGTTGACTTTCAACCCGATGATTTTCCTATTTCAGCAATAGTCATTGGTTTCAGCACCACCCACTGTTCTTAAACATAAAGTCAGATAGGTGTTTTCTCTCCCATAGTGATGCACATCTCGATCATAGAGCCACAGACTCCTAAGAATAATATGTGCTTCTTTCATAGGAATCACATCACACCAAACAGAATCTCTATAAACACCATAAGAAAAAGATACCAAACAACGCTTATTAATTGGAATCGACATGTTATTTATCCATGCTATCTTGTATGGTTGTGGATGTGGCTCAACTAGAAGTTTAAGATGCTCAGTTGTGGAGGCTAAAACAACATTCATGTAGCTCCCACTATAAATAATGGGTTTTTGAGCTTGATTCTCACATTGAACCAACATTTGAGAAATAGAATTTTGGCGCCAATCTTCCTCCTCAACTTTCAAGACTGCAAGAATACACCTCACTATGGAAACTATTTGACCATCCACTTCTTCATCATCCAAGTCAATAGGATCATAAACACCATAGTCGAATGAGTTTCCATTGTCCTCTTGCTTTGGTGGTTTTGGTTCCTCCTCATATTCCAAGCTGATGTGCAAATTCTTCATTGGGCAATTGTACTCCATGTGGCCTGGTTGTTGGCACTTGAAACATTTGATACCCTTAGGATCAACCACTTGAGAAGAAGATGCGGTTTGAACCTGTAGATGGATTTCATAGATGATTCGATCTAAGTTTGATATCACGACTTGTGTCAGAAAGCCCATATTATGACAGAGCTCCTATAAAGGGATGTAACTACTATTTTTCTCTGTTTCGATGAATATCCCACGCACTCCTCCATGTCCAATGCAACTTGAAAGGCGTGTTCTAAGCTGTATAAGGGCTGACGTAGCAACGCCCGTTTGTTTTTAGGTCTCAATCTAGCTTTGATCCTTTCAAGTGTTTGTCTAGAGTCTTCTACTATCTGACTCCTTATTTTCAGCTCATCAAACTTTTGCATATGATCAACAACAAACATGTTTTTCCTCAAATTAATAAGTTGGTCACATAGCTTATCATAATAATTTGTAGGCATGTATTTTCCCGAAGCTTGGCCTTCATCTCTTCCCATGTATCTCTTCTAATGTCTTCTTTCACCGTCCACCAAATTCTTTTGCTGTTTCATATAGTTCATTTCGCGAAACCTCACCCTTTGATCATCCGCCATATCATACCAATCGAAGTATTCTTCATTTGCAGCCAACTAGTCCACAAATTGGGTAGCATGTACTTTTCCTTCAAAATCAGGAACCTCCATTCTTACTTTCTTTGTGATATCTCCAGCCATGTCACAAGCTTCATGCCTTCTGTCAAGCAACCCTCTAACCCATTCAGACATAGTGGTATCAGGTGTCGATCACCCTTGCTCCTTGATTTTCTCAGGGTTATTCACCGAGATGTTTCTCGTCACACATGTGATGACTCATTAGTAGGTTGAGATATTCGTGCTCTAACATTACTCATCTAAATGTGAAGACTAATAAGTCAGTCGCATCGTCCGAATCATCAAGTCGATCGCTAGCTATCTAACCTTCCTCTAAAACTCTTTCGTGATCGTAGCTATGATAGCACTACTTTGATACTCAAATTGATGCAGCACTAAAAGGAAAATTTAGGAAGAATAGAGTAGGATTGAAATAACTCTAGTAATCACTTCTAGAAACTCGAGGCTTCACACCAAGGGCTCTTTGTATCACACAAAGAGATTGAAATAACCCTAGGAATCACTCCTAGGAACCCTAGGCATCACATCATAGGGATCTTTGCATCATACAAAGATTTGTGTTTGTTGGAAAATTCTTTTTTTCATTCATTCATTGATTCACCAATACCGAATACAACCATATATATAGCGCCCTAGTGGACCAATTACTTCCAGAATTACCATCTAGTAAATGAACTCAAACTAACAATTGACTCAATTTCAAAGACCTCAAATAATGCTATTGGAAAATGACAATTATAGAAAATGACAACCTTGGAAAATCATAACCATCGAAAATCACAACCATTGAAAATGATACTAACTTATGACACCACATCACTTCTATAAGATCCCACCTAGTCTGAAGGCCAAATCATCGTGGTCGCCACACCTCCATCCTAATGCATTGCCACTGCATTTATTGCACATGGATATTTGCAGAATCATAACACTCACAGAAGGAAATGTCTAGTTGAGTGATGGTAAGATAGTTTAGTTTTCCCACAAGTCGCGATATCTCCTCGATCACATGTAGGCTCCCCGCCCTGCACAAGCCTCGACATTCGATCCGCAGAGTGTCTATGTTTGCAATTCAGCAACCCAGCATACCATTACTGCTATTCAGATGACACTCTTGTGTTCTGCCATGATTCATGGACATGTCCATTCAGTCGATTTTCCTGTTTCAGGCCATCTAGGCCTATATCAATTTGGAGAAAAGTCTATTATGCCGATGGGCAATGTGAAGGACTTTGAGATTTTGGCTTAATTTGGCTAAATCGACTCTCCTAACAACTTGTTCCGCCTCCCACCAGGATGTGTTGTAATGCTGCTTTAGTTCGGGGATGGAAGAAAGGTTTTAGAAGAAAACTAGCCACTGGAAGAGGTGGCACATTTCTAAAGGGGGTAGATTGCCACTCATAAGAAGTACCTTGTCCAACCTCCTGATCTATATTATGTCCTTGTTCCCTTTACCAAAGGGAAAGTGAGATTGGAAAAAATTCAAGGAGATTTTCTTCGGGGAGGTGGTAACCTCGGAAGAAGTTTCATTTGCAATTGGAATATTTAGTTTGCTCAAGCAAAGAAGGAGGCGGCTCGGGTACCGTGGACCTCGTTAACAAGGCTTCATCAGGCAAGTGTTCTGGAGGTTTGTCAAGAAGAGAGAGCTCTATCGAAAGATGTCATCGCCCTAAAATATACGTAGAGAAATAGTCCCACTGAAGTTAAATTGTGTTTCATTGTTAGTGATGGTTCTGTGACAAGATTCGGAGACACTTGGTGTGAGGAGCACCCCCTTAGCATTTCCTTTCCAAATTTGTTCTCATGATCGATACTTCAGCAAGAACCGAAGGACTCAGGATAGCCCTAGAGGCGCCTGTCCCCTTTCTTGGGCCAGACCTTCAATGATCGAGTCGAGAAGTCCGTGATGTTTTCGATCCGACCAACAACAAGAGAACTCGGGAATGAAACAGATAGGCTCTTTTGAAAGGAGAATTTGTCGAACGAAGGAAGGATAGAAAAGCCCTTACAACCGATATGGAATTCTCGTGCCTCCTAAGGTCGCTTTTCACGTGGAAGTTCGTGGGGTAATTTTTGCAGCGGGAGACAAAGGAGGGCTCTAACCTGTCAGTAAATGCCTATGCGTAAAAGTCGGTTAAGAGAATACGGACCTTTGTTGCTCCATCGCCCTTCGACTGGATTTATGTGAGGTTTTATCCATATCCCGGTAGTCATTGGTCACAGACTCCTAAAGGATCTTAATTTTTATAAGCCATTTTTTCTATCATTGCGAAGACAAAAAAGCTTGGAAGGCGCCTTCTTATCTTCTTTGGGAAATTAGAAAGAAAGGACCCAGCAAGGCAAATGAAGATTCGCTTTCCTATACAAGAGGCTTAAAAATTCTTTTCATGGCGCTCTTTCTTCAATAGCATTTGTGTGGGGAGAATACTATATTGTTAATTTTTTTGCATTTCTAAGCTTGTCAAGTGGTGGTTTTTGTTTTCCTTGTTTTGCTTAGGTTAGGTTTCCTCCAATTTATTTCCTTTATACCGTAGGTTCCTAGTTCTCATTTTTTGTTTATAATATTTCTTTACCGACAATTTTTTTTTTTTCCAAGGCATATTTTTCTTCGATTCATAACTCACATCGATTTAGATCAGCACTTCAATCTTCAAAATACTAGCTTTCCCAAGTTCTTAGTTTGAAAGTGGTTGAAGAGATGTTGTTTCAGCCTTTGAATAGCATCCTGATTATTGCCTGTGATAACAATGTCATCTACATAAACAATCAAATAAATGCACTTCCCTGAACTTGTATGATGATAGATAACCGAGCGATTTGATATACTCCAAGTTATACCAAACTCGACTAACTAAATCGGCCAAACTGGCTCGCGGGACCGCTTCGTGCCATATAATGAGCGGCGAGCCCGCGCACTCAATCCAGACTCCTCGACCAACAAACCTGTGTGGTTACTCCATATAGACTCATAGGTCACAATATGTAAGAAGGCATTTTTGATGTCTAACTAATACAAATGCCAAGATTGCATAACAATCATATATAGGAGAAAACGAACATAAAGTAATTCGCGACATTTAAACGTGATTATAAGAAGGAACTGATGACCTAAGTGTACTTTTTGCAACTAATCTGGAGCCTTAAGACGATCCACCCGAATTATCTAAGTACTCACCGTATACACCCAATGATATCCAACAAGGTTTTGCTACAGTAAAGTAACTAGGTTCCAAGTGCTACTAGAATGTAGAAAGTGTACCATTTTTCAACCATAGCTTGTTTCAAATCCGATGGCATGTAGCCTCGCGACGCTTATGGAACTAAATAGAAGACAAGGTGGAAACACAAAGTAGTACTGGGAAGATAAACGATGATAAGTCGAAATTATAAACAGATTTAGGTCATGAAAGGAACGAGTAATTCTTCAATGGCAATGGAAGATCAACTAGAGATGTAAGATTCAGCGCCATGGAGGAGGGTGCCATAGACCATAGGAGATGAGTCATCAAGGCTCGTGTCGTATATGGCGACGGTATAAACCTGAATGCTGTCAAGTGGAGTAGCCAGAGGTATACGAGGTATCCGGATCAGATAAAGAAGGTGAAAGCATGACATCGAACCTGAAGGGTGGTTGATAGGGAACATAGAAGAGTTCTCAAAAAATGTGACATCGACAGAGACAAAGTATTGATGTGTATCAAGAGAGTAGCAATGATAATCTCGTTGAAGTCGGGAATAACTGAGGAAGACACACTTCGTGGTTACGAAAGCTTTTCGTCTGTGAGTAAGAATATGACAAACAAACACAACCAAAGACACGAGGGGAAGGTCAAGACAGTTGGTTTGGAAAAGAATGGAATGAGATAATGTAAGACTTTAATATGGACATACGATTGATCAAATAACAATCACGGTTATCATCCCAAAAAACAGAGGAACCTTATGATGGAAACAGGAGAGGGAGCTGTTTTAACTAATGACTGTTCTTACACTCAACCACTCCATTTTGTCGAGAGTGGCAAGAGGATCGATGAAGAATCTCAATGCGATGACAAAAAAGATAGAGAATTCATTTAAAAGATATTCTTTGGCATTATCATCAGATACAAATTGAAATATTAAATTGAGTTCGAACTTCAAAGATGACACTTTTGAAAATGAGAATGACTCACAAGTTTTCATTAAAATAGCCAGTACAACGAATAATCATTTATAAAGTAACAAAGTACTGAACCCCAGTAGATTCTACAGGAATGACCCCAAATATTAGTGTGGAAAATTTAAAGGAGACTCTCATTCATTGACCTAGTCAGTTGGGGGAATGAGACACGAGTATGTTTCCCAAGCTAACATGATTCACACTCAATTGAGGACAAACTAGAAAAACGAGTAACCATTACCCAAAACTTTGAAATATTCGGATGACCAGAACCCCAAGGTAGGCTCAGTCCGGGAAGGACCCCAAACATCAATGTGGACAAGCTCGAAAGGAGACTCATCATGATCTAGTTGTTTGTAATGGGATACAAGTGCATGTTTTGCTTAACATGGGACTTACGCCTCAATCGAGGACAAACTAGAAAAAATGAGGAATCATTATCCAAACTTGGAAATATTTTGATGACCACATGACTGGTGAATAAAGGTATTTTGTGTATCCATGGAAGTGCAAACAGTGGAAGATGAAGGCGAGCTAAGATGAAAGAGGCCTTGAAACTCACGTCCATGCCAATCGTCCTCCCTGTAGTCCGGTCCTGCAATGTGAAAAAATTATTAGAAAAGATAATCAAACAATTGAGGTCACGAGTCAATTTATTGATAGAAATCATATTAAAAGGAGAATTAGGAACAAAAAGGACAGAAGTAAGGTGTATGGAAGGAAGAGGATATGTTTGTATCATCTTTAGCTATCAAGCTGAGATCCATTAGCTAAAGTAATAATGTGTAAAGGTGATGTAATAGTAAGGGAAGAAAAAAGATCCTTATTACCAGGAATATGATCAGAGGCTCTAGAATCAAGAATCTGTGGTCCGTATGAATGTGGAAAGGTGCGTAGGCATTACCACCGGGCAAATGCACAAAATGGATGTAGATTCGTCATTTTAGTGAGGTGTAGGTACTCCTATACTGCTGCGTAAGAATAACTCTCTGAGGTGTGGGATGAACTCCTCGTAGCCATAGAGACGAGAAATCACGTAAAATCACCAAATCGCAAACTACTTCGAAGTTACAAACTATTAAGGTTTAGCCTCCTAAATCAATCCATTTAGGATTATTTTCCTTCTCTAATCTCCTAATTAAACTCTAACTCTATTTCGCTCTTTAACATTAGAGTATAACATGTATGTTTCATTTGTAAATTAATGAGAATCAATGTGTTCCTTTTCTCTTAACATGATATCAAAGCCATAAAAGAGTTTGAGAATACTAGGGTTAGGGTTTCGCCGTGTGGTCAATTCCGACAACCCATCCACACTCCTGGCCAGGCTACAGCTCTTTCACGGCTTCTCCCACGTAAGAGCCAACCATCGTCTAACACCTCGTCGACAACTTTTACCTCCGCGGATTCGATGACCTCCATTCTCACGGCAGCGCCACCAATGAGCGCCTCTTTTGGATCTACCTTCCGGTGGAAGCCTCACGAAAATACCTTCATACCACACGCACCGATCTTCATTCCAGGCCGGCAGCGCGTGTGACACCGCTTTGACATGCGCCCTCCAAGCACAAAGGCCACAATGACAAGCCCATCCATCCACCACGTGCCCTAGCCGAAAAGCCCTTCTTTTCACTTTTCTCCTCCGCCACTATTTCTCGCTTTTTCTCTGCCTCCTCGACCTCCATTGTTTTTGTGTTTTCTCGAAGTTTCCACGTACTTCTTCAAGACCTCGAGCTGTTTATGCTGATTCCTACCGATTTCTCATTCTATCGAAAGACGCCTTTACGGCCAAAATGTCGACTTTAATTCTTTTCAGATTCAACTCCTATGATTACTCTCGATAAACTCACGGAGTGAAAATGGTCATCAGGCGACGGCGACTCGGGTTTATTGGTACGGATGAGGATCATCTTTATTGCGGATTACGTTATTCAAGATAAACGTATCAATGAAAAATCGATAGCTTTATTTCTTGCAATATTCTTCGACAATCTATTGATACCAAGACTTATATAATATCAGTCTATAAACTTGCTACACTTCTTCCGAATCGTGTATGAACCGTATTAATTATTGATATTCAGCGCTCTACCTGCAATATCCTCCACGCCACCTTAAAACAAATTTCGTATGGATATATCTTCTACGGTGGACGAATGTTTGCCCTTTGCGATGAAATTGACCCTATTTTACCAAAGTCTACTATCACTTCGAGACTTCCTCGGCCCAAGATGGATCGAAGCCCTATGATCATTCTTCTCGCTTAACCTCGGCCGATTTTGAGAACATCTAGAACGAGATACTCATCGAGCGCTTATTCCAAACTTTGATGAGGCTCGCTTGGGTTATTTTGCCACACCTCCACTGGGCTACCAATCCATGCGGATCCGAGATTACACCGACATTTCGTGATGGTTTCGCCCATTCTCGCCAAGTGATTCTGCAGGTGGACGCTTAGCAACTGGTGCAGGACAACGCCCTCAATGCACATACTGACACAGCGGACACACCCATGATCGATGCTATCGGGGCTACATGGCCGACCTCATACCGCTTTATTCGCTCAATCTTCCGATCATTCAAAGATGTTCGAGTTCTCGCGCCCCGTGGAGCCCATTCACACTCAGGGGTCATTCTTACGCCCGACGAATATGAGGAGTACCTTTGTCTCACTCAAGCAACTAAATCTTCCTCCATTGCTTTTGTTGCCTACACCTAGAATACTTCGGGCTACTTTATTCATATCCCACTCGATTCGACATCGAGCCTTTGATCATATCTCTGGTTATAAAGACCTTTTTTCTTCTTACATTCCGCCCCCTTTACTTCATACAATTACCTTAGCTAATGGTTCTCAAACCATAGCCAGAAGGCACGGGCCTGCTGCCCCTCCCTTCCACATGCCCCTTACCTCGTACTCATGTTTCTAATTTTCCATTTATTTATAGAAAGGATTTCGTGATATTTATTGGGAGGCTTATTTTCACACAACCTCGTGAACTCCTGCAAGACCTGAGTACGACAGGAAGACCCATTGACACTGACATGAGTCACAAGGCTTTCACCTTAGCTTGCCTCTTTGTTCCACTCGGCTGCACTTCCACGGAAGCTCCTCTCCATGCCGTCTCCGGCCATCCGCCGCCTCCAGCTCTTGTTGCTTCACATTTTAGTTTATCTCGCTGAATGTGAGTCCCACAACCTGAGAAACATACTCGTGTCTGCCTCAAAGCGTTTAAATCCCTGACAAAGTCTCTTTTCACTTTGTTCACATTGATGCTCAGTCCTTCAGTCTACCTCTACTTTAGATTTCGTTACTTGTTACTATTATAGATGATTATTCTCGATGTACTTGGTTATTTTTAATGTGAAAAATTGAAATTAAATATTTTCTACCTTCCAAAATTCATTATGAAATTGCACTAATTCAATACTTCTATTCATTTTTAAGAAGTGATAATGCAAAAGGAATATTTCACGCCGATTTCTTCTTTTATGTCTTTCCATTGGATTCTTCACCACAATCATTCTGTGCTTACACTCCTCAACAAAATGGAGGGCTAAGTGTAAGAACGGGGCCATTTAGTCGAGATAATGACTTTCCCTCCTCCATCATAAGGTGGTGCTCAACGCTTCTCGGGGGATGCTATCTAATCGCTTGTTATTTTATTAATCGTATGCCTCCTGCTTTACAGTATGAGATTAGATCCCTCATTCTATCTTACTACCTACTCAACCTCTCTTTTACCTTCGTCTTCGTGTCTTCTGTTGTGTTTGTTTTGTTCATATTCTCACTCCTGGGCAAGACAAACTCTCCGCTAAAGCCACGAAGTGTGTCTTCTTGGGTTATTCTCGCCTTTAGAGGGGTTATCGTTGTTATTCTCCCGATACTAATCGCTATTTTATCTCCTCGTGATGTCACCTGCGTGGATTCCTCCTTCCTCCTCGCAGCATCAGCTCCTTCCGTTTCTAGATGTCTTATTTATTCTCTTGTTTTACCATCTCCTATTTCCTTCTCCACTTATATGTTTGTGGATCACCACTTCGTGCGTCTATATCCTCCTGGCCCTCGTCCTCCCACAGGCCCTTCATGTTGACTCATCTCTTGCGCCGCAGCCATCTCCTACTCGGGTTCCGCCACCACCGATGATCTACCTATATCGCTATTTGAAAGGTACCCGCTCTACTAACCCACACTTGTTTATAATTTTCTTAGCTTTCATCATGCTTATTTTTACCCTACTTCATCTCTTATTTCCACCTTGTCTTCTCGTCTCTACTCCTTAAAAGCTCTAAGTGAGGAAATTGATGTGCTTTTTACTCCAATGACACACTGAACTCGAGCTCTTCCTCCCGGTAAGTCTCCTCATGGCTGCCGCTGTTTATACAATGAAGATGGGACCCGATGGCTTGCTGGCCCTTTTTTGCTGCCAAGGGGGTACACTTCAAGAATATGACTGACTATTATGATACTTTTTTCCGGTGGCCAAGATCGCTTCTCGCTCGCTGCTTTCTACGGCTACTATGCTGCTCATGGCCCCTTTTTTCAGCTTGAATATCAAGAATGCCTTTCTTTCACATGGTGATCTCGCGAGGAGGTTTATATGGAGCAATCATCTGCTTTTATTATGAGTTTGGTTTAGTATAAATTACATTGTTCCTTATATGGTCCTAAACGCTCTCGAAGCCGGTTTAGCTTCGCGAAGCCAATGGTTCAAGAGTTTTAAGATAATTTAAGCGCAGTTGTAATTACTTCATTTTTTATCATCATTCATTTACTGGACAACGTATTTACTTGATTGTTTATGTGGATGACATTATCATTAATAAAAGTGCGCGACGATGGTATTCGAATTCGGAACAACAATCCTTTAGCCACTTTCGACAAAAGACTGGGGAAACTCAAATATTTTCTAGCATCGAGGTAGCTCCAATCTAATTCTAATGGCTATTTTTCGAGGAAGCATACCTTGAATATATCGACGCATACCGATGTCGATCATGGAAGTTAATAGGCACTTATGATTCGAATGTCAAACTCAGACAGGTTGTGGGAGCTCTAATGAGATCTGTGGAGCTATCGACGACTGTGAGGTAAATCGACCATTCCATTATCACTCTACTTGACATCTCTGCTCCGTGAGCGTAGTTAGCCAGCTCCTACAATCAATTTCACAGGATAGCCATCAGGATGTCAGAAGTTCGTATTCTCCATTATATCAAAAGAACACCAGGTCAAGGGGTGTTGTATGGGAATAGAGGTCATACCTAGGTTGTTGGCTACAATGATGCAAACTGGGCAGACTCACCCACAAGTAGACGTTCTACATCGCAGACGTTGCTCATCGGGAGGTAACTTAATATCCCGAAGAATAAGAAACAAGATGGTAGCGATCTCAAGTTGAAACCGAGCATCGAGCTATGACCTTAGTAACATGTGAACTCAAATGGTCAAGCATTCTCCAAGAACTACAGATTCGAAGGATGAACAAATGAAGCTTATATATGTAATCGTCGCTTTGCATATTTCATCAAACCCGCTTATGTGATACCGTTACCTGCATATTTATTAAACCCGCTTCCAAGGATATGCATTCAAACACATCTAAACGGATTGCCACTTCATCGTGAGAAAGATCGCATCGATGTATGACTACTGTTTGTCACCTCTAATGTCTCAACAGCGTATACTTCACTAAGTCTCTGTAGGTCCTGTGATAAAGTATATATGTAATGTTTGCTTTTGACCTATATGCTCCAAATTTCACGGGAGTGTTATGGTTTAGTCTCCTAATCCATTTAGATTATTTTCCTTCTCTCTGCATTCCCACTAGACTTAACCCCCGGGTTCTTTTTTGCCATAACAATAGAGTATAAATATGTATGTTTGTAAATTGTCGAGAATCAATGTGTTCCTTTTCTCTCAACACAAACAACTCCTGGTGGCTTGAATGTCATAGAGTTTTGGAAACACAAAAGGGAGAAGATTTAGGCATAGAAAAGCCCAGAACCCGTCACGAAGAGAGAATAATGGGAAAAAATGGCATTTTTCGACCAAGGTGGAGAAGCAAAGTGACAAAGAGAGATCGTGGCCGCGGCTGCGTGGTGCGCCATTGCTGGCGGGTCCACGACTTACGCACGCCATGGGAGATGTTACGCTGGAGAGTGTAGCGTAAAGGCCACCGACTGACGAGTTGCTGTCGAGGATGGATCAGTTCGACGATTCATCGACCGGAGCTGAGATAGTCGCAGAAAAGCTCACCAAAATTTTTTTCATCAACACAGTTGTTTTTAATGGCTAATTTAAGGGTTCCGATAAGCTTTCGCGATAAAGGTGGGGTAACGAAAGATTCAAATGCATCAGATGAGTTTTTGGAATTGAAGACACCACAAAACCCTAGCACAAACTTTTCATGACTCTGATACCATGTGAAATGAGAGAAGAAAAGAATATTTTTTTTTTATTGAATGGATGAATTACATAGTATAGAGACGCCTATATATATACAAAATAATGGAACAAAAAAGATTCAAAATAAAGTGCATGAGAGGATAATGTACAAAATGATAGAGATAAATCAAAGAATATAGGAATATTCTTTGATTCTCAACACAACCAAAGTAAGAAAACACCCTTACGTATAAAACTAAATACAAAGATAATGTCCAACTACCTCAAACTTTTGAATCATAAACCACAAGCTAATTGAGTTGTATAGTGATAAATAAGTGGAACTCCTCTAGAAGCAACAATACAAGAGGCCTACAAAATAGGAGTAGAAGTGAAGAAAATGTCACAACGTCCCTTCTGATCTCCCCTTATCCTAAAAAACCATTGCTTTTTTCTCTTGCCACACAATCTACAAAGAGTGTGGTGAAACAAATTGAGTCTTGCCTCTGATTGAATTCCCCAAACTTCTAAAAGCCATCATGTCTCAATGCTTCTTGGTGGTACCCAATCCAACCTTGCTCAATTGAAGAGCTTGTGGCATGCCTAATAGATGGTCAACCGATAACATTGTTTGCTACTTATTAATGTTAGAAAATCACGATATTATAGTACATGCAAGTGATTATTAATATCTTGGCTCTTCAAACAATTGATTTTATTTTAAACTAAAATCAATATCTTTTAACTGTTTACAAAAGTAATTTAAAATCCCAATATTTATATGTAGAAATGCAAGTGCTCCCACTACTTGAAATACCCAAGGAGCAGTAATCATTTAATAGACCCAAGCAGTGACATTGTTTAAACATCAAGAAGGTCAAAATTTTGGAAGATGGTAACTTTTCTGTTATCACTGCCCATCTATGAAAGATTTGTGGTAGCATGTAAATTGGCTTATGCAACTGTGCTTGTTTATGAATTGTGACTGCATCATCTTGTTTGAAACTTGTCCATTTCTTCTTTAGATGGTATTAACCAAATAGGATGCTTTGGATGTCAGAGTGGAACTTAGTTTCTAGAATGAATTTGTTAAATTACCAACTCTCCTAAAAGCTCAAGCTTATGTAGATTTGATTTAATATATACTTCAACACTCCTCTAGCCTTATTACCTAATACGTGAGAGTCAAATGTTCAAATAAAGTCCTCCATGGCTTTCAAATCAACAATGGTGAATAAATTGCATAGAGGTGACTCAAACCCATGACCTTCTGCCAAACAAGGCTCTGATACCATGTTAAATGACTACCTCTCCTAAAAGCTCAAGCTTATAGAATTTGGGTTTAATATGAATATAATACCTTCAACAGAATCCAAGCAGATTACTTGTGGACTTTGTGAACTTGGTGTGGGTTGAGATATTGGTCTAGTTTTTTAGCCCTTGAGGCGCTTGGCCTATCGGGAAGGGGTTGTGGTGGGAATGGAATATGTACCATACACTAGGTGTAACGTCAACAAAAAATACACTTTGGGAAGACAAGAAAATAAAAGAGGTAGGAAAGCTATATTGGTACATAGTTGTATATGGAGTGCTTTACTGTCTTTGTGTTCTTCTTTCTCTCTTCATAGGGTTTCTCCTGCATACTCAAGGGACTTAGTTGCCCCAGTTTCTCACTTCTAATATGATCTTCACTTAGAAAATGTCCACTTGTACTCATGCAGCTACATTTTTATTATCATAAATACTGTGGAAATTGTGATAGTTAATTAATCATGATAACTACTGGCTTTGTAGGTTGCTTATAAGTAAGATACCTAGTGGTGTTTACAAGTTATCAAGAGAGGCAATTCTCACTGCAGAGTTGCCTATGGCATCCACCACGCGAACAAACCAAGGGTACCTTCAAAGGATCTTCTGTTCATTCTGCCGTCAGTATTGCTTATCTGAACCTGTCTTCTCTATGTAAGTACCCATCAAAACAGTCATCTGAGGTGTTCGGATCATAAAAGATTGAAAGTTGGACAGTCCTTCAAGGAAGAAACAGAACATGGAATGGAGCTGGTGTTGCTTCTCATGCGGTAATGATCTGTGGACTGTGAAGGCACCTTATGTGTGAAATAAAGATATTTTCTAAGCTCCAGGATTTGATTATCGAGTATTCACCGAAAGATTCTTACAGAAAGCATAGTGATGCAATCCAGAATTCTTCCTTGAGAGTTCTCTTGTGGTTGAACACCTATTTTAAGGAACTTGATATGCCATTGGAAAAAGCCAGCCTCTACTGCTGATGCCTTCATATCCATATTTGTCCTGAAAAATTTGTTAAGACATTTACATTATGTCCATTTATTCATAATCTTCACCAGCGAAATGAAAGTCAGAGAGACAGATTACTGGATTCAAAATCTATAAATCAGTCATATAGTATGCCAGGACATGGGCTTTATTCTTTAAATATAGAGGTCCAGATTCGAACCTCCATCAAATTGATCTTGGGTATATAAATTATGTGGTACATTCAGTGCAGATGGTGAGCATATGAAAAGAACCTCTTGAAAGTAAAGATGAGTTTGATTGAAATAGGTTGGGGCAGTGGTCTCCATCTTGAAGCAGCTGTGACTAAATGTCTGTAGGGCAGTCTGCTTCTTTCAATGTGGACTTACCTCATGAGTTGATTCTAGCTGCAGCCAGGATTCCCAGAAATTTTTTCATTGCTGTCTTCAAGTGAGTTGTTCCTTCCTTTCACTTATTTCAAAAATATTGATGGTTAGCTGGCAGCAGCACCAAGAATGACTAGCTGCTGCTTCTCCCTATGCTATTGACAAATACAGCCTTTATAAGCTGCCTCTGTTTGTGTGAAATCTGATGAAAATTTTCTCTTGACATGAAGCTGCCATTGAGTAGTAAAATTGTTGGCAACAAATAAAACTCCTTATGCTCTCTCTCTCTCTCTCTCACTCTTTTCTGTTCATGTTTTTAAAATGGTTTTGGAAACACCAGATAGGAAAACTATCCAGTTAAATGGAATATTGTGTGTCTGCAAGGAGAATGGTGGTTTGGGCATTGTGAAGCCTTTTGTTGTTAACAGGGCTCTGTTAGAAAATGGGTTTGAGATTTGTAGAGGAGGAGGAATACATTTGGAAAGAAGTTATCAGGTTGAGAAAGGGGGTTGGTTCACCAAAAATCCAAGGGGAAACTTTGGGGTGGGATTATGGAAAGATATTAGTAAGGAGAACATGCAAATGAAACTGGACAGCATCTTTGTTCTAGGTGATGGGAGAAGAATAAATTTTTAGGACACTTGGTGCAGCAAGACCTCAGGAGACTTTCCTAATATACAACTTGGTTGCCACAAAAGGGCAAAGGTAGCTGCTGTGGATTGCTTCAGGGGGAAGGGGCTTGGATTCCTAGTTTTGTAAGACCGTTAAATGATTGGGAAATGGATGAAGCACATAACTTTTTGTGTTCATAGTAGCGACTTGTCAAACAGAGGAAAAGACAAACTTTTCAGAGGTGACAAAGAGGCGTATACACTAAGGGTAATGGCTAGGCTGAAAGTTTCAGCAAAAGTTAGCCCCGTGATTATGCTTTGAATAGTTGTGTGCCTCAAAGTTGTTTCTATGCTCGAAGTTCGGTGTGAAAAAGTGCTTACCACGAAGCATCTTAAAAAGAGAGGTTTCTAGTTGGCCACAGGACCGTTGTGTGGAAAGGCAAGAGGAGTTGAATCACATTCTGACGCATTTTCCTGCTGACTATGGAGGCTCATTTCCATCCTGTGCATTGACTCGGGTGTGCCCTTTGTCAAGCATGACCGTTATCGGGCTGTAGTTGTTTCCATAAGAAAGAGAGTAAAAGGATATGGAAGGCCGCACTCATTTATTCTCGGCGCTTGATGATGTTCTTCCCACGAGGTTGTAAAACCTCTTTGTAAGTATGTTAGTCTCTCGCGTGGTTTACTGAGCCAGCGAGTGCTCATGTAAGAATTCTCAGGCATTTGATAGGTTTTCTCGAGGTAGGTTGTCTTTTTGTTTTCATTGCTCCTCCTCAGATACTTGGGGCTCCATGTTTCTTTTGGATTAGTTTTCCTTCATTTAATATATTTGTCTTGCTTATCAAAAAAAATTACTTGGATGAGAGTAAAACAATCCACCTCTACTGAGGGAGTATCTATATATACAATCACTGATGAGACCTCCTACCGATGATTCTAAAGGAATGATGGTTGGAGGATGATGCCCGTTTCTTTCTCCAAATTCGTAATTCCATTGATGGTAAAGTACTTAACCTCATTAATCACTGTGAGTTTGTTAAGGAGCTAATGATTATTCGAATGTGCAGCGTGAAAGGGAAATATTTCTCGTGATATTTGATGTGTGTCGAGCCTTTTATCATTGTGGAGAAACAAGATCTGGCTACATGGAATTTTTTCATGTACTATAAAAAGACATGAGGAACTGAATGTGCTCTTACCATTTAGTCAAAATGTTAAGGTCCAACAAGATCAGGGGGAAAAGATAGCAGTGATGGGCTTCTGGCCGCTTTCCCCTTCGAAAGTATGATTTTTGTTGTGATGTATTCGTTTAGCCCCAAGTTTCTTTTTTCAAGAAACGCTTAGCCAACACCCCACGCAAATATCCTCGCATGCTCATTCATCTACCCGCATGAGTAGTGCTTTTGTCGTCAAAATGCTGGTGAGTCAGAGTCACAATGCGTAATACGCCTGGGGAGGTAACACTGTAGGCCTAATTCTAGAGGGGTCAGGTGTTATTATCAAGTTTCGACATGTGATACGATTGTAAGAAACTATGTAATCGAATCAAAGATTTCGGTCACCCCATATAGCTTCCTCTACCGAGGTATCCGATCAATCAGTCACTCCAGCCAAACTCTGTTCCACTTGTATCAGAATCATTGAAGTCTCCATCTACTTTTGCTACAACTATCTAAGAATTAGATAACCCAAACATGCCTTGTCTCTCTTTCGCGCCTCCGAATGAGTCATTGATTCTGTAGAGCCACAGATCACACGATGTGTAATCTACCATTTCACCTTCACCACAACCTTCATCTTCTAATCACTTCGGGAGATGGGTCATACTGTTCTCAAGTTCATGCAAAGATTTTTCCCACTCCTATTCCCTTATCATCTATCTCGAGTTTACCTAATTTTTCTTTTAATTGCATCCGTGAGCAAACCAACTCAACTTAAATATCATGGTCTCATTTCTCTACTTATCGCTCTTCTGTGATTTTATGATCGCTGATATTGGTAGAGGATGGTGAGTCCTGGGGTCTTTACATTCTCTGACCCCACAAGCATCGACCTATTGCGCTTATTCCTGGGTTACTACACTATTCAGACTCATTGCATCGGGGCACCCTCTTTCCACTATCAAGAAATCAGGTCCTAGCTTTTCAAGCTTCATATTCTTAGATTAGTTCCTTACACCGGTAAAAACATCACACTTTAGTTCTCTTCCTAGAGTCAATAAACGAATCGGTGCTCTTACAGCGTCCATTCGATGCTGAATCCATGTCCAATGAACCCCAATCGATCTGCATTTGCTGCTCACTGATTATTATTCACGAACAACTTGGTTATATTTAATGAAAAACTGTTCGAAGTTATTTTCTCACTTTCGTGCCTTTGGTGTTGAAATTCACACTTAGTTTCATGTTTATGTTCAAAATTTGAGAAATGATAACGCCAAAGAATATTGTCTCAAGATAATTTCAGCTGTCCATGCTTGTAATTTGACATCCTCACGACATTCAAGATACCTCATAATGGGAGTTGTTTAAAGAAAAATGGACACCTTCAAAACCGCCTGCTCATTATTTCAAAATGCATGCCTAGGCATTTCCGCCGATGTTGTTTCCATCGCTGTTTTGATTAATCTGATGCTTCTCTGCCTGATCACAATTTATTTCCCCATAAACTTTAGCCCCAACAGCCTTGGGTATTTGGGTAATTTGTTTTTATTTAGATATTCGCCCGCATGTGTCTAAACTTGATCTTAAGGTTACCAAGTGTATCTTCCTTAGTTACTCTCTAGTTCGTGAAGAGGCATAAGTGTTAATGCTTTTAGTCTTCAAGAAAATTTAGTTTCATCAAGATGTCACCTTCTCGAGAATACCCTTTGCCTGCATTCATACTAGTCAGGAGGATGATGATTTGCCTGCTTATACTTTGCCTCACTACCGTCTGCTCCACCTCCGACAAAGCCTCCTATCACTTCAGGCCTATGCTTCATGCCTACACCTCATCCTCGAGTCTCCACCGGTCGCCTTCTAAGATCTGATTCATTCTGTTGATGACCTTCCTATCGCCTCCAAGGCAACGCCACTCATCAAATCTCCTTCTTTGCTCTTCAACCATTGTCATCCTGATTTTTGTTTGTTTATTGTGTCCTCGATTCTCTATTTCATTGCCTAACATGTTTTGATGTCTTACTCATCCACATGAAGTATGATAGAGGAGGATGGATGCTGATGGGGATAATGATACTTCGAACTCGTGCATTTAACCGGAAGAAAGCCATTGGTTGCCGATGGGTGTTTACAGTGAAGGTTAATCCTGATGGATCAATTGCTAGGTTGAAGGCCTGTCTTGTTGCTAAGTAATGCATCGCGAGTGGTAGGCAATCGTGGCAGAACAGCAACGTCAGCCCCGGCCGTAATTGTAGCACATATGATTTTTCGGCCCCGTTTGCTTTCGTTTTTTCTTCATCCTTTGTCTTGTTTTCTGCTTTATAGAGGAAATCTCATGATTCATTTCTCCATGCTTGATTTGAATATCACAATCACTTCACTTCATTTTACCCGAAATAGTAAGAAGCCCCCGCTTCACCACTGGTCCATCTGCTATAAATCATGGGAAGATCGGCGTAGCATGGTATCAAGATTCGTCATTGATGCGAAGACCACCATGTCAAATCCTTACTAATCTGGCTTCGAGGCTCTATAACACAATTAGGAACACCACACACCATGCTTCACACCAGATAAATTCCAAATATGTAATGCTGGATGAAGAATGGAAAAACAACCAATGATCGGGACGCCGACAAAGAGCCCGCATCACTCCACCATTCCGATCAACGCTTCAACATCATACCTTATTGTAAATGAATATCCTCCCATGGGCTTGATAACTGAGCTATAACCCACCCATCCAAGGGTGAAGTCCACATTTTTCTTCTGAATAGATCCTCACATGTGATGGTTAATAAAAGTAAACCATTTTATGTCCAGTGAACTCGAACATCACTGATACCTTTTGGCCCATATCAGGTGGCCCATCGGTTTTCCATCAGACGAACCAGTTGAAAATTTGTCGTGAGATTTTGCTGAGAATCTTGAACCGTTTGGGGTGGCTTAATCAGCCCTTATGAGCAATCGAGGCATCCCACGTGGGAAGTGTTGATTAGAATACATCGATGATTTGAACTCATCAAGCTCAATGATTCAAGGAAACAAGAGAAGTTATACTGGGGTATTTCTATGAATGGGCCGCGGAGGATTAAAATCGTGCCGAATTATCGGGATCCACTCTGACGCTTCAACACCGCAAGAAACGTAGATGGCCACTAGAGAAAAGTCATGCAGGGGAAACCATCGGGCCAGGGCGATGTGCAAATGTCAGAAGGAGTCACGTGACCAACACCCCCACTAAAAATCTGCTTAAACCCAACCTATTCGGGCTCGCGCAACCCCAACCCGCATGTTTTCCTCTTCGATCAACCTAAGACGGAGATGTCAGACAATTAATTTTTCCAATTCAACAGCACTTCACAAATTGTGCTGCGATCACACAGCTCCTGAGCAACTGAGAAAGACGACAAAAAGGCTATGGCTTCATGCAGCAAGAGTACTTCCCTCCATAAATGTCCCGAGGGCAAGTTTCGAATTCTCTTGTTAAGTGATGATGAAGGCTTGGACGAAAGTGGGGAAATCAGTCAAATGAACAATGATAAGAGGGAGGAAGAAGCCGAAGAGGGAGAATGCCAAATTCTCTACTTCATGGGGATGGCCAACTCTTTGATCCAGTATCCGAAGACCTTAAAGCTGAAGGGGGAGTTAAGGGGTATACCCATTCAGGTATTGGTAGACAAGGGAAAAGCTTCTATAATTTATATTCTATAAATTAGTATCACTTCGGGCTTTCCACTACAAATCGCTTTTGCAGGATTGAACATCAGATCGGTTACGGACATAGATTTGGGTACAAGAAAATGCTAACAAATTGAGGTAAAATTGGTGAATTCCTTCTTGTGCGTTGTCAGCTTTGGTGTTTGAATTGGGAAACTTAGACATGGTACTGGGCATTGAGTGGTTGAAACCCTAGGCTAAGTAAATCCATAACTGGAAGGAGAAGTCTAGTGAGATTCAAACAGGGGGTCGCAGGAGTTCAAGGCGAAGTTCTACAGTGCAGGATTACAGGTTCTTTCCACAGGTGGTTGGCCACAAAAGTGAGTTGTGTAATAGAGGGTTGACGATGAGAAGGGTAAGATTGCAAAGTCACCACAAACTGACTAAGAAAGACAGATTTGATGGGGACCAACAACCCAAATGTGTTTTGAGCAACTGAAAAGGTGATAGTCACAACACTTAGTTCTGAGATTACGGAATTTTTCGACCAAGAAAGACAGCTTGGATGGGGACCAACAAATCTAAATGGCCTTTTGAGCAACTGAAAAGGTGATAGTCACAACACTAGTTCTGAGATTACGGAATTTTTCGACCAAGAAAGACAGCTTTGGATGAGGACCAACAACCCAAATGGCCTTTGAGCAACTGAAGGTGATAGTCACAACACTAGTTCTGAGATTACAGAATTTTCCTAACCATTTGAAATAATGATGCCTTCGGCAAATAATCAAGGTCTTGATGCAAACCACAGCACCTAATCATTTATTTAAAGAAGGCCTCTCAAAAAGAACTGGTCAAGCTTATGAACGGGAAATCATGGCCTTAGCAGTTAGCCTTGCAACAATGGTACCAGATTTGTCAAGGTAAACAGTTTAAGGTATTTTCTGATTAAAAAAGTCTTCGTTATCTCCTCCACCAAGGATTTCCACCTCGGATCAACAAAAGTGGGTAGCAAAACTGCTGGGATATAATTTTGAGATTTGTTACAAGCCAGGCAAGGAGAATCGGGCTGCTGATGCCCTCTCTCACAGAGAAGAAGGCGCGTCCAGTTCCTTAGTTTCTTTCCCAACATGGGAGGAAGGCTATCAGTTACTGCAGGAAGCCAACTAAGACCTAGTGTTGTAGAAAAATCAGGACTGACTTGTTTGAAGGATCCTTCATCACTACCTGCATTTATATTGCAAAAATGGAATTCTATATCACAAGGCTACCGGTGGATTCTTCCACCAGCAGGTTCATTCTCAACCGCTACAAGAATTTCATAGTACTGAACCGGGGGCATTCGTGTTATTATCGCACTTATAGGCACTTGGCAGCCAATTTGTAATGGGGTAGCATGGGCCTCTACAGTGCAACAATTTGTGCAAGAATGTGGAATCTGCCAGAGAACAAGTCAAACACCTTGGCTCCATGTGGGTTACTTACAACCCTAGATATCCTCGATGATCATCTGGGAACAAGAGGAGGTTAAGACCTCAGAGCCCAAGATCAACGCTTTTCGCATGTTTACTCAAGAAAGAAGAGAGGGACACGTGGGGGACAGAGAGAGGGCCAGCTATAAATGAATGGATCAGAGTTGGTTGCACAAAAAGGGGAATCTGGGACGCAGGAGTGGTAGAACGCAAGCCTGGCCCTCGGGGTCGTGATCAGAAGCACCACAATTTTTTTCCTGTTCACTTTGCTTTATGTTTTCTTCATCCTTTGTCTTTTTGTTTCTTCTCGTTTCGAGAGAAGGCTTGAGATTCATTTCTCCATAGTTGATTGATAATACAATCGCATTTTCACTTCATTTTATTCTAGAATAAGGTTGTTTTTCTGTTTTTATATCAAGTAAATCTCTCCGGTTTGTTAAGCTAGGGAAATTGCAGAATTTATCGCTCTTCGAAATCATTATATGGCTTAAAAGTCCCCAATGGTTTGGAAAATTCAAGTGAAGGATTATGAAATTGCATGCAAAAGAGCAAATCCGATCATTCTATCTTTATAGAAACTTTAAGCAGTATGTTAGTTGTGTATGTTGATGATATTATCACACTGAATGATATGACAGTATATCTTCACCTCAAGTCTTTTCTTCATGCCACTCACACAAAGGACTTGGGGAGCATGCTTAAAATACTTTAAAATAAGCGATGGTGAAAGAACGTAGAATTTTCTATCTCGAAGGAAATATGTGTCGGATCTATTGTCCTAAACAGAAAATTGCAAACAAAGACATGCCAGTCCCCTATGGCACAAAGCCTACATCTTACTAGAGAAGACGAATTGTTTGAAGACCTTGAGAGATATAGAATGCTGGTTGGGAAGCTGAACTACCTCATAGTAACACACCCTGATATTGCATACTTTATTAGTGTTGTAAGCCAATACAAGTCTTCTCCAACAGTTGATCGTTAGGCGGCTATAGAACAACTTCTATGTTATTTGAAAGGAGCCTAAAGACGTGGTATTTTATATAGTAATCATTGGCATAATAGACTTGAGTGTTTCACAGATGCAAATTGGGCAGGATCTAAGGAAGATATATTTTGTAGGTGTTTGTTGTAGGAATATAGTCTCAAGCAAGAAGAAGAAATGCAGCATCATTTCAATCTAGCCGCTAATCCGAGTATACAATGACACGCCTCGCATGCAAGATTATGTGGTCTTATCACCCTCTTTGGCTAGGTTGATAATAAACTTCATTCCAAGAAAGCTTTGTGACAAAACTGTGATCGCCCTTCATATTGTCTCTAATCTTGTTTTCCATGAACGAACTAAACACAAAGATAGATTGCCATTTCTTTCGTGAGAAAATACAACTCGGCTCTTACTACACGATATGTGAAGGTCAAGAACAATTAGGTGATATCATCACAAAGACCCTAAGTGGTGATTGGGTTAGTTACCTATGTAACAAGTTTAGCATGATTAACATCTATGCTCCAACTTGAGGGGGAGTGTTATAGTATGTATCATATGTTAACATATTCGTTTGTATCTTATTAGGATATTTTACTATGGGGTTGTAAATCCAATTTAGGAAGAGTAGATTAGCTTACCTAATGTATAGCCTAACCTTCTTGTATATATGTATAAAGGATTAAATGGAAAATACAAGGAATTCTTCCTCCAACTCTTCTCCTCTTGGTTTCTACACATGTTATAGACATTGAACATTAAAACCTTCTTGTTTTTAACTTGCATGAAAACATTCAACTGAAAATGATTTCTGTAGCAAAAAGATTGAGAACTCATTGAATTATCTTTCCGCTTGTATTTCTTTTGTTTTTCTCCATATTGATTCTGACGGTAGACATCTAACTATTTGTATTTGTACTTTGCAGAAGCCTGTTTCTAGAGTACTCTATAGCTTTGTTGCGTGTAACTGGAACTCCTTGGAAGACAGAATGGAGCAGGCTCTTTCAGCCTCCACTTTCAAAGCAACGAGTGGGATTTGCATTGCAATACATCAAAGAATCTTCTGCTTCTACTTTGGTATAAATTAACATTTCATCTTGTAATTTCCGGAGTTGATTTTGGAGAATTGAGTTTGACATAATTTGTTTCCATTTTAGATTGACTTTGGATGTGGCTCTGGAAGTTTATTGGATTCTTTATTAGATTTTCCAACTTCGCTGGCAAAAATTGTTGGTGTTGATATTTCACAGAAGAGTCTTACCCGTGCAGCAAAGGTATAAACAATTTAAAGCTATTTTATTTAATTGTGATTCCAATGAGCAGTCCTTTAGGAGTGCAAAGTATAGGATCCCTGATAAAAAGCATGCAAAATATGCCAGAGGATTCTATTTTTCAAATAGGTTTAATCAAGGAAGATTAGAGTACTGTGTCCTTGATATGTTGGTATACATTTTAATAGATTGATTATTGTAATTGTGTAATATAGTTCTTATGCTTGAACTATACCTTTGGTGTGTTCATGTGAACTGTTAAAACAATGGAAATTCTCACGCTTCTTACATGTAAGGTTTGGGTGGGAATATTTAATATTTTTCTACTATTTAATGTGTTGTATATCTAATCAATTTACCGATTGATGTGCGTTGATTTGTGATAACAATCCAGATACTGCATTCAAAATTACAGAGAAATTCATGCTATGAGCCAAGTTTAGGTGTCACCTGCAATTCTTTATGGGGGTTCCATAACATATTATGATCCTCGCTGTATGGGTGTGACATAGGCAATTTGTTTAGAGAGGTATTGTTCTCTTTTTTTACTGCCCTGAGGTTCCATAATCTTGCTAATTAATTCTTAAGTATCGCAGCTAATGGTTTTTGCATTCATTTTTGTTAATTGTTATTTTTAGCTTGCATCTTAATCTAGATTAATTTTATAAAGTGATTCACCTCCTCTTGTCCTTTTCTCATCTCCTAACTTTCTTTACTGACATTTTACGTGGTTACATACTAGGCTTGTAGGTTATTATTTTGCATTGCAGTTGTGAAACTGAAAATGACCATGCTGTCGTCAGTAGATATTATATGGTTCACTGATATAGAAGTAGCTCCTTTTATGAGATCTCTACCATGGTAGTCATTCATCACCATCCTGAAAGCAATTTGGGTATACACAATGATGAAACATTTGCAAAAAGTTTTCATCGTGTACATGTGGAAGAGCTGGCACTGAATAATTAAAAGTTTGAGATTAGTAGAAATGAAGTAGTAGAGCCAAAGGTTGTTTAGTTGAAAATCTCCTGCCATTATTCATTCTATTGCAATGGAAAGCAAGCCAAAGGCAGATGGGAAATGGTGAGATGACAAAGAGCAATTATATTTAGAATCGACTAAAAGCTTTTTTTTTTTTAAATTTTTGATGCAGTCCCTAAAGCAAGGGCACATGGGTCAATTACATTCATGAAACCTTTATATGATGACAAGCCAGAAAATGGATCTGTTAGATATTGTACAGTCTTATCCTTTATTGTCTTACTGTATTGTGGGTCCTATGAATGTGTATATATATAAGTCCAATATGTAATGTAGAGGCTAGACTTCTTTTCCATGAAAATAATAAAATTAGGGATTCTCTTTTTTCTCTCTTCACATGGACGAGCCAAAGTGGAAAAACCACCTACTTTTTCAAAGGATCGTGTTTCATTCCGATCACTTTCTTTCCTCCCCGAACCCTCCGCCGATCTCCTTCTCACCGCCGATGACTTTCCGCTTCTCCCATTTAAACCACGACTGAGGCGCACGAGGCCGACGGCACGCCGGTGGCAACCCCGCCTAAGAACAAGAACGCACGCGCCGCCATGCGTCGCTTCCTCCGACTGGGGTCATTGGCCCACGCACGGCAGGAGGCGAGCGTGGGCTGTCTTTTCCTATGACTCGGACTCCACATACAGGTCGTCCTACGCCGCCTTGTCAGTCTATCCTCCGACTGCCCACCCCGAGCCCCTCCTTATCCACCTTGCCATTTTGTCACGCCTCCGTACCATCTCTCCATGGTTCGGGTCCTTTTCTTCACATCCCGCCTCCATAGCCGTGATTCAAGTTTCACACTGATTTTCAAGTCTGCCACCAGGATTCACCCTCCATTAGGCTCTTCAATCCTAAATGCGATTCAATCTCCGCTATGTAAATATGGCAACTAAAAATCCTATTTTTACTGCTATTCCGATCTCCTACTATCACATCGAAAAAATTGATCGGTAAAGGAGAATTCATCTTCCGTCGCCTGTGGAACTCCTCGTCTGGCGGGACAAAGTACAGGATCATCTTATTACACCGTGAGGATGCTATACTCTAATGACAAGGTAATTGAAGAAAATATGCACAACTATATGACTATATACCATGATCCCAAAATTTGTTTCATCTTCTATTATGATATAATTAAGTTTTGAATCGTGCAAAAGTTCTATACACGAATGATATCCAACGCTGAGGTGGCTTCGGCTATTGTTAATATCCGACAACAAGACATGAATTTATCTAATTATATCGCTTATCGGGCTTCATGAGTGAGTTCTCGAGCGATCGATGCTCTTACTGCTGACGCCAGCTCAAACGCAGTTGACAAGTTCTTCATGATCCTTACTC